>JAJHSJ010000010.1:59885744-60079835 GCA_021015155.1 Magnolia officinalis
CTCTCCTAAGTCAAGAAGTGCATGCTCAATTCGGTAGTTCCCAATTACACAAGGTATGGTTGAGCTACTGGGATCTTTGTATTTTTGTGGCACATCTTGCTTTAGGATGACACTCACTTTTTCAATTAAAAAGATTTTCTTTTGAATATTTTGTCGTCTTTTAGTCGTACATAAGTCTTTTAGAAATTTGGCATATGAAAGTATTTGTTTAACTGCATCTAGTAAAGGAATATTGACCTTCACTTGTTTCAACACCTCTAGAATGTCCTGAGAGTTGGAGAGAGATTTTGGTGCAATCAACTGTTGGGGGAATGAGGCAATCGGTTTGCCTTGAAGTTCCAGTTTCAATTCTTGTGGAGTAATGCTAGGTCTATCATCATTGTTCTCTTCCAGGTCTTTAGGATTTTCAGCCCTAATTGGAATGGTTTTGTCAATGGTCTATCCACTCCTAAGAGTGGTGATAAATTTAACTTGCTCCATTTGGCTTGAAGAGATCGTGTCGCTAACTTCATATTGTGGTTTTGGATTGGGAAGAGGTTGAGCTGGAAGGCTCCCCTTATTACCAATCGTATTCCTTGTGTCAAACCCTTGTATGGCTTTTGTAAGGTCTTGAAAGGCTTGTAGCTCCCCTGATTGAAAAGCTCTTGCTTTTGAAGATGTTTTAGAACCGGATCCTCTTGAGGTTTCTCTTGATTTGGAATTTGGTTGAAGAAACCTTGAGGGGTAGCCGTTTGTCCATTCCTTCAACTGAAATTTAAATGATTTCTCCAACTAGGATTGTATGTATTGGAAGTAGGTCCATTGAAAGGTCTTTGATAATTGTTTACGACATTAAATTGCTCATTCGACACCTCTTGAAAGGCAGGTATTGTCGGACAATTTTCAGTTGTGTGAATGTTACAAGCATAAATACTGCAAACAGTTTCATTAACCTTATCCTTCTTTAATTCCATGGCCTTGACTTTTCTCATGAGATTAGACACTTTAGCATTAATACCATCTTCCTCTTTCAGAACGTATAATCCGCCCCTTTCCTTTGATTAAGTGGGCCTAGAAATGGCGCATGATTTTGGGTGTCTCATGATTGTGTGTTTTTAGCATGTCTGTCCAAATCATCCCACATATCATCAACGTTTTTATTCATGAATTCTCCATTGCACATTGTCTCAAACAATTGGCGCGTGAAAGATGTCAGTCCATCATACAAAAAGTCTGTAATACACCACGTTTCAAAACCATGTTGTGGGCATGAACTGACAAGATCCTTGAACCTTTCCCAACATTGGAAGAATGCTTCATCCTCCTTTTAGGTGAAGTTCATGATTAACTTTCTAAGGGTGTTTGTCTTATGATGTGGAAAATTTTTCTATATGAACTCCCTTATCATGTTATTCCATGTGCCAATAGATTAGGGACGTAGTGAATGCAATCACGTCTTGGCTTTCTTTTTCAAAGAAAAGGGAAAAGTTTTAGTCTGACCGTATCCTCAGACACGTTAGGAAAATATAAAGTGGTTATAATCCCGTCAAACTCTTTCAAGTGTAAATATGGACTTTCCTATTCAAGTCTATGAAATTTTAGAAGGAATTGGATCACTCCTGCCTTAATATCCATATGTCCCATATTTTCTGAAAAAACCATGCATGAGAGTGTGCTCACCCCCGCCGGTTGTAAATAATCTCACAAAGTACGAGGCAGGGGTGCTTAATGCACCTCATTCTCATCCTAGACTTCCTCAGCACTAAGTTAAAGTTGTTAATTTACCGGTTGATTTGCAGTCATCACTTCAATTAACTTTGAAGATCTGTGATGGATAAATAACCCCTCAACCAATCCTCCTTCACTTCAAAGACGTCAAGTGTTATCACAAAACCACTTGGGCATGAAACACTCTCAGCCCTCAATTCAGATTCTAACCTAAACCTAAAAGAGAGAAAGGAAATAAAAATCTTAGAAATAGAAAGAGAGAGAATTAGAAAGAAGTTATCAGATTAGAAGTTTCTATGTTAGGATCCTACAAAAGAAAACCTAGTTTTTAAAAAGAAAGTTTCTAAAAACAAATTAGGAAAGTTTCTAAATCTATAATTAGAAAGAAAAGTTAGTTTCTATAAACAAATTAGAAATAACCCTAATCTTATCTTATATAATCTTATCTTATACTATCCTATCTAATCTTATCTTATCCTATCTTATCTTATCTTATCTTATCTTATCTTATCTTATCTTATCCTATCTTATCTTATCTTATCTTATCCTATCAAATCATATCTTATCTTATCTTATCCTATCTTATCTTATCTTATCCTATCCTAACTTATCTTACCTTATTTAATCTTATCTAATCTTATTTTATCTTATCTTATCCTATCTTATCTAATCTTATCTTATCTTATCCTATCTTATCTTATCTTATCGTATCCTATAATTAGAAAATAAATTAGTTTGTAAAAACAGAAAAGGAAAGTTTCTAAAAAAAACTAATTAGGAAAGTTCTAAACCTAGAATTAGAAAGTAAGTTAGTTTCTAAAAATAGAAAAAAAATCCTAGAATTAGAAAGTTTCTAAAAACAGAAAACAAACCCTAAAAATAAAAAATAGAAAAACCCTAATCTTAACCTAATTCGAAACTAGTTAATCTTAGAAAAACACAACCGTTAATCGCCGGTAACGGCGCTAAAAACTTGTTCACAACCCTAAGTGTAGGGCTGCGATGTAATAATAATCTCAGTGAGACGGAGGTCGAATCCACAGGGAAATATCTCGTGTGTTTTCTGAAAGCAACTAGAACTAGAACTAGAAGAAGATGAAAACCTAAGTCTGGAAGTATAGAGAGTAATTGTGAGAGATTTAATGAAAAATTTAAGAAATTCGAAGGTGGAAAACTAGGGTTTCTAAGGATCCACTTGTAGAGATCAGGGAGATCTATGCTTAATTCAATGACGTAACTGGAATCAAAGTCTCATCTTATCCAATTGGAAGATATCTCAGTAAAACCAAATCTGAACTTCCTTTGACCTAATTATCAATGGATGAGAGGTGTGAGAACTGGAAATGATTCCATCACAAAACCATGCCCATGAGACAAGGCAAACAACAGGATTTACCAATCCCACAACCAATCATAAGAGAATCATGAAAATTAGAAGGATTCAATCACCCAACCATGCCCATGGGACGATGGTGAACAACGGAATTTCTTAAGTTCACAATCTTAATACATAAAAAGAACATACTCGAAGCTATCACAGATCTGTTATAATTTAAGTCACAACAAACCATTAAAAACTGAAAGTATTTCTTATAATCAAACTAAAATCAAAGATATTTCAACTTAAATATGAATCAAAGCAATAGAAAACATCCCATCATGCTACAAGCTTCACCTCTTAGCCCTAGCTAAGAGATTTAGCCAACCATAGACATAATTGAACTAGAATCTCTTAAGAAAAGCATAAAAACAACTAAATGGAAGAAAAACTCTTGGCGATGACTTCTCCATGCTTTCACTCCACTCCACAAATCCTAGAAGATGCCTAGGAACATCGTAGGGAGTCCTATTTATAGTTATGGAACTCCAACTTTGCACATAGTTGGAAAACTCTAAAAATCACCTTAAATTTACGCAGTTTCTCAAAATAGGCTTCACTCTGCGCAATTTCACAGAATGGCCCAGAGTTTCAAAATATGCTTCTTCAGGACACTTTTAGGAATACGTTTGTTTTCAGGACAATTTCAGGATTCCTTTTCTTTGCTTCAAATATTTGATTCTCTTCATTCCTCACCTGGTTTTTTTGGATCTTTAACATGTGTCATGCCCCAAACTCGGAAACCGGGCTCACAAAATTCCCGATCACCGAATCTGGAGCTGATAGCCTCCATAGTACCCCGTTCTCGGCTCCTAGCACCCATTTACTAAGTTATGATCCTGGGATCCTACAAGGAGGATTTCCAACGTCAGTTTGATTCGTAATAAGTATAACCAAAGGCACAACCCACAAACAACAACCAAAAACTCCATCACATTTCCACTATAATCAAAATTTTATAAGTACAATGCTCATAAAGGGAAATACAATGATGATAGACAAAAGCTCCAAAATGATCTTCTATGCGCTCCTGCCTCAGCGCTGCTGCGGTCCAACGTCACCTACATGCAACGGTCATGCATAAGCTTACGGAAAGCTTAGAGGGTGGTGAAAGTGTGTACGCAATGTAGTAATACAATTATGCAATATCAGAGTAATGCGGAATATGCTGATGAATACTATTGGCCGTACCAAGGTCATGTGATGCAAGGCATGAATGATGTCGGTCATACCAAGGCCATGCGATGTGAGATGCAACTCAAGCATACCAATCCTCATTTGAGTCCACATACCAATACAGCTTAACTCTGAAATATCACAAGGGTCTAATGCACTCCAAACCAGATTATCGCCTCATCGCCCGCAACAAGGTGATTGGAAGAGACTTCACTATCTGCCTACCAATATCAGGCTCGGCTCGTCGATAGCGGACTCATTCCTCAAGCTAGTCAAACTCAGCCTAACTTTGCCTGCTCCTCTCGGGCGGGTAAGGCCGCACCCCCTTCCAACCAACCACGACACAGTGGAAAGCACGACCTTCTGGTGATCGACACTCGGCGCTCATGTATCTACTCGGTCTAGACGTTGGAGCAACCTTCTGGTACCATAAGGGTTTAGGAAATTTCACCCAAGGATATCTATAGCACCCCATGTAGAACAAGATTTTCGATGTCCAATCCTGCTAACCACGATATGCCTATGAAGGCTACGGCCCTGATGTCGCTAGGGCGTATAGTAATTATGTCACACAATGCGAAATGCATGAATCGCACTATCCAATCATGTAAGCAACTCCCCCATCAGGGAGTCCCATAATAGTCTGCCTAATGACATGTGCTATGATCAATCACTCCTCACATCAAGCATACATATGATGCGTATAGACATGGATTGTGAAGCTATTTTAAGCATATTATATGATGGTGATGATGTACTCCCCCTTATATCAAGGTTGAGCCTAAGCGGCCTACCCACAATCCTAGGGATCCGGAAAGGGTTCCTTCACCATACTATTACATGGGCCATTAGATGCCCTAGGGGGCCCAAATGAGTCCTAGATGGACTCCAAAATAAAAGAAGCAATCCTACTAACAACCAATGGGGGCCCAACATCTTGGGATAACCCAATGAGAATAGATGGATCATGCAAATTGGGCCCAATAATTAGGGTCAATCCACTTAGAGAATGATGTAAATGGGCCTAACAAGGCCTAAGGGAAGGTCACAATGAGGACATTTAACTATCATTGCCCATCAATGCAAACATCTAACCAACATTGCTTCTAAGGAGTGGCCCACATAAGGGATTCGTACACAATGTAACAATCATACATACATCACATTGGGCCTCACATACATCGCATTGGGCTTCATACAAGGGCCTCAAATGTATCATAATGAGCCACGCCCATAGGCCTCGAATACATCACAATGGGCCCGCCCATGGGCCTTGAATACATCATATTAGGCCTTAACGGATGGGCCGCAAATACAACAAGCTTGGCCTTATATAAGGGCCTCATATATCACATCAGGCCTTATCAAATGGACCCCAAGTACATCACATCGGGCCTCACCAAATGGGCCCCAAATACATCAAATGGGCTGAATCAAATGGGCCGTTTCAAATGGGCCGAATCAGATGGGCTGAATCAAATGGGCCATTCCACTAGATCATTCATCTATTATTAGAGATCATTTTAGAGTATTATTCAAAAAAAAAAAAAAAAAAGAATCATAATCAAAGGATCATCTGGACCATACCACTCATAACAGTGGTGATAATAATTCCCACTGTTAAAAATTTAGAGGGCTCACCATAGCATTTATTTCGCATCCAATCTGTAAGGTCACAAAGACCTGAACAATGAGGAAAAACAAATATCGTATTGGTCCAAAACTTCTGTAACCCAAGGGGTTTCCAATTGTGGGTGTTCAACCTCACTGTTTCTGCAGTGTAGTCCATTTGATGCTAGATCTATCTTATTTTTCTTCCCAAGCCTTAAGACTGGCTCACCAAATGGATGGACGGTTGGATGAACCATATACATTAGGGTGGGATCCACACACGTGGCCCACCGTAGAACGAGCTCGCCAAATGGGTAAACGGTTTGGATGTAATATATACATCATGAAGGGCCCACCGTCCAGCCATCTAAACGGTGTGGATAGAACCCCTACGTCAGGTGTGGCCCATCCAACGTAGTCCAGAAGTGGACGGTGTGATACAAATACATTACGATGGGGTCCAAACAACCTTCTGACGTCATCAGCAGTGGGACCCACATAGCTTGGTGGCGTCAATACACCAACTATATAACTGGTATGAGGTAACCAGCCAATCCATTCCTAAAGCAGGTGGGTCCCCACGTGGGGCCCAGTACCATAAACTATATTAATATATTTATATTATATTATATATACAAAACATATAATATATTATATTATATATTGGTCCAGCGTCCAGGCCCTGGACGGCCTTGATGCAGACGCTCATCACGGTGGAGTCCCACGTCAAAATGGATGGATGGGATATCACACATACATCCAGTTGTGGCCCACCGTCCAGATCTGCTGGACGGTGTGGATCGAAGGCATACATCATAGTGGTGTCCACCGTCCCAGCTGAACGGCTGGAGGAACACATGGGTCAGGTAGGTCTCACAGTCCAGGTTTGCTGGACGGTGTGGCTTTCTCACATACATCAAGGTGGGCTTCACCATGATGGATGCCCTGCATCTCCACCACACATCAGGTGAGCCATCAAGCATTCAAGGAGAGAGAGAGAGAGAGAGAGAGAGAGAGAGAGAGAGAGAGAGAGAGAGAGAGATATGAGAAGGGGAGGGACCCCGCCACTATGGGCCCTCCCTATACAATGCATACATCAAGTGAGTCCCACAACGAGTAAGCCCTCAAATTGAATTTAACGGTGGATCACCCACCTTAGATCTCTTCTTCTTGGCTCCTATGGCTTCCTTTGCTCCTTGGCTTCGATCCCAATGAAAGATGATGGAGAATGAAGGGTTGAGATGGGAGATGAGAGGGTTAGGAACTGGTCCACACACAAAATTCTCACATGGAGGTTGGGAGAGCTTGGACGTGGGATTTTTTTTGTTTTGGGTTGCTTGGAAGAGAAGGAAGAAATAAAAGAGAGAGGAGATGGGATGGAGTGGTGGATGGGGGAGAGAGATGGGTTGTGTAAGAGATTTGTTGACTTTTGGGGTTGTTGTGTAAGAGAGGAATGGGTTGTGATGGGTTGAGTGATGGCTTCAGTGATGTGAGTACTTGACTTGTACATGACCCTTGATGGGATTAATGTAACATTTGGGTAGAGATTCTCTTGGGTTTTGCAACGCGAGGTGTTTTCCTCGAACTGAACGCGGGCCCACATCTCCTAGCCTGGGTATTGCCTCGGCACGCGAGACGGGGCATCGGAACTGTGGCGACGGCGCAGTCGCTAGGGTACAAGTCTCGGGTCGAACCGACTCTAGTTTGTAGGACTCGGCTTAGGATTGCGCGTAAATGCCGAATACAGGTCGAGGGTTGCCGGAATTCGATAGGGAGGACCGCGGAAGCCTACAGAACGGTACGGTCTAAGATACGGGCCTTACAATATGAATTCTTCAATCTTAGCCTTCCGAGATCCATCCCTTGCCTTGGTGATTCTTGAGCATCAAATCCATGCTTTTAGAACCCTTTTCAATCTAAGCTCTTAAATTCACCTTGCAACACAAACATGAGTAAAATAGAATATTAAGCATTATCATGTTCATAAAACCAAGTAATAAATGGGGTCCGATATGCAATATTTAACCCCAACAGTCTGCCTAGGAGCTTGGCATATTGACGGTCCCACCACGATACAAAGCTGCTCAATGATGAAGGATATTCTGGATAAACTGGCACCTAGAGGACGACTACTTCTTTACGATATGCCAACTCAAGAGACATAGAACTCCTCAACAGTAACTATTACTTGGTCAAAGGGAGGCTTATTGTTTGTTACATGAATAAGAGGACACAAAATGTGTTGTACGAAGCCTAACTGTTGAGCGATGAGAGAAGGGCGATATTGTTCAATCCCTACTTTTGCATTCTTACCTTTTTTAATCATGCCTCCAAAAGCTAAATCTTAGCTGATGACATAGCAGTTCTAAGCGTGATGAAATTGGCCGACTTCGTGCTCATCCTCGAGATCAAATTGTCCTATGAGCCAGTCCAACTCGTAGTTTTTTTCTTTGTGAAAGGTGTGAAGGACGGACTATTGTCAGAATTATTAAGAGAAAAGAAATCTCTTAGATATTCATTGACCATAGCATTCTCTAAAGCAGTGTGAAGAGTTCGGTCATCATACGAAGAAAATGACAGATTGGCGTGCTCTTGACTGAAAATTATGGCCGAAAATACGCAACGAACCACATTTGCGAAAGCCATATATGACCTCTGGCTGAATAAAACCCTTTAGCATTGATCTCATAGAGACCTCTGTACAGGTGACTGAGAACAAACGGCGCCAATGCTATTCGTTGCCCTTGAACAAGGCATTCAGCCAGAGTGATGTATTCGGCCATAACTTGCTAGGCGTTAACACACAGGAGATGGCGACAAATCCAGAAAAGAATGAAGGATAGATGTTCAAGTTCCTCGACTAGTCCCTTGTATTTGTAGTACGTAATCATGAAATTAGTATATCCTTTGGCATTCTTGTCGGCAAGGGGCCTATGATGTCTATCCCCCATTGGGCGAATGGCCACGACCTGGTCATAGGAGTCAGCTGCTCAGGTGGCTGATGGGGTATAGCTGCGAACCTCAAACATTTGTCGCACCTCCGGGTATATTGCTTAGCGTCTTATGACCTTGTGGGCGAGGGGGCGACTGCCAAAATGATTGCCGCAAATTCCTTCGTGGATCTCTCTAATAACGTATTTGGCCTCATTGGGTCAGAGACACTTAAGGTATGGAAGGGAGAATCCCTTTTTGTACAAAGTGTCTCCGATCATGGTGTAGCGGGCCGACCTGAATCAGAGTTTATGTGCTTTGAGTCGTTCCTCGGGCAGCTTGCCCTCTCGAAGATAGTCGATTATCGAGTCCATCCAACTCGAGGCCAGATTCACTAGAAGAACTAAATCGAGGTCGAGTTTATTGATGCTTGGTTCGGCCAGGAACTTGATGGGGACCGCCTTTGGAATTTTATCTTTGGCCACTTGGCCAGCTTTGCTTGTGTATTTGTTTTGGAGTTTTCTGACCTGGGGATCAGGATAGCGTCGCATTTGGGAAATTTTCTAATGAGTTCATGTGCCTTCTATAAGTAGGCGGTCATTCTTTTCTCCTTAGCCTAGTATTCACTGGCTATTTGGTTGACGATGAGTTATGAATCACTGTGGACTTTCAAGTTCTAAGCTCTCATTGCTGCCACCAACTTAAGTCCGACAAGCAGTGCCTCATATTCTACTACATTGTTCAATGTTTGGAATCCAAATCTTAAAGCATATTGCGTGCAGGTTTGGTCAAGAGTCTCAAGAACTACACCAACCCTGTTGCCTTTAAAATTATATGATCCGTCGACGTATAATGCCCAGGTCAACAGGTCTGGTTCATCTACCTAACTTAGAGATTGATCAATTTTTCTACTCAAACTGACTTCCCGGTCGATTTTTCGTGTGAGCTCGACAATAAAATTAGCTACTACCTGGCCTTTGATTGTGGTTCAGGGCTGATATTTAATGTCAAACTCGCTGAGTTAGATCGCCCATTTTGTAAGTCTTCCCGACACTTAAGTTTTTTGGAGTACCTGGCGAAGAGGCTGGTTGGTCAGGATTATGATGGTATGGGCTTGGAGGTAAGGTCGGAAGCGGCAGGATGACATGACCAAAGCTAGAGCCAGCTTCTCATTGTCTGGATAACTAGTCTCAGCCATGACCAAGGCTTTGCTGATGTAGTACACCAATAATTATTTCTCGCATTGTTCTCTGATAAGGGTTGAGCTGACTGCTGCCGTTAAGACTGCTAAGTATAGTAGGAGCGGCTCTCCTCACTTGGGCTTAGTGGTGGTGAACCTATATATTGTTTGAGTTGTTGAAAGGCCTGCTCGCAATCTTCGGTCCACTCCATTTTATGTTTTCCTTTTAGCTGTTTGAAGAAGGGGAGACACTTATCACTTGGGAGACGAATTGGTTGAGGGCGGCTAACCTCCCGTGAGGTACTAGATTTCATTTGTTGTCCTAGGTGAGATCATGTCTAGCAAAGCTCAGATCATGTCGGGATTTGCCTCAATTCCCCTTTAGCTGACCAGGAAACAAGGATTTTTTTTCGTGCCGACGTTGAATGTGCATTTGCTCGGATTTAGCTTCATCTGATATTTTTGCAGTATTACGAACATTTCCTCCAAGTCAGCGATGTGGTCTTTAACTTTAATGCTCTTGATGAGCATGTCGTCGACATAGACCTCCATGGAGCGTCCGATTTTTGAACATTCTGTTGACGAGTCGCTGGTATGTGGCTCAAGCGTTTTTCGACCCGAAGGGCATGACGTTGTAGCAATAGAGCCCTTTGTCCGTGACGAAGATTGTCTTCTGTTTGTCGTATGAATGCATGGTGATATAATTATATCATGAGTAAGCAACCATGAAGCTCAAGAACTCATGCCCGACAGTGTTGTTGACCAGTTGGTAAATCTGCAGGAGGAAAAAACTGTCTTTAGGGCAGACTTTGTTCAGGTCGGTATAATCAACATAGACCCGCCACTTCTCATTGGACTTCTTTACCAAAATGACGTTGGCGATCCAGTCTGGATAGTAAATCTCTTCGATGAAGCCCGCTTCGAGGAGCATGCATTGGACTACTTATGAGATCGATTGTGGAGGTTGGCCAGAGTCACGAGGGGATTTTTGCCGAAACGAAAAGTGGAACCTCCCCTCCTTTAGGTCGGCCATCATAGCGGCTATGGCGTTCTAGTTCGAATAGCCCTCCACTTACATTGCTTCCAAGTTGAAGCACTTGATGTAATCCTTCAGTAGCTCGTTATCCTTTTGGATAATGGTGAGGAGGTGAGTCGTCGGCTTCAGCCTTTCCTTCCCTCCGATGAAGTTGGTGATGAATGCATTGCTGAGTTGAGTGAATGAATTGATGGATCATGGTTTGGCTATCGAAACCACTTCAGGGCTGCTCCAGTTAAGGTTAAAGAGAAGGCTCGACACATTACCATTGTTAACACACCCTGAATCTCCATCTACATCCTGAAAGATTCATGATGCTCAGTTAGGTCAGTGGCCCCGGAGTAAGGGCGATCTGTGGCATCCGAAATTTGGGTGGGAGCTGAGCGTGCATGATGTCAGCGGTGAATGGAGGCTCGATCTCCTCCAACATGTCTTATATTAAGGTCGGAACATGCGTGCGGTAGGCTTGACGAATGTCACCGATCTGACCTCGTAGCTCGTTGAACTCGGCCTCACAGGGATATTCGCTTTTGGCTACTGTCTCAATAGGTTTATCCTTGGCCAAAGTTTAGGGAGCCTTGCCACGCCTCTTCTTCTCCAACTCGTAACGTAATTCGTAGGGAGCCAGCACGGCAGTGCTCGAAATGTGGGAAGGTGCTAGTATTGGCGCTTCGCTCACCTATCGGTTTTATTAGGATCCGGCAAGTTCTCGAGTTTGTGCGGAAACTTTTATGGCTGCCCGAGCCACAACTTCCTTGGCCCCCTGACCGGAAGGAGGGATTTGTTGCTCCAGCAGTCTTTTTATCATATCGACATTGTTATTCAGTGCCTCTACTTGTTGTTCCAAAGAGATAAACCGACCTCCCCAATTCCGGGACCGTTATGTTGGTCCTGCAGGTGCAGAATCAGCCTAAAGTTGGGAAGACAAGTCCCAATGGTCTTCAGACTGTTTTGGCGGCACAGGGCTAGGCACGATGGTGGTGGTCTGAGTTTTCTTTCTACCCTTCGCCATTGTTGAAGCACTATAGGTGAGAGGAATGGCTTTGATGTTGTTCCCACGGATGGGGCCAAACTGTTGATGCAGAAATCTAGTCATCCTCCTTGAACCACTTGGGACCTGCAAGGTAAGACAAAGACGGTGCCAAAGTCAAACATGCAAGCTAGGTCTACTAGGACGTAAGGTTTTGGGGTGTGAGATTGTATGTACCTTTCACCATTGGATGTGATCCTATTTATAGGTGAGGAAAGGTGGTGACGTAAAGAGTAATTTCCATGTTTAGTAAGAATGTATTGTAGAGGGATTCAAATCCCGAACATGTCGTGAGGATCTCCCGAGATCCTCGGTTAAGATCTTGGGCGGATCCATGTTGCGGTCACCTTCCGAGATCTTCAGCTGGGATCTTGAGTAAATATCGTCGGGACCAGGTTAGAACTATTAGAAGAGGGGTTATGCCGACCTAGCTCCTTTGGTGAGTAGTAGTCGAGTCCTTCCTTGGTGTCAAGCAAGTTATCAACATCTAGAAGGGCTCGACGTTTGTCGGAGATGGAAACATTCTTTCTACCGATGGTCGACCCTAGGGTCGTTCCGTGAAATGTAACAGAGTGTCATTCTTTAGCCATTAAGGAGCTCTTGGGCCATGACTGGCGTCGGCCGAGCTGCTCACGTTGTGCATGTATGTCTAAGCTAGTTTTTCCTTGGTGGCTAATTTCTTTTTACCCATAACACTACACAACCCAACTTTTAACGTGTGGAGCTACTTTGGCCTCACAATGATTTATGTTTTAGATCCACGGTGTCTATCAATTTTTAAAGATCATTTTAGAGCGTGAGCCCAAAAATGAGGCACATTCAAAGCTCAAGCCAACCACACACCACAAAAATTAGTAGAGACTGAAATTAAAACTTTCTTAGGGGCCACTATGAGGTTTATATTCCATCTAACCTCTTTATGAGGTCACACAGACTCCGATGAAGGTAAAACACATATATCAGCTTGATCAGAGACTTACGTGGCTCTAAAAAGTTTTCAACAGTAGACATTCAATTCCTACTGTTTCTTTAGTTTGGGCCACTTGAGCTGTGAATCTGCCTTGTTTTTCGTCTCATTCCCTAAATGGTATGGAAATGGATGTACTGTGTGGATTTGATACATACACCATGACGGGTCTACGAAAGTTTCACATGACAATACTTCCTATATTCTTCCATTCACCTAAAATGTGCTGCACCACGCAACAAGCAAATGAAATTTCATAATGCATAAAATTTATGTGGGCCAACGATGATGTATTTCTTAGATCCACACTATCCACTCATTTTTTCAGGTCATTTTAAAGATACGGGCCCAAAAACAAGGTAGATCCAAAGATTAAGTGGACCACACTACAGAAAACAGTAAAATTGATGCTAGCCATAAGGCTAGAAGCCTCTGATCAAGCTGATATTTATATTTTAACTTCATCCGGGTATATGTAATCTTATAAATATGTCCTATATAAAATAAGCCTTATGGTTAGCCCTAACAAAGTTTCAACAGTAATTTGTACAATCCCCGCGTTATGTGGTATGATACACTTGAGCTTTGGAAGCTCCTCATGCTCAATGGTTGTCTTAAAAAGATAAATGGACTGTGTATCTTATACAAAAATCAATTTAGCATCAGAAAAGCTCCAAATGTTAAAAGTTGTGCACAATTTAACTCAGAGAGAAATCCAATCATGGTAGGATCAGAAAAGCCTTATGTGCCCACTGCTATTTTTGGGGTGATCCACTAAGGGCGTGTTTGGCTCGGCATTGGATATGGGATTAAGATGTTTTACGAGGATTATACTGTTTACATCTCATCCTCTTTTTTGTTCATCCTCTTTTTTGTTTGGAATGGCCTGATAAAAACCATTCCACCGCACCCTCGTAAACAGCACCTGGATTCCATGAGATATATGTTTTCACCGTTGTGTAGGGCCACCAAGATATCAATGACATATCTACTCCCTCCATCATTTTCACCTGCCTACATTTAGCCATGAAGTTGTTTTGAAGCAGTTATAAAGCAATGAGTGGGGCACAGCATGAGAAGCAGTGGAGATGCAAACCCATCCATTTGCGACCATCCAAACACCCTGTTGGATATTACATGGGCTATCCCAAACCCATGGGATTAACAGACAAATACTGACACCACCATCATTACCTTAAAAACCATTCCATCCCACCTAATCCCATGGGATCGTCCGGCAAAACAGGCCCTTAAGCTTTAGATATGAATCATTTTTGGTTTAATGCTCTAAAATGATCTCACAAAATGAGTGAACATTGTGGATATAATAAATACATCATGCCCTTGCAACTTTTATATCATTAGAATCGTCCGTACAACTCGAGCTGGAGGAGATGCAACGCTCGTCTTCGCACGACACGTACCCACATCAGCCATATCGCTGGTGTGACGTACACCAGCCAATCCGCTTCCCTCATTTTGTGATTTAGAAAAATTGATGGACGGTGTGGATTGCACACAAACATCACTGTGGGCCCATCTGGATCCCAGAGCAGTAACTTTGGCAGGAAATCCGCGTCCCGATCCGATAGCCTGCTGCCTACGCATAAACCTATCCTTCTCTATTTCCCGCCAACAGAAGCTTCTCCACTAAGCAATCTCACGATAAATAGCTATTGCAATCTTCGTTTTCCTTTTACAGAAGCTTCTTCAGTAAGCAACGGCCATCTTTCAAACCAAAGGGAGATTCTACACTTGATTGGTGTTTTGCGCTTCCCAACGGCTCTAATTCTCTCTTGTTGATTCGTCAGAAAAAGAAGAGAATTATTTGTAATATATTATTTAGAATTTTTTTTATTTGATTGTTTTCTGTATTTACTTGTATACAGAGGAACAGAGAGAGAGAGAGAGAGAGAGAGAGAGAGAGAGAGAGAGAGAGAGAGAGAGAATGTCATTTATTATAAATTTAAAAGCGCGAAATGTTACGAGAGTTTGGCTATGCATGATTCTTTCATATCAGTCTGGAATTTGAAAGAAAAAATAGTTGAAGCAAAGCATTTGGAGAGAGGTACTGATTACTGATTATGACCTCTTGCTTACCAATGCCCAGACCAATGAAGGTCGGTTCCTTTACCTCTTTCTTCTTTTTCATTCATTAATTTATGTTTGGTGTCTGCAAGTAGTAGCATCACTCTTAGTTATCCTACTGTATGGAATAAAATTGTGTTCCTTCTGAATAAATTATTCTGCAATTTCAACCACTTGTTCGAAAACTGGATTGAAAGATTATAATAATTCAAGTAATTATAGATATTGTACAATGATTGTTCTCAACTACTACGATTTCTAGTTATGTCAGCACTCCATTCTCATGGTATAAATCTTTCCCTTACAGAAATTGTTCTGAATTACCACAATTTCTGGTCACGTCAGCACTGCATTCTGATGGTATACATCTTTACCTTACTGAAATTATGGGCAGGTAATGCACTACAATCTCCTCCGTCCCGACCATCTTACTGTTGGATGTTTCATTGCTAGTGACTAATGGCTATCTTATCTTTTGAAAAATGTATTTTGTTGGCTGATGATCAGATGGCCAGGGTTGTCCAGTGAGGAAGTTTGTTGCAGCATTGCCCATGATATGTTTGTCAGATGAAGTGCCATTCCCATCAGACATCCCGTAGTTTGTGATTGGAAGCATTGATTTACGCTCCCATCAGGATGTCCAAGGGTCCAAATTCATAGTGGCTAGATAACTTGCCCATCCAATTGAGATTCACTGATTGGAAGGCTACCATAGTCTATCTCACTGCCTTCTCAGGTGCAGACATATGGTGGCCCACCAAATCAATGATTGTAATCACTGTCCACGAGTTCCATGAGTATGTTCAAATGCTTTGGTTTGCACCTCGTGTAAGTCCATGAATTGATAATGCCTCATGGTAGCATTCATTTATCTCCTCATCCATAGAAGGGGTCGGGATGATTATACTCAGGATATTTGATCAGAATTTTCTATGGTCAAAATGCCAATTGCAATTGGTGATAATTCCAGGTGTTGAGATTTTGCCTAGGATTAGACTGCGTATTTAAGATTTTATATTTTCCATAGTTTTGCGCACACATTGCTGGTGGGAGTTCTTCACTCTCATTACCAGTCCCAAGCCTGATAATGGAGGGTTATTTCAACAATCTGACAGTATACAGAGTGGAATGGCAGGACAGGATTAGCGTAGCCGACCCCAATTAGTTGGGATAAGGCATAGATGATGATAATGATAATGATTGGTAACATCATTATCATCATCATCATCTAAACCATATTCCAACTAATTGGGGCCAGCTACATGATTTGAGTTTTTCCATACTACTCTATCGAAGGCCATAACTTCAATTAAACCATAGGTCATAAAGTCTTTTTCTTACTACCTCCATCATGTCCTGTTGGACCTTCCCATTGTACTTTTAGAGATTTCAACTTCTACCAACTCCAACCGACGCATAAGATTTAAATGATGATGATTTCTCTATAAGTTTATTTTGCTGGCAATATGTGTCATTATTCAGACCTTCTCTGTAGTATTTTTTCATGTAGTCTTTGTGGTATGTTGTGTTTTGATTCAGATTATACTGATGAAGAAATGCTGGTACCAAGAAATACGTCTGTATTAGTTTGCCGGGTTCCCGGACTGCCTCGCATGCGCATTGTTATAAAACGAAAAGAGTAATACATCTCACTCTGAATCTTGATCATTCATTTAGTGTTTTCTATGCATTTATACATGTTTCACTTTCAACCCATTGGAAATAGTAAATTCTGTTTTGGCCTTTCTTTTCCCTGGCTTACATTCTCAGAGTTCTTTTGGTACTTGAGTCTTTATTTCTAAAGAGGAAATTAAGAGCTTCAATCTGTTTTCTGGCCGCAGAGAGAGTAAGGTAGAAGAAGTTTCAAATTCTAAGAGCACTGTGTCTGTTGCTGATTCATCTGATATGATATCTCTAAACGTAAGACTCTTTAGTGGACTGGTTTGGCAATGTCATTTTAGACACTGATTATGGAAGAATTTTCTATTCTATTATGATTGCAAGTCAATGATAGGAAGTGGAAAATCCAAAATAATTATTTGTTTGTTTTGCTTTCCAGCCTGAAGAATCAGAAGGGTATGATTTTGGGAATGATCTTTTTGCTATTCCAGAAGTGTTGCCAGTGCAATTGAGCAATCAGGTGCAAAATGATCAAAGTAAGGTTAAGGAAGATAGGAAGGTGGAAATTAATCTAAGGCTGAGGAAGATAGGAGAATCAAGGCATTAGTCAATACACCTGCTTTGGACATGCAATGGTGAGACATTGTCCCTTTCATTTGTTCTCGGATAAGATGTGGTGTTTCCATTGCCAACATGTTTTTTTTTTTTTTTTCCTTCACTCTCGGTCTTCACCGTTCTATATATGTCTTACAGGAAAACAAAGGGAACTTTTGGTTTTGGAGGTGGCCTTGGAAGGGCTATGGGTGATAGAATGGTGAAGGGCCATGGTTTTGGTATGTTCCATTGAATTTAATGTCTTGTTTCTCTGTGTTTATTACTAGTACCAATGTTCCTTAATTATTTTAATTGTTAGCACGAACACCTTGGGTCTTTTGTATGTGATATAACTCACATTCCTCCAATGTTATTGAATGAAGAAAGTGTGTGGCTTAAACCCTAAACCCTAAAGAGGGTCTAGACTCTTAATCCAACTTTAAATGGAAGATTTTTCTGAAATAGTAAACTTGCTAAAAGTAGTAAAGGCATCTAGTCCTACCCAAATTTGTAAACACAGCTTAGATGACTAAAAAGAGACTTTGGATGACAACAGGACTCTGAAACCCCTAAATACAACCAAAACTTATCTTACTAAAAATAGCAAGTTGCAAGCTAAAATGCATATTTGAGCCCGAAAACAGCCTTTTTTCTAAAAGAAATCCCTCTGGTCTAACCACCCCATCAATTACCACATAGTAGGCTGGTCAATAGGTTTCCAACGACAGTTGAACATGCAAATCCAATAACCTGTCGCAAGGTTATGGCCGTCCAACGCTATAGTGGGCATTTAGGCCAATAGAGCTTTTCGCCCTGTTTTCTTTCGATCCTAGCCATCCATGAAGTCGTCCACAACCTGTTCCACATCAGTTTAGCATATACGTCTTTTTTTTTTTCAATCTGAGGATCTTCTTGTTTTCTATTTTCAGTTTTCATATATAAACCTATTATCGTTGCAGTTCTTTCTGGTTCTAACATTTAAAATTTTGCTTGATATGAAGGTCAGGGTGGATTGTTGGAGCGCAAGACACCTCCACAAGGGTATATATGTCATAGATGCAAAGTGCCCGGGCATTTTATTCAGTTTTGCCCAACAAATGGCAATCCTAGCTACAACATTAAAAGGTTGAAACATCCAACTGGAATTCCAAGGTCAATGCTAGTGGAAACTCCAGATGGCTCCTATGCATTACCAAGTGGAGCTGTTGCCGTCGTAAAGCCAAATGTGTAAGCTGATACTCTCTCCTCTCCCTCCCTCCCCCCCCCCCCCCCCCCCCCCCCCCTCTCTCTCTCTCTCTCTCTCTCTCAAGGCAAGTGGATATTTCCTCTTTTGAAAGGCATGATGGCTTATATGTGACATTTTCAACATGAAACAGAGATGCTTTTGTGAAGGAGATTGAGGGGTTACCTTCAACTCGATCAGTCAGTGATATTCCTCCAGAATTGCATTGCCCACTGTGTAAAGAAGTAATGAAAGATGCTGCCATGACTGGCAAGTGCTGTTTCAGGAGTTTCTGCGACAAATGTAAGTTTTCTGATCTTTGGAACTGTCCCTCCTGTGGTTCTTTTTAGAAGTAATAATTTTAATTTTGTATTATATTTGGCGATCTTTTTTTTTTTTTTTTTTTTGTATTTTTAACTGAATTTGGCAACTTCATTACCCCCTGCTGTACTAGTTACCTGCTTTCAATTGCAATAGAGCATGTTGTTAATTATGCATTACTTCATTTGTTCGCACCAAATATCATGAAATTTCATTATTTTCAGTCTAAGTTGCTGCAATATTTCACTAAGTTTGGAACAACCAAACACATCCTAAAGCATTTCTATAATTCTTCTTTTAAAAATAAAAGCAAAGAGTTCTTCAAAAGATAAAAAGGAAAAGAAGCAGAGACACTAGTCAATGCAAAAGAACCAATTTAATTTTATTATCTTGTTACATAATAAAAGCATGTTGCTTCTGTCAGTGCTGGGATCTAGCCACTTCCAAATTACAAACTTCATGCTGACAATGCTCACGTCTTATGAGCTTTGAAGCCTACAATGCACCCACGCATGCCATCATCGCATGGCATCTGAGATTTGTACTAGGTTGGCCATTCTTGTGTGGCAACTTGACTGAAGATCAAGGTAGCCATCTCTGTATGAAAACTGCCAAAATGTTCATGTGCAGCCCCAACGGATTAGTGAACTGGCATTATATTTGGTCAATCATATATGTAGTGGGCCCACCTGATTCAAGACGTGGATGCCCTGCAGATGGTAATGGAATGGTGGGCTTTATAAAACTCAGTTTTTAGTGGGGGATCCTTGCAGAGATGTGAAACTCTGGTTTAAAATAGCATCATGATACACAATGTTGGGGTCTATTGTGCTTTACTTTTCATGGCAGTTGTTTTTTGTATTTTCATTCAATGTTTATTGATTCATTTAAAGATTTAGGCCTTGAGTTATAATATTTTTTTAGATGTGCTGTAAATTCTCAGTTATCTGTGCATTTTTAATCAGGTATCAGGGACCACATAATCTCAAAGTCAATGTGTGCATGTGGGGCCACATATATCCTTGCAGATAGCCTGATACCTAATAAGACACTCAGGGAGACCATCAACCGTGTCTTAGAGTCGACAACCAGTAGTACTCTAGAAAACGCTGGAAGCTTATCAAATGTTCAAGGTTTGCATTTCACTGAAGCATGTCTCCTTAAGTTTATCTGATTCAGATAATATTTCTGGTGTGATAATCTAAACCCACCTGTTTTTCTCAGAGAGCAATTCATGCATTCTTTCTGCTCCTGTGAAGGAAGAACACATACCACCTCATAAAGATAACACTTCGAATAGAAAGAGACCTTTGGATGAAGAGAAGCTTACCATTGGTAGTCTCCATCAGTCCTTGAAGAGAAGTAAGACGACAGCAAATACCACAAAATCTGAAGTGACAGTGGAGCTTATAAGTGGGAAAGAACCAGCATGGTGGGGGGTTGTTCCTCCTCTAGCCGAAGAGAAAGTCCAGCAGAACCTGCCCATTGGAGGTCCAGGTGAATAATTTTCACACATTGAATTCGATATTAAAAATCGTTTTGTTTTGGTTTGTGGGATAGTTTTTGGCCCAGTTAGGTTAGTCATGCTCACCTGGGAATTAGGAGCATGTTGAGGCTTAAGCCATTACCAGCCAATTTTAAATGAAATAACAAGTTTTTTTTTTTGTATATATATATATATATATATATATATATATATATATATATATATATATATATTCTAAGTGAGATGTATATGTTGGTTGTTTCCTGACCTTTCCTAATCACTACAGGAATGAAGAAAAGGAAGCAAGCATGCAAAGCTGCTAATGGTGAGTCTGTTACATTTCGGTTTTTTTCTTTCTTTCTTTCTTTCTAAGTAACATCCATCCATGACTTCTCAATATGCCACTGAAACCCACATGAATTACGAAATTTGCAAGGCTGCCCCCTTAGGTGAATACATGCTGGGTTTGGGAGATCTTCTATTGGAAAATTTCATTTGCACCTTCATTCTTGAAAAAAAAAATCCCAACTTTGAAACCTGATACAGTATCAGTCTTATGTTTTAGCAAAATAATGACCCAAGTCAATGCCGAAGATACTGCATTTATGGCATAACTGTCTAAGATCACCTGCAGGGATTTTTTTTAATCATTTCCATTATCTTGTGATTTGAAAACCAAAATGGTTGAATAATATTATAATTTATTTTTGCAAATGCGCTTGTGCACACACAAACAGAGGGAGGAATTAATGCAAGGATAAGTGCCAACCTGTCAATTACCTATAACATCCAACCCGTCTGAAAGGTTCACCTGATAATGAGGACATCTTCCACAAACTCCAAGCCAATCCAACCATCAGGTAGGCTACACCATAACAATAGACAGAAGCCCATCTGATTCGGAGTACAGGTGTGGCCCACCTAACTAGTGGATCAGGCTATTTTTTATGGCAGGCGATCTTCATGGTGGGCCCAAACTAGTGGATGGTATATGAGACGGATTAAGAGGCTCTGTTGGTGCTGCAAAATTGGAACAAGGGATGGCTTTGCAAGGCCTAAATCCACAGTCAGTTTGGTTATAACTTATGTTGATTAAGGATGAATTCTCATTTTGATTTACTAACATTATAAGTTCTCAAATTCTATTTTCATTCATGGATATAACGTTGTTTAGAAATTCAATTTCTGCAAGTATTGATATGCTTGTGTTGACCTGCAGTTGACAAAGTGATCGCAACTGCTCGGTTCCATTGTTACACACAAGGATTAGAATGATGAATCTTACTGACTGTTTTTTTTTTTTTTTTTTTTAAAAAAAAAAAAATTGAAACGAAGATTTCATTTCTTGAGAAAAAATACAACCATTCAGGAGGGTCCATACAAAAAAAGGTGCAGACCCCTCCTATCATATAAGCCTAACTGCACATCTAAGAAAGCCTAATGTTCCCTATACCGACTTTATCCAAGGCAAGGGACCCACGAACAAGCCTCGGAAGGGCTATCTTACTGACTGTTGAAGAAAGAGAAGGTGCACATTTGAAGTTTCCAAGAAGTCAATGTGAATTTTATTTTTTTATTTTTTGGAAGAAATCTAAATAGGGAAAATATATTTTTCTTATTTATTTTGGTGGTTGCCAAACAATTGTATAATAAGTTATTTTTTGGTTATATAAAGAAAAAATTCATTTGTGCATAAGACTTGCTGCTTAGGGGGTGTTTGGCGCATGGTATGGGGAAGGATTAGGTGGGATGGGATTAAAAAAACCTAATTATTATATATGGCAGGGATTGTCCCCTATTACCATGGGATAAGCTTAATTACGTGGTATGTTTGTAATACGGTTGTACATTGCATGGATATACCCACCATCATTTGAAACTATTGAGAATAACACATATGGCAGTTATATCCAAACTGTTCATCTATTTTGTAACCTCGTTTTATAGCATGGGCCTAAAAATGAGGTAGATCCAAAACTTATGTGGCCCCAAAGAAGTTATTAACGGTAGGTATTCAATCCCCGTTGCTTTCTATAGTGGGGTCCACTTGAGCTTTAGATCTACCTGATTTTTTGGCCCATGCTCTAAAATGATCTCGAAAAATGGGTGGACGGTGTGGATATAGCCCACGCATCATGGTGGGACATACACGACTTGCTAACATTGAGTGAAATTGGCACGGGACCAATGCAATTCCATCTAATCTAATTCCAAGCTTTTCCATTCTTTCCAAACATTGTGAGTGGAATTAGCACGGACGAAATGGAATTCCATCCCATCTAATACCATTGAGGGCCCGTTTGGCCAGGCAAATTGGAGGGGATTGGATGGTAATGGAAGGGATTAGAAGTTAAATCCCGGGATTGGCCGAGCGTACCAAACAGACTGGGTGATCTTATCCCGGGATATAGCAATCCCATGGATCTTAAGACAATCCACTAACAACACCATCATTACCTTTAAATCCCATCCAATCCACCCTAATCCATTCAAATTTGCCTGGGACGTGTTTGGTTCGAGGGATTGGAAGGGATGGGAAGTTTTAATCCCGGGATTGGCCGGGCATGCCAAACAGACTCGATATAGCAATCCCATGGATCTTAAGACAATCCACTCATAACACCATCATTACCTTGAAATCCATGTCATCCACCCTAATACCATTCAATCCCTTCCAATCCACCTGGCCAAACGGGCCCTGAGTGGAATTGTCTTTACTTGAATCTTGATAGCATTATCCATGGCACATGCATTTTTCGACACGTATCCATTGGATAGAGGTGCTTTGAGTTTGTTGGTGAAAATGCCATACATTTCTTTTTTGCTTGTATGGATTTTGTCCAATCGATGTTGATGGGGTGTGTGAATCTGATAGATGCCTCACATATAAGGGTGGCAATTGGCAGGGTAGCCTGCCGAGTCTGACCCTGTTTTGGGCCAGGCTTGGAGTAGCTAGTCCTGTGGGCTGGTCTTAGGCCTCGCATTCATGGCCCAATTAATTTTTAACTCGGGCTTGGACTTTTATGTCATTTTAGCCCAACGTTAATGTAGGCCATTGGTTTCATTTCTCTAAAATGCTTTTGGCCCGACCTTTGATTGTAAATCCATTTTCAAAGTCACTTTGATATGATTACCCTACTCGTCTGATCCAAAGGATGGGAATGCATGGCCCATATTTATTATCCTAGAAAATTTTCAACTTAGTTATTTGGACTGTCCACCATTTGGGGCCACCTTTAATTGCCTCCATCTCTTATGATTTGACTTTCTTTGGTGATCATAATCATCCAATTATGACAATGAAAGGATGATTCATAACGATTATACTATAAAAAGTCTAGTTACTGATTTAAGGAATTTTTATGAACAAATTTCTCATAAATTCTAATTTTATCAGAGGATTCCTTTACAAATCAAAAACTCCCTGTAGTTCTTTTTAAGAAGAGAAATTATGGAACGAAAATTTGGGGCCCACATGGTATGTATTGAATCACCACATAAGCTACACATTCATTTTTCATGTTTTTAAATGGTGTATCTTAACTTTTATGGTGTGGGTCACGTTATGTTTAAATTGACTATTTTTTTTGTTCGGCCAACACCATGGTAGATTACATATTTTGGATGGGTTAGATATCATAAAAGTATTACGTGGGCCCCACAATTCTCCACTTTACCACTTTCTATTTGATAGAAGTTTCACATGTAAAGGTGGCAATTGGCCAGGTAGCCCACCCAACCTGATGAGTCCAACTCGACTTTGGCCCATGCTTTGAATAGCTTGGCCTGTGGGCCTAGCCCAGTTAATTTTTAAGTTGACTTAGGCTTAAGTGTGCGCTCCGAATCACTAGAGGGAGTATTAACCTCAGATGGACTGCTCGCGGTATCTGAATCCACCACCATCGTGGCTGCAGGGGCAGGATCTCTACGAATCATGGGGCTGATTACTGCCACGACCGTTTCATCTGTAAAAGCTGGAAGTACGGGGGGAAGTGCAGCTAATGGGATTGTCGGTATCGGCTGCATACTTTGTTCGTGAGCGGATGCTGATTTGGGTAGTTCCCAAGTCACTAAAAGGATCAAAACAAAGATGATAAGCGTAGGAGTGAGAATATCAATTCGAGTAAGAGCATAAAATGAATGATCTCTACATAAGTCAGATCGAATTACATGTATGACTGGTAAGCCTTGGATGGATTCAGGATTCTTTATTACAGTCGCTAATGGTCGGGCTGCAGTAGGAAATGGTAGCGGTTGGGGATGACAAGGCTTGAGATATTTTTCAAATAGAAGGTCAGGATCATCCACACTCTCCTTGTCCTGAATCCATTTGTTAAAACATTTATTGTAATGAGCGTCTTTATGTCGTTGAATGCCCGCGACTATTTCTTCTGAGTAATCTGCTTCATCATGGTGAGGCTAATATTTTACTTTAAAATATTTTTCAAAAGAAGTAATGGCCTGGTAGAAGAAGTGTTCGTCGGTTTTTTAGCTTTCTTTAATGGCCGATGTTTTATGGGTGAAAGAGGTTTAGAAGGAACTGATCGTTTGAAGGAAAGAACGGGAGGATTTGGGGGAGGACTGATACCTCCCAAGTCGGAAATCTTCCTTGGGGCCATCTGTTGTGGTCGAGCGGCCGCCAGGATATCAAAATGTTCCTAGGTGATCTGCGAGACATCCGGATAAGGAATTTCGGCTGTTGAAATAGGAAGAGCAGTAATCAGCTTTGTCTTCACTCTTGTTGTCCTCTTTACGGTAGTAATTGGGGGGGGGGGGGGGGGGGGGGGGGGGGGGGGGGGGCGGAAATACTTCTTTTCTTAATCTCCACCTGGCCTAATTGGGAGCAGAGTTGAAGTGAAAGTTTTGTGGTTCTTCGACTGCCTAAGGACTTGGCATATTGATGGTCCCACCACGATATAAAGTTGTTCATTGCTTAATGAAATTCTAGATGAACTGGCATATGGAGGACGATTTCTTCTTTATGATAAGTCAACTCAAGAGAGACATAGAACTCCTCATCAGTAACTATTACTTGGTCGAAGGGAGGCTGATTGTTTGTTACATGAATAAGAGGACATCGAATATGTTGTACAAGCCTAGCTATCGAGCGATGAGAGAAGGGTGATACTATTTGATCCTTGCTTTTGCATTCTTACCTTTTTCAATCGTGCCCCCAAAAGCTAAATCTCGGCTGACAACATAGCAGTTCCAAGTGTGATGAAGTTGGCCGACTTCGTGCTCATCTTCGAGATCAAATTGTCTTGTGAGCCAGTCCGGCTCGTAGGTTTTTTTCTCTGTGAAAGGTGTGAAGGACGGACTATTGTCAGAATTGTTAAGAGAAAAGAAACCTCGTAGATATTCATCGACCGTAGCATTCTCTAGGGCAGTGTGAAGAATTTGGTCGCCATATGAAGAAAACGACCGATTAGCGTGCTCTTAACTGAAAAGTTATGGCCGAAAATACACAACAAACCACATTTGCAAAAGCCATATAGGCCCCCCGGCTGAATATAGCCCTTTAATATTGATCTCATAGAGACCTATGTACAAGTGACTGCTGACAAACGGTGTCAACACTATTCGTTGCCCTTGAACAAGGCATTCGACTAGAGCAATGTATTTAGCCGTAACTTGCTGGTCTTTAACACATAGGAGATGACGGCAAATTCAGAAAAGAATGAAGGCTAGATGTTTAAGCTCCTTGACTGGTCCTTCGAATTTGCGGTACACGGTCATGAAATTAGTATATCCTTTGGCATTCTTGTCGGAAGGGGGCCTATGATATTTATCCCCCATTAGGCAAACGACCATGGCCCGATCATAGGATTCAGCTGCTCAGGTGATTGATGGGGTATATCTATGAACCTCTAACATTTGTCGCACCTCCGGGTATACTGCTTAGCGTCTTTCTGGATGGTCAGCCAGAAGTACCCTTGCCGGATGACCATGTGGGCGAGGGCACGACTGCCGAAATGATTGCTGCAAATTCCTTCATGGATCTCTCTCAGGACATATTCAGCCTCATCGGGTCAGAGACACTTGAGGTACAGAAGGGAGAATCCCTTTTTGTACAAAGTGTCTCCGATCATAGTGTAGTGGGTCGACCTAAATTAGAGTTTGCGTGCTTTGAGTTGTTCTTCGGGCAACTCGCCCTCCTGAAGATAGTCGACCATCGGGTCCATCCAACTCGGGGCCGGATTCACTGGGAGAACTAGATCGGGGTCGGGCTTATTGATTCTTGGTTCGGCCAGGAACTCGAAAGGGATCGCCTTCGGGATTTTTTCTTTAGCCATTATGGACAGCTTTGCTAGTGTATCTGCTTTGGAGTTTTCTGACCTGGGGATCAGGGTAACACCACATTTAGGAAATTTTCTGATGAGTTCCTGGGCCTTATGTAAGTAGGCGATCATTCTTTCCTCCTTAGCCTGACGATGAGCTATGAATCATTGTGGACTTTTAGGTTCTGAGCTCCCCATTGTTACCGTCAATCTAAGTCCGGCAAGTAGTGCCTCGTATTCTGTTGCGTTCTTCGGTGTTTGGAATCCAAATCTTAAGGTATATTGCATGCAAGTTTGGTCGGGAGCCTCGAGCACTGCCCCGACCTCGCTACCTTTAGAATTAGATGAGTCGTCAACGTATAATGCCCAAGTCGATAGGTCTGGTTCGGCTACCCGACCTAGAGATTGATCGGTTTCGCTACTCGGACTAGCTTCCGAGTCGATTCCGTGCGCTAGCTTGACAATTAAATCAGTTACTGTCCGGCCTTTGATTACGGTTCGGGGCTGATATCTAATGTCAAACTATCTGAGTTCAATCGCCCATTTTGTAAGTCTTCCCAACACTTCAATTTTTGGAGTGCCTAGCGAATAGGCTGGTTGGTCAGGACTATGATGGTATGGGCTTGGAGGTAAGGTCGGGGGCGGCAGGATGAGACGACCAAAGCTAGAGCCAGCTTCTCAATGTCTGGATACCTGGTCTCGGTCGGGACCAAGGCTTTGTTAACATAGTACACCGGTAATTGTTTCTCGTCTCGTTCTCTGATAAGGGCTAAGCTGACTATTATCGTTGAGACTGCTAAGTAGGAGTGGTTCTCCTCGCTTGGGCTTTGAAAGCAGTGGTGGTGAACCTAAGTATTGTTTGAGCTATTGAAAGGCCAACTCACAGTCCTTGGTCCACTCTATTTTCTGTTTTCCTTTCAGATGTTTAATGAAGGGGAGACACTTATCTGTGGCTCGGGAGACGAATCGGCTGAGGGTGGCTACCCTCCTTGTGAGGCACTGGATTTCTTTTGCTGTCCTGGGTGAGCTCATGTCTAGCAAAGTTCGGATCTTATCGGGGTTTGCCTCAATTCCCCTTTGGCTGACCATGAAACCAAGGAATTTTTTCGAGCCAACGTCGAATGCGCGTTTGCTCGGATTTAGCTTCATCTTATATTTTCACAGTATCGCGAACATTTTCTTTAGGTCGACGATATGGTCTTTAGCTCTGATGCTCTTGATGTGCATGTCGTTGACGTAGACCTCCAGGAGCGTCCGATCTGCTGAGCGAACATTCCGTTGACGAGTCACTAGTATGTGGCTCCAGCATTCTTCAACCCGAAGGGCATGACTTTGTAGCAATATAGTCATTTGTCCGTGATGAAGATCACTTCTATTTGTCGTATGCATGCATGTCGATCTGATTATATCATGAGTAAGCATCCATGAAGCCCAGGAGCTCGTGCTCGGCAGTACTGTCGATCAACTGGTCAATCCACAGGAGGGGACAACTGTCTTTGGGGCAGGCGTTGTTCGGGTTGGTGTAATCAACACAAACCTGCCACTTCCTATTGGACTTCTTTGCCAAAATGATGTTGGCGATCCAGTCTAGATAGTAGATCTCTTCGATGAAGCCCGCTTCGAGGAGCTTGCCAACTATTCATAACCCCAAGTGTAGGGTCGCGATGTAATAATACCTCGGTAAGACCGAGGTCGAATCCACAGGGACTAAACTTGTACGTATTCTGAAAATAACTAGAACTAGAACTAAAAAATTATCTAAATTAAAATCTAAATAATTGAGAGAAATGGTGAATAATGTTGATTAAATCTTATGAATTTTAAAGGTAGGAAGTAGGGTGCCAAGGATCCACTTATAGCTATCATGATGCTACCTTACTTTATTTAAGGAACACAATTGGACTTGGAGTCCTATCCTATCCAATTGGAAGATAAAGCAATTTAAATCAAATCTAAACTTGTCATTGACCTAATTCTCAATGGAGGAGAATTGTGATGATTGGAAGGGATTCCATCACCCTACCATGCTCAGGAGACAATGGTGAACAACGGGATTTACCAATCTCACTATCTCAAAACAGGAAAAGAAGATATCCAAAGCTATCAGAGTATCTATTGTAATTTAAGTTACAATAAATCATAGAAAACTGAAAATATTCTCTTAATATCAAACTAGAAATTAATGAAGTTCAATAAGAACAAGAATCAAAGCAAAATAAACATCCAAACACGCTACAAGCTTCATCTCTTAGCCTTAGATAAGAGGTTTAGCCAACCATAGACACGATTAAAACTAAATATCTTAAACAAAGCATGGAAAATCAACTAGGGAAGAAGAAAAATTCTTTGGTGGTTGCTCCACCCTTGTCTATGCTCCTTGAGACGTTTCCAAACCCTATAAGATGCTTTAGAGCATCCTAGGGAGTCCTATTTATAGTTGTGGAACTTCAACTTTCGCACTGAATTGGAAAAATCTATAAACAGCCTCAAATTTACGCACTCTACGCAGTTTTTCAAAATATACTCAGAGTTTAAACCGCCTCTAATTTACGCACTCTGTGCAGTTTTCCAAAATAAACTCGAAGTTTCAAAATATGTTTTTTCAGAACAATTTCAGGAATATGTTTGTTTTTAGGATAATTTCAGGATTCCTTTTCTTCACTTCAAATCTTTGATTCTCTTCATTCCTCACTTGATTTTCTTGGATATTTGGCATGTGAATTCTTAATTAATGACTTCCAAATCTCCAAATCTTCATTTAGTAATCTTTTAAGCATAAATCTTCTTTTTTGCATCAATTTCACCTTAAGCTCTCGAAATCATCTCGTACATGAAAACATGCATAATTAAATCGATTGAACACTATCATGTTTATAAAACCAAGGTATAAATAGGAAAAAATATGCAATATTTCACACTCAATACACCCCCAACCAGCATTTTGCTAGTCTCAAGCAAAACATGCGTAAAGATATCTTTAATTCTCAGTGTGAAAACCTTTTTCAGAAAACAATCTTTTGTGTAATCAAGTATGAATGAGTAAAATCAAGACGAGAAAGTGGAACTTTGAAAACCTAAAGTTGAATCATATAAGCGATCAACCAAATAGGTTTTATATCAATCACTTAGGATTATAAGTTCATATATCAAGTTTTTCAATGTGATCAGTGAATTTCAACTTACTTTCCATAAAAAAAACTATCATTTCAAAATATTAACCACGATCATCACTTCTAGATTAATTGAATAGTTAAGTGTTAATTCTAAACTTATCCCATTTTTCTTCTTTTTCCAATTTTTTATTTTATATCAACAGTCTCTTTTTATTTATTCGTTCTTTTCAGACTTTACATTCTTTCCGTTCTTTTTTATTCTTTTCATCATACATGACCTTTTTGTCGATCTTATATATATATATATATATATATATATATATATATATATATATATATATATATATATATAAGGAGGGAGGAAAGAGAAACAGAAATCAGCGTGTTACTAAATAATGATTTTATATAGATCCATCATCATACTAACAACAGGAGACTTTAAGTTTTATATTTGTTTTGAACAAGAACTTCTTACCCATTGAATATTTGCATAGAAACTTTTAGTTCTTTTAGGCATGATCTATGCATGGTGGGCATCATCAGGTCATTGGATTGGATGAACCTATTATGTTTTTTAGAATAAAAATAAATTTCAAAAATAAAAGTTATTTTTAGAAAGTAAATAAATATATTAAGTATTTAAACTATCCATAAATAGTGTGTGTAGCCAGTCGGTAAGAGAATAGATTTTTACTTATGTAACTAGGGTTCAAATCTCCTCGAGGACAATGCTTAGCACCGTCTGCGGTGTGAGTTGTAAGGCTGCTTGGGCTTTTTTGGCACTTTATTAGGCGCACGTAGTACTTCGCACGTGCGCATTGTCGCAAGGAGCAAAAAGAGCCTTAGTCTTTTTGGCACATAGTTCAAACTTTTTGGGTCATGGTACAACTGAAATTGAACTAGGGTTTACCTTGATGATTTATTACCTTTTGTTGATTGAGAGTAATTGTGACATAATTGTACATGTGGCACCTATGCCACATGTCGCTTATGTGGATACACATCTTCTGTGCAATTACTCTCGATCTGACTTCTTGCTAAGTTTTTTCTGAACGTCTTAAAGGCATATCGGTGTCAAAACTAGAGATCTGTTCAACACTTAAATGTACAAATTTTCATGTTGAAATTTGGATTGAGAGTTCATTGTATCTTGAAGACAATTTGTAGATTTTCTTCGTTTGCACTTGCTGAAACTTCCAGAAAAATGGCAGCAAATCTGTCTTGAGAAATTGACTATTCAAGTCGAGCCTTAAATCCGATAGAGCTGATCATCTCGTTATCTTTTTTTTATCCTCCGTTGTGTACAAGAAACACTTAACTTTCTAACAGAAGCAAAACAAGCAAAATAAAGAAAACAAAAATAAACATGTGTTGCATGTTTACAAGTTCATGTGCAACAACCACCACAACACATGGGCTTTAGAGACAAGTTGTGCATTACCTGAGTCCGATCATCTACATCCCTTCGCTCAAATATCATGCTTGTTTATTTCTAAAGTGAGACACGTGTTAAAAATAGTTGGGTACCTTAGAATAACTTGCCCTTTTTTTCCATCCATAAATCTATTGCAAATCATGGACCCACCTATTCATCTAAACAACCTTATTAAATTACTAGATAAATTGTTGAAATGTCACACCAATTCAACATTATTACACATGTGATGGCACATAATTAAGGTAACAAAGATCATAAAAATATATCTAAACATTTGTCTAAATATTAGATATATCTATCACAAAGCATACAAATTACTCTCAAAACTTAAAGACTAAAAATAATATAATGAAATGATGTGACAGGGAAAAAGAAAATTAATAACAAATCAGTAGTCAAAATAAACTATATAAAAAATAAAATAAGTTATATTAAGAAAAAAAAATATGAGAGACACAATTGGTTTTTATACATACCATTTTTTCAATTATCTCCAATATCTTAGTTCTCTTCAATACACCATTTGCACAGGAGAAATTAAACATATTTATTTTAGTATGGAATTAACATTATAAAAAATATAAATCATCTAAATTTAATAATTTTAATAAAATCCAATAACTCCATAATAAAATGTAAATCATCTAATTTTGATGCATTTAATAAAATAGAATAACCCCAAAAATGAAATATTATCTCTGCTCATGTATAAATCCGTAGCTAGAACCAAGATAAATGCATTTTTTTGTCGGTGTATCACATAAACTTCATGAATTGGGTGAGCACTCTTTTCTCATGATAACTATGCTAGCTAATGTGGATCAAAATGCCAACTAGCATGTAATGAAGGAGGTGATTCGGAAGAGTGGTAAGAATGTAGAGAATTTTGACTGTCCATCTAGTTCGCTCTAAATGGTTCAATATTTATAGATATGCATCAGATGATCCCATTCATCAGCTCAATGGTCTTTGGTAGTAAAAAAATATTAAAATTGTCTACATGCAGTAGTGGAAAGCAAAGAAAAATTACGAATATGATAGTCCAAAGTGCTTTATTTTATAAATTATAACTAATCACATCGAAGAAAAGTTATAAATATGATGGTTTAGTATGCTTGATCTTTTAAACTATAACTAATCACATATATCTAGAAGTATGACTTGTCAGCTGTCTCAACCACATCTTTCTTGTTAGTATGTCCTTGTGCGAGGAATTTGTACCATGCAAATGATTGTCCCACCATAAAAGATCACATGCCATGAAAATCAAACTACCCCTCATCAATGGGCCACACCATTGAAACCAATGGGCAAATAATATGTAGTTCGGACTCTTTTAAAACATAGAGCCATTCATTATTGGCATTACCAGATGGATTGCTCCTTTGGAACACAATATTTCTATGACCCATATATACATAAATCCCTATGACCCTGAGCTCCATGGGACCATACATATGACTTGAACCATCTGTTTCACTAACTCATTTTAGGGTATGAATTAAAAAATGAAGCAGATTTAATACTCAAGTAAGCCACCCATATTTGATAGGGAGAACCTGAGTTTTCGAGTGAGGACGTTAATTGCCTATAGGCCAAAGCTTTACAAACCCTACTGTCATGCCCATACAAAATATCCAACGGTCATATCATCCAAAGCATTGATCACATGGGGTTCACTTAATGTTGAAAGGATGCGTGGAAGTAACCTCGAGTTAAAATCAAACAATAAGAGATCAAATAAACCAAGCATATAGAGAATATATATATATATATAATGTTGAAAGGACGCGTGGAAGCAACCTCGAGTTAAAATCAAACAATAAGAGATCAAATAAACCAAGCATATAGAGAATATATATATATATATATATATATATATATATATATATATATATATATATAACTCTCACAGGAAAAAACCACAGCACAAACTGACAATGAATCAGCTATAATAATCAATGTTATAAGAGATGAAAAAACTTACCGATCTGAGAATTAACCCTGAAAACCATATAAAACCCTATCTTAGATTTTCCTTTGCTCACAAAAGCCTAAAACACATTTTCAATACCCTAAAACTGAATTAGAAAATAAAACCTACAATTCCGCAAAACTACGCAAGTCGATCGATGGGAGTTTCAATCAGATCGAGTGTCATCGACGACCCATCAATGGGATCGAAATCAACTTTTGATTGGAACGATTTGGACCTACAAACTGTCCAACAAGAAAAGGCCAAAAAATTGAGAGTTTATCGATGGGATCGAGTGATATGTCTATGCCATCAACAAACCCAATTACAGACAAATTAAAGATATCTGACAACAATCTTCATCATGTCTTCAATTATCATGAACCACAACTCCACACTCCATTCTAATCACCTTCATCATAGCTCCATCGTTGTTATCGCTTCTCGTACACACTTCGTCTTCGTCAAGCCTTCGCCAAACCCAAAGAATTTACACAGAACTTTAACTTCTTTGTAGGAACCACCTTCATAAGCATGTCCGTCATATTCATGCTTGTGTGGATCTTCTCAAGAGTCATTTTACCTTTCTCAAACACCTGTCAAATAAAATGATGACGAACAATAATATATTTAGAAAAAGAATGGTAAGCCGAGTTCTTCGCCAAATTAATTACGCTTGTGATATCACGATTTACTAGCACAGATTGCAACTGAAGCCTAAGATGATTGATCATCTCTCTCAACCAAACACCTTCTTTAAATACTTCTGTCTTTGTCATATACTCTGCTTTGGCTGTGAAAGAGCCACCACAAATTGAAGCTTCAATATCCGACTAATCGCTCCACCCGCTAGCACAAATGAGTAGCCAGAAGTTGATATCATGCTATCCACATTACCTACATAATCGGCATCCTCATAGCCCACCAACTTGTCTATAGACTTTTCAAATGTCAAAATGTAGTCTATTGTACATCGAATATACCGAAATAACAATTTCACTGCCCCCAATGTTGCTTACCGAGGTTAGCTACACCCACTGTATGTGAAATATCATGTCTCTTAAATACCATGGCTTACATCAAATTATCAATAACTCTCGAATAGAGCACACAAGACATCACTTGCTTTTCTTCATTTGTAGTAGGACATTGTTCAGAAGAAAGCCTAAAGTGAGTAGCATGGGATGTGCTAACTGGTTTCATCTTGTCCATACTGAACTTTATCAAATACAGTCTCACGGTATTTTGCCTATGATAACTGTAGCCTACTCCTCTATCTGTCTCAATGAATATCTATGTCGAGAATCTTCTTTACAGCCCACAAATCTTTCATTTCAAATGTATGTATTGATTTCGGACATGTTATGGCTGGCAATAAGCATGTCATCTATGTACAATTCTAGTACGATAAATTGTCCATCATTCAATATTTTATAATAGACACAATAATCATATTCACTTCTGGTAAATCACTGACCCAACATGAAAGTATTAAATCTTTTGTACCACTACTTAAGCAACAGTTTCAGGCCGTATAATGACTTTGTCTACCTGCAAACTATATTCTCAGCCTCTTTTACTTAGAACTCTTGTGGTTGTTTCTTGTAAATATGCTCCTCTAACTCCCCATGTAAGAAAGCAGTCTTCGCATCCATCTGATTCAATTTCAGGATGTATTGGGCAACTAACGCCAAATCTAACAGACACCTTTTTTACTACAGGCGTAAAAATCTTACTGCTGTCGACACCCTTCTTCTGTACATACCATTTTGCGACCAATCTTTCCTTGTATCTAACCTACGTCTTCCTCTAAATCCACTTACAACCAATTGTTTTACGCCCCATTAGAAGCTCCACTAGATCCCATGTCTCATTCTTATATAGAGAATTCATCTCGTCAGAACCATCTAACAGTTCCTGAAAGGTTGACGAATCCCCCTCATCCATAATAAGGGTGAATACAAGATTCGAGTCATCCATGTATCTAACTGGAAATTTACGATCTCTTAGCAGATTTCTTCAGAGAGATGGATGCTTCACCTGCTTCTATACCTCTCTCTATAGCTCGAGCTCAGCCTTTATTTCATTTTTTTTTAATTTCAACATCAATGACCATTGATTTCTCTAGTTCCTTGCGTTCATCCTTATGGAACAAGAAATCTTCATCAAACTTGACATATCGACTAATTATGATCTTTCATATGACCTAGTCGTACAGCCTGTACCCTTTTACACCATCACCATAACTCACAAAAATATACTTTTTAGCCCTTTGGTCTTGATAATTTCTCTCAACCGATGGTACATGAGAGTAAATGTCTCAACAAATACACGCAACTATGAATAGTCTACCTCTTGCCACTCCACACTTCTTCAGGAATCTTACAGTCTATCGACATAGACAGGGACCAATTCACCAGGTAACAAGTCGTGTTAACAACCTCCATCCATAACTCTTTCCCCAATCCAGTATTACCCAACATGCTTCACGCTCTCTCTAAGAGAGTCTGATTCATCCGTTCTATCACTATATTATGCTTAGGAGTGTGTCTCGCTGTATTGTATCTCATAATCCTTTCATCTTTGTAAAATTGATTGAATTCATTTGAAGTGAATTCACATCTGTTATCTATCCTTAATACCTTCATTTTCTGCCCTGTTTACTTTTCAATCATCACCTTCCACACTTTAAATGTGACAAAAATATTAAATTTATTTTTTATGAAACAAATCCACACTTTCTTGGAGTAGTCATCGATGAATGATATAAAATACGATGACCCCACAAAAAAAACAATGGGTGACAAACCCCATATATCTGAATGCACATACTCAAGCACACCTTTACAAACATATTTTTCGGTTTTAAAAGTTAACCTAAACTGTTTACCATATATATACAATGCTCGCATATACTAAGTTCAATACTTTTAAAAATAGGAATCAAGCAACGATTAAACAGATCCAAAACTCAATAAAATAGTATTTCAAACATTAGACAGATCTAAAACTCAAGTGGGTCACACCACACAAAATAGTGGGGATAATGCCCACCATTAAAAATTTTATGAGGGCCACAGAAAGTTTTGTATCAGTGTGATATTTTTTCCTACATCTTATCTGAGTGGTAATAACCATATGAATAGTTCAGATGGCATATAAATATTATGGTCAATTCCAAGAAGATTTCGTCGGTGGACGTTTCTGTTATCACTATTTTTTGCGGTGTGGCGCACGTGAGTTTTGGATCTGTGTTATTTTTCAATTCCTCTCATATTGTAATTTTTATAAACTGATGGACATATATAATGGATTTATCACAGGCATCTCTGGGATCCACAAAGCTTTTGACCAGAGGAACTTCCCATGCCTGAGGACACAAGCAACTCGCATCCGATTATATAGGAGACATTCCCATTATAAACTTCATTTTTAACTTAGCAGCCTTTCCAAACCTCCAACACTTTACTTTCCATTTCTAAAATTTAGATCTTTTTTCGAACGAGAATACCCTTGCTATACCACAAATCCATCTTCCTAAAATCTTCTCCTCTCTTCATATTTCTTCCTAAAATTATCTCTTCTCTTCCATTTCTAAACTTTTTCTTCCTGAAATCTATACTTCATTTTCTTCATTCAATCTCCACTTCAAACCTGTTACGTTAAAAAGGGATTTGAGAGATAGAAAAGGAAGAAGATGGTGCCTCCATCCAATAAGCCATGCATTGCAGGTATAATCGAAGAAATTCCCCTAAACTCTAAACCATAAACCCTATGATGACTAGTATTCGGTCAATTTGCACGAGTACTCAGTCAATTTACACCCATCTTTAAACGCTAAACCCTAAAAATTTGCACTTTGCATGAGTCCTCGGTCATTTGTACGAGTTCTCAGTCAATTTACACGAGTTCTTGGTCATTTGCTTGAGTTCTCGGTCAATTTGCCCAAGTTCTCAGTCATTTTCACCAAGTTCTCAATCAATTTCAGCGAGTTCTAAATCAATTTTCTCGAGTTCTCGGTCAATTTCATCGAGTTCTCAGTCAATTTTAGCGAGTTCTTAGTCAATTTTCACCCAGTTCTCAATCAATTTCACCGAGTTTTAGGTCAATTTGCCTGAGTTCTCGGTCAATTTCAGCGAAGTCTAAGTGCGCATTTAGATGCTTGATTAGAATGAATTGCAATAATTAAATTGAATGAAGAAGCAATAACTATTGTGAAAGTAGCATTGCTCCATCTATAATTAGCGAGTTCTCAGTCATTACAACTGTTTCAAAATCATAAAATTACAGGGTTTGTTCATCATAATGAATTAAAATGGCACCATTTTTATTTATCTTTTATTTATTTAACCGATTTGTTACAATTAAATTCAATTTGAGCCTCCAAACGCACCCTAAATATGAACTTGGTACTCAGCCAAGCCTTTCTGTTTTGTAGGGCTCTAAATACTAATTTTATGTTCATTTCTTATTAAACCAATCAAATCAAGAGTCACCCAACTAGTTCTCTATGGTGAAGAATTATAGGATGTGATGCTTGTGGTTACGTGCATGATAAATACATGACTCACTTTTATCACATTGTACCATAGATGGATCCTACTCCAAATATTTAGGGTATTGCTTACTACCTATATTGCATGGACATGGATATGAAATTCTAAGTCCCATGCTAGTACAAAGTGCGAGATTTATCAAACCCCAAGAATATAATCTGTCCATGATACACACCTTCTCTCTATATTACTATTATTACTATTTTAGAATTTATATCTTTTCTTGAAATCCACTACCTGACAATGCACGTCAACCATGGGATGTCCAAAGGATCACGATTGATTGTGAAAATCCACGGTCGACCGTGAAAGCCTAGTAGGCACCCAGAAATTGTAATCCACTATTAATAGTAAATATCCATGGTCAACCATGAACTAGACAGAGAATCACGATTGACAATGAAAATCCATGGTCGATCGTAAAAAATGACGGTTGAAAACCATCACAAAACCCATACGGTGAATTTGACCCTACGGTCAATTTCCAAGTACTCGGTGAATTTACGACGATTGAAAATCGTCTCAACACCTGTTCTCAATGAATTTGACCAAGTATAGACAATTTTCAACTACTCGATGAATTTACAACGGTTAAAAATGTCTCAACACCTATTCTCGGTGAATTTGACCGAGCAAGGTCAATTTTCAAGTACTCGGTGAATTTACGATGGTTGAAAATAGTCGCACGACCTGTACTCGATGAATTTGATGGAGTACTCGGTCAATTTTCAAGTGCTCGGTGAATTTACAATGGTTGAAAACCGTCTCAACACCCGTTGTTGGGTCAAATTTTTTAGTACTTTGTGAATTTACGACGGATGAAAACCGTCGTAAGATTAAAAGTATACTAAACAAATTATCATAACTACCTAATTTATGGCTATCAATTTGATTATTAAAATAATAAATAGTCTTCAATCCATATTCAACATAAATTTGATTTCTTTACATGGCCTGTTTATATAGGAGGTTAGAATCATCTCATCAATTTGATTTCATTACATGGCCTGTCTATATTGAAGCATCTAATGGTTTGGACTGAGTTACATGTGCATGATACTCTTTTAAAGTAGTGAGTTTTTTTGTTACTATTCTCTTCTTCATTTATGCATATTGTCTTCCACATTTGAGAATCATAAATGTTAAGCAAAAAGCTTCATTACCAACATTTAGAATCATTCGGCGAAATCGAAAATGAATTACTAAACTATAATAAGCAATATCTCTATTACAATAACAAGCTAAATTCAATAATAATTTTCTCCAAACAAATAAATGATCAGATACACTTTTGACTACATACTGTTGCGAGGTCCTGTGTGGTATGCATTCTCATGTTTGAGCCCGAGCCGAAAAATCATCCTGATCTAAAACTCAGGTGAGCCACACAATAGGTAACAGGAGGGGGTGCCACCAAAGAAAAATCTTATATTCAACCATGGAGCCCTCCATGATGTATGTAAGCCACCCAACCTGTTCATCACAACTGCCGAAGGAAGGTATGTTGTCCCCTTTCATGATTATTACTTTTATTTCTAAGTCTCAATTGTAATAGTAAATTCGTAATTTCATTAATATTTAAAGATGTCTTATAATTAAATTATTTGTCGTCACATTACATTCAAACATAAAATACACTACTCTGGTATTGAAAACTTGCACCTCCGTTGATTACGCCTGGTTTATTTGCACCTTCCACACTTTACTTATTTTCGTTCATTTCCACATGAAGGAATTCTTGTCCTTTTCGGCCTTCCGGCTAAACTCTTACGTCATGGGGGTTTAATTTTCGCACAATACTCCTTGAATTCTTTTGATATTTCCTATTAGCTCTTGTCACGTACTGCGTACAAAGATTCGTTATATGTGATCTGGTAGTTTTGTGCTATGTATAATGGAGAATAGTCGGTATAATGAGGAATATTATAATTTATACTTGTTGAAAGAACATGCAAACAAGGAAACCATTTGATGTCAAACTCGCATCATGTACACGAAAGCTCAATAAGCTTAATTGTGTCATTATAATCTCCCACAATATAATACTCGGCTTGAGAAATTGCATGACAATGGACATATCGCGCCTTCGGTTTAAGACCCTTTAGTTGTTCCTCCGACCATAGTGTCAACGGTCTAATAAATGATTATGTAGATTCTCCTCTTGCAGAACATTTCTTGTATCTTAAATTTGATCGTCTCTATTAGTATAGTCACGGGGTATTCTTTCTCTTCTTTAAACAAAGCGTTAATGCACTCCGATATATTAGTAGTGACCAAGTTGAACCTTTTTCATGAAAAATGCAAAGATGCTCATCTTTCGTATCCTATTTCTGTCAACCATAATAATCATGTACATTTTAGATAGAAGCTTCTCATATGTAGTCTCGATACTCAAAGCACTACTTTTTTACTTTCCACCCTTATATGTATATCTATTATTTTCACATATTAACTCCCCACCATAAGAGCATATGATAATTCTTGCAACCATGAACTGAAAACAAACATGTTAAAATATTCGCAGTGAATCATTACATAATAAGAACATACCATAAGAGAGTACTGGGTGAATTTGACCTAGTACTCGGTGAATTTAACTGAATACTACATGAATTTAATCGAGCACTATGTGAATATACGGGGTGAATTTGATTGAGTATGGGGTGAATTGCACCGGTCAATAATTTCACTGTAAAAAAACACATTCCTTATTACTTCTAGGTGAAATGCAATGAGTGATAATGCACTGTCGACCATGGGATGTCCAGAAAGTCACAGTTGACCATGAAAATTCATGGTCAATTATGTAAGCCCAGTAGGGACACAAAACGTAAAGTTCATGGACGACCATAAAATATACAGCGAATCAAGGTCGATCACGAAAGTCCACGGTCGATTGTGAACAAGGTGAATTTCACCGAGTACTAGGTGAATTTGACCGAGTACCATGTGAAGTTGACGGAGCAATTTCACCAAGTACTAAGTGAATTTGACTGAGTATTAGGTGAATTTTCACCGACCAATTTCACTACCAAAAAACACATTCATTCTTCATTCTTACCTCCCATAGCTGTCGTTCTAGTGAAACACGAGTTCAAGAAAAAGAAGAAGAGTGTAGTGCACTAAAACACAATTTCAAAATATAATCTTGAAAAAGATTGCAAAAAACCCTTCCGGACAAAACTCAAAAGATTCCAAGTTTAACAATTCGACCGGTTTGAAGCAATGAATAAAACCCTGAGAAAGATCGTAGATATAAAATAATAATAACGGGAGATTCAACTAAGATTTTGGGAAGAAAAATGAAGAAAAGATGTATTTTTTGGTATACTTGAAAGAAAGGAATATAACCCAAAAAAACAAGGGTATTTTTATCTTAAAAAATTCAATCCATACAGCATAGGTTTAAAAATGAAAAGTATAGTAAGTTTAAAAAGGCTGCCCAGTTAAAAGTGAAATTACAGTGAAAAATTTTTCGATTATATACAGTCATTTTAATAGTAATTTACCATATAGTCGGTCGAGTTGTTTGGGCACACTTTAATGTACTTACGACATCCGCATCGTCCATCAGTTGTGGCCTGCCATTTTTGGTCCGATTGCCGAAATCAGTCTAATCTATAAATTCAGGTGGACAATACCATTGAAAATAATGTAAAATCACTACCAAAACCTCCAAATCAAATGGTATGGCCCACCAGAGCTTTGTAACGAATTAATCATTGGATTGTACTGTCATCGTGGTGGGACACACTTGATGAACGGGTTGGATGGCATATATACATCATGGTGGGCCACACATGCAATTAAAGGATTTCAATGGTGAGTGTTCCACCCTACTGTTACTTAATGTGTGGCTCACCTAAGGTTTGGATCGTTTTGAATTTCCGGTCCAACGTCTAATATGAGGTGGACCAACTGATAGACGGAGTGGATTTACTACAGACATCAAAGTGGGTCTTTAATCAGCATCTCAACCATGGACAACATCTGACCCGTTCAAAGGATATTGACGTCAGCCGTTGAAATCTTCCTATGGCCCACGTTGGATGTTTATTTGTCATCCAACCTGTTCATAAGGTCCCACAAAAATGAAAAATACAAATACCAGCTTGATCCAAAACTTCCGTGGCTATAAGATGTTTTTAACGGTTGGTGTTCAATTTATACTGTTTCCTGTAGTGTGGTCCACTTAAGATTTGAATATGTTTAAGATTTGCGATCATGCCCTAAAATGAACTGGTAAAACGAATGGACGGTGTGGATAAGATACATACATCACAGTGGACCCCACGGAGTTGCTCAGTACGCAATTCCCTTCCAAACTTCTGTGGCCTCAAGAGGCTTTCAGCGGTTGGAATTCAATCCCACTTTTTCCTGTAGTGTGGTTCACTTGAGAAATATATCTGCCTAATTTTTGGGATGATCACCTAAAATTACTTTTAAAAATGGATGGACGGCTTGGATAAAACACATACATTACAGTGGGCCCCACGAAAGCCCTTGACTGGACCGTCCGTCTCTAGCCAGGTCCTGGTGGAAGGTAGTACCCAATCCGCGCCACAAACAACCCCATTGAGAAATGAAAAAGAGAAGCTCGCGTTAGAGGCTCGCCCCTTCGACTCCACACGAATCTCTACGAGCCGTGTATCATCAGGTGGGCCATATGTGTTCTAGAAAAATGGACGGTCTAAACAGTCTTGCTTCGACGGCGCCGTTGTAGGAGAGGGCTGGTATCGCGATGGCAAGTACAAGTAGATGCATGGAAGTTCATTGGGACATTTTGACAAACACCTAGAAAACACGAGAATTTACGTTCTTATGCGATTTGGGATTTGTTTGGTTCTTGTCGTTTGATGTCTAAAATTGCAGATTTTGTTCTTGCACTAAAATTCCATTCGGGCATTTCAACGAACATCTGGCATCCACCTAATGGTTTTGGTTCTTAACTCATTTGGGTGTTTCTCGTCGTCATCGGATTTCTATAAATATCAGGTTCAGACTGAAAGACTTGGGTTCTTTTGAATTTATCTGTTGAATCTAAGATTACAGATTTCATGTTCTTATCTGCTTCGAATGATGTGTTGTTTGCAATTTGGTGGTTGGAACTAAGATAGCGGAATTTTGGGTTGTTATCTGCTTTTAGTAACTTGGGTTATTCTGTATTTGGTGGTTGAATTCCCTTTTCTCTGAGGAATTCTAAAACCCGGGTAGTTAAAAACGCTGATCAATGGCAATGTGGCATACAGTTTTCTCAAAAACTATCAGTTGAAAAACTGCAGAAATTCTAAGTAATGTCAATCTGCATGATCAGACGCCTCTCAATGACGATCACGCAGTTGGTTAGGAACAAACTCAACAGAATTAGTATCGATTTTGCTGAATTTTCATATGTAAGACTATCTCTGTCACCCGTAGACAATCAGACGGCTTCCGGATGGATTTTCTCGGACTTGCAAAAGCGATTGATGACTACAAGCAAGCGGGTCCAAGACAGAAGCAAGAAGAAGCGGGTCCATGATCTCGAAATAGTGACCGAGAAGTGGAAGATAGCATCGAAGGTGTTGTTTGTGATAGAGCTTCTAAAGAAAGAACCCGAGCAGATCATGCGTCTGAGAGAATTGGAACGGTACCGGCAGCAGATCAACCTGCGGAAGCCGCACAAGGTCTCGGATTTCATCCGCAAGTCCCCGAAGCTGTTCGAATTGTACAAGGACCAGAAGGGCGTGATATGGTGTGGGCTGACACAGCAGGGTGAGGACCTTGTGGCGGAGGAGGAGCGACTCAAGGAAGAGCACAGCCCACAACTCGCCCAGTATGTCACGAGGTTCTTGATGATGTCGGTCGATAAACGGCTCCAAGTCGACAAGATTGCCCACTTCAGGCGTGACTTGGGTCTGCCTTATGATTTCCGGAATCAGTGGATTCACATGTTTCCGGAACTCTTCAAGGCAGTCAAAATCGACGATGTTGAGTACTTGGAACTTGTGTCGTGGAACCCGGCTTGGGCAGTGACAGAGTTGGAGAAGAAGTTAGCACCGGGACCGGAATCTGATCGCCCCCCACCAGGGCTGCTTTGCCTTCCTTTCCCATTGAAGTTCCCAGCAAACTACAAGAAGATCTTTAGATACGGCGGACAGATTGAGCATTTCCAAAAACGGTCATATCTATCACCGTATGCTGATCCACGTGATCTGAGCCCAGGATCGCGGGAGTTTGATAAGAGGGCAGTTGCGGTCATGCACGAGCTGCTGAGCTTTACGCTTGAGAAAAGGCTGGTGACGGACCATCTGACCCACTTCCGGCAGGAATTCAAGATGCCCCAGAAGCTGATGCGGCTTCTTTTGAAGCATTTTGGCATCTTTTACGTTTCGGAGAGGGGAAAGAGGCTGAGTGTCTACTTGACGGAAGCATATGAAGGTTCGGAATTGATTGAGAAATGCCCATTGGTGCTTTGGAAGGAGAAGATTCAGAACCTTGTTGGGTATAGAGGGCGGAAAAAGAGGCTCGAAATGTTTAATGAATTTTCAGACATGGAGGATGAGAAGCTGTTTGAAGACGAGCCTAACAGCGAAAATGCATTTGGGGAGTTCGACAATGAAGCAAATGTAGGTCCACTAGATGGTGCTTTACTTACAGATGATGAGGAGATGGCAGTTGCAGAAGAAGTATACAATGCGTACAAGGATTCATCTTGAGGTTAGAAACCTTACAAATTGCTAAGGAGTTGGGAGATTCCGCAAGAAGGCAGATTGAAGAGGAGATTTGTAGCACATATGTGAGATTTGGCCCATTCATCAGGTGGAGTGGTTCTACCTGTTGAGTAGACCAGCCTGATCTTTGAGCCACAAGATGTTCTCGGTGGGGCCCAACTAATGTATGGCCCACACATGTGCCACATTGGCATGCACGCCTTCTCTCCAATCTGTCAATGCGGGTGATTTATTTGCATTTCTCTTGAAATGCCCTCTTGATTCAAGTACCATGATACCAAATTTTCATTTTGAGTTTTGAAATGTTTATACGTTTCTTTTGTAATGTGTATTTCCATGCTCTAAATGATGCCATATTGATTTGAGTACATGAATATCAAGCTAAGCAATTGATGCTCCTTTGTGCTTTCTTTGATGCCATATCACCAAAGTCCTTGTTTAAGAGTTTGTTTGGATTCTCACTTGAGATGAATTGTGATAATTCAATTGAAAGCAAAGGCAATGATCAAAATGGCGGTGGATCATTTTAATTTATATTGATGACCTGCCCTGATTGCTATTCCATGATTTTCAAGTTTATCCCAAAATGACATGAATCCTATCTATTGGTTGTTAGTCCTGGTGTCGGGAGTAGGATTAGTCCCACTTTTGTCATGTCCACTTTATTGAATTGAATTATTGCAACTAGAACTTACGAAAAGAAGAAGAAATTCCAATCCAAACAACCAGCACTAACGAACAGTCATTTCTTGTTTTTATCAAAGCAATCTAGACATGGATCAACTATTCCCATCATCCAAAAAGTTTGGTAGTGAAACTACTATTGTATGATGAGAAAATCAACCTGCTAATGTTATCTAAAATAATCGAGAAAACATTCCCATTCGCAAATTATAATTCATATTTCAAGTAGTGACTCAAGTGCTCTAATGCCGTGTTAGAAAGTGTGGATGCATATTAGAATTGCTTCTATTGGCATTTGACGTTTTGAAGATTTTATCAAGAAGCAGTTCATTAAATGAAATGAAAGTGATACACTAAAAGGGAGGACCACATGGTGATATATGCCCACGACCATGGCTTTTTTACTCGGCGACTCGTTTGATCCCGAGTCTAATTACGACTCGCCCGAGTCAAGCCTATTTGCACTACTGATTCATGGTCTCAAACAGGGTTGGACTCGGTGGAGTCTGAGAGTCAACTCAAACGAGTTGTCAATCCATGCCCATGACTGTGCAGAGGGGTTACTTCCAAACATTTCAACTAGCAACACGATCGCCACACAATTTGCTCTTTCCTGATGGAACCAAAAAACCAAGAAACTTGAACAATTGGTTCAGTAGCATCTCTTGAAGACCCTGTGAGGAATTAAAACTTACTTTCTACACATGAGAATGATTAGTTTGAAAGCTCAATAGGTGTCAGAGCTGCGTGTTCCAATTAAAAGAGAGCATTGAGTGGCAACCCAAGTCCTTCTGAGGTGGATTGTGCATAAAGACCAGGACCGTACCCTTTTTTCTCTCTTGTTCTTTTTTCCCCCTTTTTTGAGAACTACCAAGATTTTTTTATTAAAAATAATAATAATAATTTTTTTTTTCTCCTGAAGAAAGGGAGAATTAAAACATCATGAATCCTTTTTTAAAAAATCAAATCATCATGAAAAATGTAGTGAAATCCAAAAAATATAAAATGGCCTATTGAACCCCTCTCTGGCTAACATATCTGTCATTTCATTCGCCCCTCTGCCATATAAGCAAACTAAGGCCTTGTTTGGTTATGACTAAAAAATGAGTTCCTGGTCGCTTCGGGTAGGGACAAGGCACAGGGACCTGATAGGTTCCTGATCACTTTTTTCCAGTCTTTTGGGATTTAATCAGTAAGGATTTGTTGGCTTTTGTTGAGGACTTTGCTGTCTCGGCTAACTTAACCCCAGAATTAGGCTGTACATTCTTGGCTCTTATTCTGAAATTGCATAGTGCGGAGGAGTTAAAGAACTTCAGACCCATTAGTCTGGTAGGTAGTCCTTACAAGATCTTATCGAAGATTCTCAGTTAAAATTTACAAGGAGTGCTATCCAGGGTTATTTCCCACTTCCAAAGCGCTTTTATCTCAAGTCATCAAATCCTGGATGGTGCTCTGATTGCCCACGAGTGTGTTGACTCCTATTTCAAAGCTTGGTCGAATGGTATTGCGTGCAAACTTGATATAGAGAAAGCGTAGGATCATGCCAATTGGTCATTTTTGAACTACTTGAAAGAATGGGTCTTGGGGTTGCTTGGAGAAATTAGATTCAATGTTGTATTTCGTCAGCCTAGTTTTTTATTCTGCTGAATGGTTCCCCATTTGTCTTCTGCAAATCTTCCTGAGGTCTTCGTTAGGGGTATCCTCTTTTCTTTTTGTGATCATTTTGGAAGCTTTGAGCATATTACTTTGCAGAGGCCAAGTAGTCGGTCTTTTTAAAGGGTTCTCGGCTAATAATTCTCCGCAGCTAATTACTCATTTGCAGTTTGCTGCTGATACTATTCTGTTCTGTGAGGCTAAGGCCTCTATGATGGCACACTTGAGGTTGACTGTGGGTTGGTTTGAGATCATATCAAGCATAAAAGTAAATTTATCTAAATTAGAAATCTTGGGTATTCATACTCCCCAGGACACCCCACCCTTCTAGGTCTGGCTGAGATTATTGAATGCCGCATCGGATCCTTCCCTTCTTCATATTTGGGCCTTCCCCTTTGCTTAGGGAAACCCCCGAAGCACCTTTGGTAGGGCTGAAAGTCGGGCGGGTTGGTGTTCAACCCTAGCCCAACCCAAGGTTCCTATACCTCAACCCTAACCCATCCCAACGCAAACTCAGGTTGGGAATTCTCAACCCAAGCCCAACCCAAGCGGGCTCGGTCGGGTTGGTCGGGTGGAAAGGTATAGTGAGAGTGGCCCCTTCGGTGGTGGAGGGTGCCAGTTTTCAGGTGAGGAATGGATCCAAAGTAAGATTTTGGGACGGTGTTTGGTGTGTGGATGCCCCGCTTCGGACCTCCTTTCGGAACCTTGCTAATTTAATCCTTCGGGTAATATCTCAATGGCCAGCTATGTGTCTGTTCAGGGGGTTTGGAAAACCCCGTGTTGTAGGAATCAAAGTGACTCAGAATTTGATGGTTTTGTGAGTTTGTTATCTCATTTGCAAGGTGAGAAGATGGCTCAAGATGTGGGAGAATCTATGGCTTGGAGGTTCGAAAAGTCCAGCAAGTTCTCAATGAAGTTGTTTTATCGGCAATTATCTTAGAGAGAGCAACTTGGGGCCTCTTCACATCCAACTTTCTGTTGGTCCTACTACGGAGCTCCTCCTAAAGTAGCTTATGCCTGGCTGGTTGGGAGGAACAAGATTCTGACCATCGACAATCTCTGCAAAAGAAATATGGTGTTGCTAAATGTTTGTATTCCTTATTTAGATGTGGAAGAGACGGTGGAGCATCTGTTTATTCACTGTGCTTTCGCCGGTATTGTTTGGTCTGGTATTTTCAGCAAGGCTAACATTAGCTGGGTAATGCCAGGATTGATAGAGGCCATATTCGGAGCCTGGCATGGGGATAGAGGGGGTTCATTGGGGTCCCGTAGGTGGAGGATAGTGCCGCTTGCATTTTTATGGTCGGTCTGGTTCGAAAGAAATAATCCGACCTTCAGAAATGAGAAGCATCCCACCTTGGGGGTTCTTAGTCGAGTTGTCTTTGTATTGATGAGCGGGTTTCATTAAGGCTGTTGTAGAGTTTTGGGTAGGCATGTACATCGAGTCGAACCGAGTCGAGCTGCCTCAGCTCGACTCGGCTCGGTCACTAGCTGACCTCAGCTCGAACTCGGCTCGGTCCTTGAGCCTGACTGGCCAGCTCGGCTCGGTTCGGTCAGCAGCTCGGGCCAAGTTCGAGCCAAGATCGAGCCGAGTTCGCCATGGAAGCATTTCCACAAACACCTGAACTGCAACTTCAAAATCCCACTGTTTTACAAACAGAGGCAATGGATCCATTCCTTTTTTTATTCCTATGGATTCCTTGGTCATAGAAAAAAGAACAGAGAAGAAAGAAAAGAGAGAAGAAAGAAGGGAAAGAAAACAAAGAAAAGAAAGAAGTAGAAAATGGGGCTTGCTTATGATTGATCAAGACCTTGTCTACTGGCTTATCATCATTGACCTCAGATAGTGAGCTAAGGAGGCTCATTTGACTTGTGGTTGATTTAAGCTCGTCACCGTGTTTTGGTATTTTAGCTCCTAATTCAGTCCCAATGTGCAGTTGAATCAATCAATCTACACCATCCATCAAATAGTAATCCACTTCCAACCAACACTGACGCCCAATAGTCGACAAGGTGTGGCTGCAGGTAGAGCAACTGCAGGTTTGTTTCTGCATGTCTCCCTCATATATTTTGGATTTTTAGGGCATTTATGCCAATTTGTGTTGCTGTGAAACTCTCAACTCAACTTTGGATTTTTAAGGCCTGTAACAGTGTGAAACTCTCAAGAACAGTAAGACTGCAATATTTGTGTGGTGTGCATGTTACATTTTGATGTTAAGGCATGTGCCATTTTGTTTCATGTACATACTTTCCTTGCCACCAGCCACATTTTGTTGAGTCATTTTATCAAACAGTTGGTGAGCAACATCAATGGGAAAGTAACTGAGTCACCGAACTGGTTCGATCCGAGTTCGATTTGAGCTGGATTCGATCTGAGTCGAGTCAAGCTGGGGCCTGCTCAAACTCGGTTCGAACTTATTTTCGAGCTCAAAAAATCAGCTCGACTCAGCTTGAACTCAGCTTCGAACCGAGTCGAATCAAGCTTTTTCGAGTCAAGTCGAGCGAGCTAACCGAGCTAGCTCGGTTCGTGTACACCCCTAGTTTTGGGGTGGGTCTTGTTTTACTTTCTGGGTGGCCTCAGGCCTTTTTGTGGGCTAGGTTTGGGTGGGGTTTGTATAGTTTTCTTATCTTGTTTGTTTCTCTTTTGTTGGTTTTTCTGTTTCTTGGTTGTGGCCTCAATGAAGTTTTTTTCATCTCTCCAAAAAAAAAAAAAAAAATCATATCATGTTAGTTAATGGTAATTATGTATTGGATATTTTAGTAAGGACTAAAAATAATCTCGATAACTCATAACTTATCACCATCACCATCACCATCTAAGCCTTATCTCAATTAATTGGGGTCAGCTACATGATAACTTGTAACTTCTATAAACCAAAATCTCTGGTACATAATTATTGTAACAAAAATGAGATGAAATCATTTTTTAAGTGGCAACCAAAGAGAGGGGTTAATCCCTGCGCAGGGAAGATGGATTTCATTGAAAACAAATCTCGTCTATTGGGTCATGACTACCACACAACTCATCACAGTAGTGGATTTCCTTTCAACTAACAAGACCAAAGCATGTACCAATGACATTCACAACCCTTAGGGTCAAGGCCTCCACTTCAGTCGTCATCCACGCCAGCAGGACCGTCCGTCTTCATTCTTCAGCTTGCCAATGATCCCACTAGGATAGGGATTACCTTGTGAGGAACCATTAAAATTCTACTAACCACTCTGTGGGCTCCTCAATCTAGAAACTTTGGCATTCGTAATACTGGTTGTATTATGGTGATAAGGATTGGCATTTGTTATAGTGATCAACTTTTAATATTGTAACTGCTAGAGGATATACTGATGCAATCAGCATTATGTAACAGCGGTCGTGAAATTATTTCATTGTGCTCTGCCACTATTTGCAGCGATAAGTGATGTAGCTGTGTGTCAATAGAACAGGCATTGGAATTTCAACTGGGAGTACCCACATGAGTTCTATAGTAGTAATAGATTTTTAAAAATTGATAAAATATTTTGAAAGATCTTATTCAAAAAACCTATTGGCGTATGATTCTGCTACATTAATGGAATTTTCTTTATGATAGATCAATGGCAGGTTTTGAACAAAGATCAATAGTTATTTCATAGGGTTAATTCTGTAATTTCTGACAGATTAGTGTTTCCAGTTGATTGGTGTTGTGGACCAACATTGGTCAGATGGTACCCCGTTTTGCAGATCGACTGGTTCGTTTGGAGCTGATGTTGAGCAGATCATGTCGATTATGTAGCAAATATCATTTGTATTTGTTTGGTGGTAAAATGTGGCCTGCATGTATCTCAATCAACTCTGTCCAAATTTTGAGTTGCCATCACTAATCACGAATTGAGTCTAGCTGAGCTGTACCCTTAGGGCCTGTTTGGAACATGGGATTAAATGGTATGGAATTGCATTAAATGGAATTAACACCATTATTGCACAATGATTACATGTCTGGAAATACCATGGTATTTCGACTGTCCAATCGCAAGTTTGGGATCAAAATGTTTCCTTTGGGAAATACACTGTATTAAGTGAAGCCTGCGTTTTGTGAACCATGGAATTATAATCAACAGACCAGATTTCACAACTGATGCCAGTCACCTATACACATGTGCAACTCGAATGTCATGTGTAAAGGGCACATTTGGATGGATGGCGTGGATAAAACACATGCATCAATGTGAGGCCCACAGATGTAGTGGATTTCGAAATCCACCAGAAATCCTACTATTGGCACTGGATGATATGAAACCGGGATTAATCCAATACTTCCTGTCGTTTCCAAACGCCGGATGGAATTTGCATGAGACCAAACGCAATTCCATACCACCTAATCCCACTTAATCCAATACTTCCCGTCGTTTCCAAACACCAGACAGGCCCTTGTGTCACTAAAAATCATGGTTTTGAGACTTGGGCGTGTCTACCTATGCGGAAAAAAAATCGGCCGAGTCCAGTGCAACTTGCGTGGACTCAATATAAACCCAGTCCAATTTGACACCAAGAGTCATCCCTGACTTGAGCACCTCGGGTTGATTCAATGCCCAAGTTGGCCAAGCCATGCCTTGACTCAAGACCAGGCGAGTTGGTCCTAGTCGGCAAGTCTTAAATCCATTTTAATAATCATGAGGTGGGATGTGCTAAGTATGGTAAATCTTGTTTATTTAATTGCAGTATTGATTTCTGATTGAAACTCCCAATTTCTCTCTTCTTTCTAATAGGGATGACTCTTTGAGGAGCCACAATTTTTTTTGGAGACTCAAGGCATTGAATGGAGTTGCCACCTAGGTTTGCTCTTCACTGACTACACCTATACAGTTGGTGGGAGAAGATCAGAGAGTGATTAGGTAAGACCATATCCTCATGCAATCATGTGAACCAGGATATAGAGATTTATGAGTTGTATTCGCAATGTCTCTAGGATAAAAGAAACTGGAGATATCTATGCTACTCTAGATTCCAATGCATGTGTTTCTTCTCTCCTAAACTATAGGCTCACTCCATATTTCTAATGATATTTCAATGTTTTGTTCAGTGCATATACAGACGTGGTGTGTTTGCACTAGTTCGTTTACTTCACTCTGGTAGATTTGACTCACAAGTTGGTATTAGAATAACCTGTCTTTGGCATGGATTTAAGTAGCCACTTTGAATGTGACTTGCCTGGGGACCAAAAAGGGTGTGACTTGCCCGACTTGGTCCCGTTTCATTCCCATACGGGTGTGGCTACTTGTTTTGTTTCAGACCGAAACTGATAGGACTTGGACGATATTGAGTCATATCATATGATTTTTTAAATCAGTCTTCGGAAACAACTTCTTTTGATGTATTTGCAAAAATGTTAAGAACACAACCTTTAGGCCCTGTTTCAATTGGTGGAATTCAAAAAATGACTGTGGAAAAGATGTTTTCCATTGATGTGACATTTTCCACCTATTGTGACAATAAGGTTATGTTTCCATTTCTCCCAAAAAAAAAAAAAGGTGTTTTCCTTTTCCATTTTGAAACTTGTGAATCCTCATATTTCACTTTTTAACCACTGGCCATTGTATTTTCCCCTGGAAATCACCAAGAGTAAAACAAACCGCCTTTTGTAGGATTCTTTTCCACTGATGACGCTACCCACAGTTTTCCTCAGATCTGGTGATTTCCTTTCTAAACCTACATCTTGGATTCCACCAATCCAAACAGGCCTTTAGTTGTCTCATCATCTTCTTAGCCTGTGTCCCAGCAATTTGGGGTTGGCTTTTAAAGGGTAGATTGGCAGTTAAGATGATTGGCTTTTTATCTCCTCGCCCATATAAAGAAAGAAAGAAGAAAATTCTAAAATCGATGATTTTGTCTTTGCAACTTACAAGGACTCTTCTAGCTAGAGACCTTGAAGGGCCTCATGTACAAAAAGGATGGTTGAAACAACTTCTTTGATAAAATTATTGCTAACTGCTTTTTAAATTACCATGCAATGACTCAGCAATTTTTCTCATGTAATTTCATGTTGCTAATTCTCATGGAGAAGAAGACCACCCTCCCTCATCCTGTCTTTCCATCATGCATGCCTCGAAATTTTCGTGGCCATTTCTCTCAATGAAAAGGAAGAATTCCCATTTTCAAGACATTGATTTATTTTTTTTTTTTTTTTTTTTTGTGATGCAGGTGTGGCATTATTACTAGGGAGGAGATCCTGCCATTTCGGGCATTGAAGGGTGTGAAGAGATGAACACTAAGGATGTCCCATTTTATGATGAGCCGGAGGCTGGTGATAGAAAGAGGAGGCTAAACATGACAATGGGGAAGACCTTTGAGATTGGAAAGCTTAGGTGGATTGATATATGGTTCCAAAATGGTAGGGCTAATTTGGAAACCAGGCAACTGGGAAATGTCTATGGTATGTTTTCTAATTATTTAATTTCAATTTTGATGAATGAATGTCTTGATTTAACTTTTGAAAGGGTGGAATTCAAGAAATGACAGTTTCCTACTTCTCTAGAGAGAAGCTGTAGTTTGATTTTAACTTGGTCTATTCTTTTACAGTTTCCATCAATTCAAGTTGTCATTCAATTGAAATCATTGATGGGTATTATTGGGTCTTAACTCAATTTTCTATTGATGCATTGATCTAACAGTGCAGATCTTGGCTTTGGATTGTAATGTGATTGTATCTTTGCTTGATTCAATGGTAGTTTTCTAACTGGACTGTAATTTGATGGGCTTTTTTAAGCAACAGAAATGAGAATAGCTCTAATATCAACTTGGATATCTCAAGAACGCCCGGTGGTTGATAACCTGCCATCCTCCCATCCAAACTGAGCCCCTTTCCCATCATGATGCTGGTGAATGTGGTCACAAAAATCTTCCAGATTGGAAGATCATAGCCCTCAATATTGGTCCTGATTTAAACGGCTCTCAGTCCAATTTTCAGACCCGTTTACAAAACTGGTTGGGTTTTGGTCCAAGCACCTTAGACCAGTAGAAAATCAGGTTGGGTCAGGTACTTCATCGTGCATCCTTCTCATGAAGTGTAGTTATCAATGGTCTAAATTTACAAATACTTGCCCATTGATCAGTGGTTAGAATTGTTCAATTTGATCCAATTCTGCGAATGGACGTCCATTAATCAATTCTTAATCAATTCCATTTTGAGGTACTGACCTATCCATGATGGGTTCCAGTTTTCTATGACTGTGTATCATCATACTTCGCCAGAGTATCAAGTCCCTTAAAATTACTCTTTTTCCTCGGCCTCTCGTCTTGGTTTTTTCGCCCAATGATCCCAACCCATTCCAAAGCCCGATTACAAGCCAGCCAAGGCCTGATGGATACTTGAACTTGGTTGGATTCCGTCCGCATCTTGATTTGATATGTTGAGAGCACAGGATTGAAAATCAGTTTCATCGTATTATTTCACCACCAAAAATTGTATCATCCATGTCATCAGGGCTGATGGGGGGATATTCAATTCCAAATTCAAGTGGCGTGTCCCACAGTTTCCATCGGCCTGGTCTTTTTAGCATCCCTTCATCCTGGTGTGTCACGTCTTGTGAATGTCTTGGATGGCATATACACACCACATACTAAGCTCCAATGACACTATGATATGTTTTTGAGGTGGGGTATCCTCCCTCGTTGTTCCCTGTGTTGTGGCTCACCTGAGTTTGTGTTTGGACTGATTTTTTATATTTATTTTTTGAAAATTAGTTTCTTTGTATTGAAATCGTTTGGGAGCATGGATTTCGAACCCCCTGGATTTGAAATCCTCCTATTGTGTTTGGCACCTTGGATTGGGAATCAACTTTAATCCAAAAGTAAGCTATGTATGATATATTTATAGGGGTTTGAATTTAATTACTAAATCAACTTTAATATCTCTAATTAGTGAACGTATGTAATGTTTAACACAATTGTTGAAATAAGTTTGCTAAAATATATGCTTTGCCCGAAAATGATGAAATTCCAAGTCTCGGATGGGCCACGAGCACAAAATCATGCCCGAGTGACTAACGAACGATTTTTAACCGTTGATTTACACGGACAATGTTTGGACGGTGTTGATCATCATATTAAAGTAATTATAGTGATGCAATTGATAATCTAATTGTTTTGGGACATCATTAGTGGGCCATGTGCCCAATAGAATAATAGTCCGGTGACATACATGTTACACATGCTACTCTTGGAAGGATTTTAGATGTAATCCAAGCTCTCACCTTGGATTTCAAACCCCTCTTTGAGGAGATTTGAAATCCCTGAATTTGAAACCCCCAATTACTTTATGCTGTCAAACACAAGAAATTGGATGGGCTATGACATTAGGAGGTCATTTGGATTGGGGACATACAGATATTTTAGGTTTTTTTTTTTTTTTGTTAGCTTTTTAGTACACCCCACTGTCAATTCACACTTCACTGTTAGCCACCCCCACTAGGGATCGATACTAAGACCTCAGTGTTGAAATGAGGTATCTTTCACTCAATCTACCACTTGAGCTATGGATCAGGGTGTTATTTTAGGCATTTCAATAACCATGCATTGCAAATTGCTGAGAATTATTCTTACGGTGTTTGGTTGGTCCCAACCCTCAATATGGGCAATCCATCAAATGGGTCCATCCTTGATTGCCCATCTCTCTCAAACAATCACTTTTGACTAGATGATCTTAACTATCCAATTAATGGCTAAGGAAAGTGATGGTTTATATTGCTCAAACTACAAACAGTCCATTAATCTAGACATTCCATGATATGGGTCCTAAGCTTGATTGCCCATACCTCTTAAAAGTCATTTTGATTGATTGATCTTATTAATGTTTAAATCAATGTCTGGTGCAATGGATGGCCTACATTGATCATACTACTACTTATTCAGTCATTAATCTTGACCATCCATCATTGATCATACCAAAAAAATCACTTTGATGTTCCTGTCTAATAAATGCCTAGTGAAATGAATGGTCCTGTTGATCATGCTACAGACGTCAATCATTGATCGAGATCATACATCATCTGGCTCCTGCCTTTCATTGCCCATCAATTTATAATAGTAATAATAATAGTAATAACAATAATAAGAATAACAACATATTAGTTCAGTGATCCATGTAGCACAATCATCAGTAAACAAGATGGATGATCCCTATTGACCATACTACAAACGGTGTCAGAATTGATTTAAGACCCCAACGTAATTCCCACCTTAAGAGTGTCCATCTTTCTTAAGATGGAGTGATTGTAATTTCCTAATTTTAGATTTTTTGATGTGCTTAGAGCATTTAATTATTCCAGTACATTCCATTGTTCAAGTAGCCCAAGCATAAAACTCATATCACAAGTTGAAAGTGGGACTCGCAGGTATCCAAATAACTATAAAGTGGAAACATTGAAAAATTAATCAATTTTAAGATTTTCAGGAATAAAATTACCTCGGATGCATAACCATGATCATCTTATAAAATTCTCAAGAACTGAATTACCTCGGATGTATAATCACGAGCATTTTCTTTATTATATGGAAACATATACAAAGATGAAGGAAAGCCTATTAGCGATGTTGTCTCCAGTCATGAAGGAGGAAAATATTATACATAATATGAGATCTTTAAATTAAGTAGACTAAGGTTTGTAACAGGGAAAAGATTTCTAAAACTTATGGATCTTTTAATTATGGTGGTAATGAGGTGTATCAAATGCCATGTTCCCTCATAATAAGAAAATCCATTCTACACCCTCTAATTTGGTAGAGTCAATGTAAGACTATTACAATCCTCCCGTGGGGAATGACATTGCACCAAATCTCTAAAGTGGATAAGAGGCGATTCATCCCAATCTTCATTCGCTTGTCTAGACCATTTATGTAATCACACTCAATTGGGTACAATTTTTTTTCCTCATCTATGCATATACATAAATCTTAATATTTTAATTATGATACACTTATTATTTTAATATTTTAAGATTGAACGGATTTTATCTTGACAAACTTAATCGATCAATATTCATTAATAATATAATAATATATAAATATTTTTCTAAAATAACAATTTACAATAATATCCGACTGTCTATTCAATCTGCCGCCTTAGATTTTTTTTTATGTTTTTTTTACACGCACACACACCCCACACACTCATGCTAGTGGAATTTCACCACCTATGGGTACTCAAACCCTCAACCAGGTGTTGAAACTCCTGAGAGTCTACCACCCGAGCAAGAGTAAGGACCCTCTGCTGCCTTAGATAAGTTTGATGTTTATCGTCGCATCCATGCAATAATCTATGCCTCTAGATGTATATCGATGACTCACAACATTGAAAGGAATACACCTATGATCTTCTTTGTAAATGCTTCCATCAAAACTTCAACGGTACCCATCTTCAGTGGAATTTCACCACCTATGGATACTCGAACCCTAGACCGGGTGTTGAAACTCCTGAGAGTCTACCACGGGAGCAAGAGTAAGAATCCAAATTATTGCAGGTAGTCTTAATAAGATTATTGCACATAGCGTTAAGAATGGTATACCTTCCCTAAGTGTCTTACTCCATACATTTGTCATAAGTAGTCATATCATGCACAACCTCATCGCGGGCCATTACGACCATCAAAACATGATGAATGGTAAGAAGCTTATCCTTCCGCATGTTGAAATTTGTCTCATTTAATTTCCCACCTTTGTTAAAGTTATCAATTATGTGTCTTAAAGTCATCTTCACAAATTCACAAATTTAAAAAGATATTATCACATCAAATCATGATTTTGATATTTATTACACAAAACGTAAACCCAGCTTGAGTCACATGATCACTAATTACCGGTCCTGATTTAATCATCAAAAGTTCGTGATCCAAAATCCGTGGATAATGCAAGAAATCAAAATGGTTTCATTAACAAGTGATTGTTACTGGCAATCTATAAGAATTGAACCCAATCCAAACTGTTAGATTATTAAAACAAGGTTTTAAATCTTATCATTAAGCAATCCAATGGTTGGATCATTGATCTGAACTTAGATCTACCATTGATCTCTTTTAATTATTGATATTTAATGTGGATCGATCGATCATAGATCTAATATGATTGATATTTGATACGTCATTACTGGTCAAGATTAGGGTTCATACACATGATTTCCTCCCATGGTCATCACGGTGGGCCCAAGAGAGTCTATTGGATGGAAACGGATTAGCTACTCCCCCTGCCATCAGCCAATGGTTGGTGGTCGGTGCTCTGTGCGCCCCACCATGATGTATGTGTTTCATCCATGCCGTCCATCTACTTTTATAGATCATTTTATGATATGAGACCAAAACTAAGGTATATTCCAATCTCAGTTGGACCACATTACAGAAAACAGTGTTGAATGAACTTTGACCGTTAAAAACTTTTTGGGGGCCATAAAAGTTTTGGATCAAGCTGATCTTTGTTTTTTCCCTTCATCTGGGTCTATATGACCTAATCAACAGATTGGATGTCAAATAAACAGTACAGCGGGCCTTAGGAGGATTTTAATGATGGATATCCAATCACTATTGTTTTCCTGTGGTGTGGTCCAGATGAGATTTATATTCCTATCATTTTAGGTATCAAGCCCTAAAATGATCTTTAAAAATGGATGAACGGAATGGATGAAGCACATACATCATGGTGGGGCTCACAGAGCAGGGGGAGTAGCCAATCCGTTCCCCTATTTCCGTTCCCCTATTGGATAGCCTTGTGGGGTCCACCGTGACATATGGCTTCACGTGGTCCTAAATGATTATTCCTCTGAACCATCTGAATTTGTTGCAATCATTCTCCTCGTAATTTAGAATAGGATATGGGAGATCTAAACATGTGGGTCCACCGCAAATCCTTTTCCCCCCTCATTAGCAGCTACATTCGGTTCATTGTTGCAAGTGACAGCTCACACAGATAGATTATAGCCGTCCGTGTGTGGGCCATGGTGGTTTGTACAAATGATCATTGAAAGAGGACGCGGATTTCCTGTGAAAGCCTTTCCCACGAAGTTCTTGCGCAAGGATCTGGTGGGCCCACTACAATGTATGTGAGAAATCCATTCCGTCCATCCATTTTGAGATCTCATTTTATGGCGTGCGACAAAAAATAAGGCAGATAAAAAACTTAAGTGGGTCACACGAGAGGGAAAATTAGGGAAAGAAATTTCTATCGTTGAAATCTTCCCAAGCTCTACCTTGATGTTTATATGTTATCTAAACCGCTTATAAGGTCATTGTAAATGGGATGAAGTGAAAAAACAAAAAATATAGGCCGATACAATAATTTTTTGAGTATAAGAATGCTTCAATGGTGCTCACTGAATGATCATTGTTTCCTCTCGTGTGTCCTACTTTAGTTCTATATACACCTAATTTTTTATCTCAAGTTCTTAAATAATCTCAAAAAATGGATGGATGGATTAGATTTATCAAAAATATGTCGGTGGGCCCCACCCAAAAACCTTGTGCAGGAACTTCATGATAAAGGCTTTAGCAGGAAACCCGCGTCCATTGAAAGAGCGGTGCCTACGGAGGCGGATTTCCTGCAAAGTCTTGTGCAGGAAGTTCATGAGAAAGGATGCTAGGCGGGGTCTATAGACATGTTTGTGAGAAATCTATCCCATTTATCTGTTTTTTAGTTCATTTTTGGATGTGTAACAAAAAATGAGGTGTGTATAATACTCAAGTGGTCCACACGAGGGGAAACAATGGAAATTCAGTAAGCACAGTTGAAGCATTCTTATGGCCATAAATGTTTTGTATCAGCCTATATTTCCAGTGTTTTCACTTCATCCCATTGGTAATGACCTTATAAATGGTTTGGATAGCATACAAACATCAAGTGGATCCCAGGAAGGTTTCAATGGTAGGAATTTCCTTCCACAATTTTCCCTCTTGTGTCACCCATTTTAGTTTTGTATCCACCTCATTTTTTGTCTCGGGTCCTAAAATGAGCTCGCCATTCAGATGGACGGAATGGATTTCTCTCATGCATTGCAGTGGGCCCACCCAACATCCTTGCGTGCAGGAACTTCCCTCCTAAGGGCTTTCGCAGGAAGTCCGCGTCCGGTGCCTACTGTCGAGATTTCCACCAATGGGGGCTCATGGGATGTGCTACAAGGGCCAGTGGTCACATCTGGATCATGGGCACACTCATGCTGTCCAATCTAGCTCAGGCAGCGTAATTTGGGACTCGGATTTGGTAGTGACTCTCATGTTGTGGCCCAGAATGATGTATATGTTTTATCCATTTTATCCTTTATTTTTTTTTTTCAGCTTATTTTAACAGCATGAGCCAAAAAATGAGGCAGATCCAGATCTCAGGTTGCCTACATCACAGGAAACAGCAGTGATTGAGTGCCCCATGTTGAGACCAAGAAAACTATTTCAACATTAGATACTATGGGATTTCTAGTGAATTTTAAAATCCACTACATTTTTGGCCCTACATTGATGCATGTGTTTTATCCACGCCATCCACCATATGTGTTCTTTACACGTGATATTCTGGTTGGCATCAATTGCAAAATTGTGAAATATGGTTAAGAGATTACAATTCCACCAAATGCAAGTTTTACTTTATACAATATTTCTTCCCAAGGAAAAATCTGATCCGAGACGTGGGATTTGACACTGGACGGTCAAAGTACCAATATACTTTCATATATATAATCATTGTGTAATAATGGTGTTAATTTCATCTAATGCAATTTCATATTATTTAATTATACATTTTAAATAGGCCCCCAAAAAGCAATAAAAGATAACTAAAAATAAAAGGTTGGTTGTCGATTTTATTAATATGAATATGAGTGCAATACAATCAGCAAAAACAAAAGTATATAAGTAAAATAAATTATCAACGGTAATTTATGCTAGCGAAACGGTCGCGGTCTCAATGATACTTTGAACATAAATGGTTGTGAAAAATACTAAATTATTGTGAGACAATTGTGGTGTACAGTTAACAAGACATGACCCAAGACTTACTAAGTAAGAACTTAATAATTCGAGGATCCAATGACATGATCGTGGATATTTATACTAACCTACCAGTGTACTACGACAATGCATCTGACATTAATGGAAACTAAACTAAGAAGATAAATTAAAGGCTCCAAACTACAACATGGTACTGAACAGAAGTAAATAAAACTAGAATTAAATTAACTAAAATAAATGTACATGAAAGATGAAAGAGATACACAATATAAAGCTGAAAGGTTTGTGATTGGCATGAGGCTTGCTTTTATAGTTTTCGAGAAGCAGTGGACATATATAATTTACACAAGAGTCCTCTTATTAGATCATAGTTGTATCCTACTTGATTTTGGAGTCCTTGTGATATTATGCCACCGTAAGTATTTTTATTTTTATTTTAATCATCATACCACTTCCTATTATTTGTTTTAGTTTTCATTAGAGTTATACACGAGTTGAACCGAGTTCGAGTTTCGCACGGCTCGGCTCGGCTCGACCAGTAGCTAACCCCAGCTCAAACTCGGCTCGGCTCGGTCCTCGAGCCTGACTAGCCAGCTCAACTCGGTTCGGACAGCAGCTCAGGCCAATTCAAATCGAGTTTGAACCTCTGCGACATTTTCTCAAAAATATAGAATGCACCTTCGATTTCTCACAGTATGCAACACAGCAGCAGCAATTTACAGGTATTTCATCAAACACTCGATAGGCAACATCAAAATCAAAACACAAGAGTAGTTTTATCATGTAAATTTTTTTATCATAATGATTTATTTCTTATCATACCTTCCTCACCACTAGCCGATCTTGCGGAGAATATATGCACTTGAAACACTACTTCGTTGAGTCATTTCATCAAATGCTTACTGAGCAACATCGACATCAAAATAACCAAGTCACTGAACTGATTCAATCCAAATTCAATTTGAGTTGAGGTTTGATCCGAGTAGATTCGAATTCAAACCAGTTCAAACTTGGCTCAAAATTTTTTTGAACTCCAAAAATCAGCTCGACTCGGCTCGAACTCAGTTTCGATTGAGTCAAATCAAGCTTTTTCGAGACGAGTCGAGCGAGTTAACCAAACTAACCCGGTTTGTATACATCTCTAGTTTTCATGGTTTTTAGATGTTTCTTGAGTATTCTTTTGAATTCTCTCTTTGAATTAGAGTTCAATGATGGTCTTGCCGCGGCCGCATTGATTATATAAGAGTCCAACCCTAACAAATCTTTAATATTAAAATGTGTTGTGTGTCACGTGCTGGGAAATAGACTATTGCCAACTGCCTGCTGCTAGAAGAATTATTTGAAAAATGAGTTTGTCAATACACAAATATCAGCCTAATCCGAAAACTCAAGGTTTCAACGGTGGTTGTCCAATCGACACTCTTTTCTGTAGTAAGGTCGACTTGAGCTATGAACTTTCCTTATTTTTTATATCACCCCTTAACGTAAGCTGGCAGAGACGATGTCCAAAGTAGATATGATAGAGACATCATGGTGGGCCCGACACGGTTCTTATGGTCACGGGATTTCGAAAGCCCGCGTTATAGGAAAGTCATATGCAAGCTACCCTCTTTAGTCAACACGTGCGAATGAAATTCATCTCTCTTTAATCAACACGTGACATGGTCTGGCCCTGTACTCAAAAAAGTTTTGAATTTTTTTCAACGGCTCCGCCCATAGAAAGTTCGAAAGTTATGTGGGGCCCACAAGGATGCTCTTGAGAAATCTGCTCCGTACATCAGTTTATCAAGCTAACAGTAGGAAAGGAGTCTAAAAATCTGGCAGATGTCAAACCTTCATGGAGTCTATGGTGATGTTTATATGCCATCTAGACCGTTCATAAGGTTATTACCACTTTCCTATCCAAAATTTCCTGAGTAAACTGTGTAGGGACCACCATGTATGTGTCTTATCCACACGGTACATCTGTTTTTACAGATCATTTTAAGGCATGATTCCAAAATTTTATCATATCCAGTGGTCAAGTGGACCACACCACAGGAAATAGTGGGAATGATGATCTCCACTGTTGAAACCTTCCTAGGATCAACAGTGATGTTTATTTTCCATCCAACGGTTCATAAGGGCAGACAGACATGGATGATGGGAAAACACAAATATCAGCTTGACCCAAAACTTCTGTGGGCCCAAGAAGTTTTCAACGGTAGAGTGTGGTCCACTTGAGCTTTTGATATACTTAAATTTTGGGTCCATGTAGATGGATGACATGAATAAAAGACTTAAATCATGTGGCCCCACAGTTTTCTAAATACATTAAAGGATATGAGTAACTCAGTCTACCAATTCATGCGGCGAGGTTTACTTAGTTTCGTGGATCTGCCGTGGGCCCACATTTTATTTTATTTTTGGTTGGTTGGTATTTGGTGCGATTTTGCTTCCATTTTGAACATGAGTGTTCCTGCCGCCAGAAGTTAGTTGGGTCGACGGTGATGCTTGCTAGAAACTCACTTTCATCTAGCGTGCCATCTCATGTTAGTACGTTGGTCTAAAAGTATTAATGCAGATTCAAAATTCAAATGAGTCTTAATAGAAAATAATGAAAATTGAATGCCCACCATTAAGTGATACATGAAGTTGTTGCTGGCAATTCAATCAAACAATGTCACACATGCAAACTATGATTTGGATTGATTTTTTGTTTATGGGTTATATGTATAAGCATACCAATTTACTCAACTCAGAGATTTGATTGACTCGCTGGTGTTCCCATGCCGAGATGAATAGATTGAAAATTGGACACATGATTTAGTTATCATCTTAACTACCAATTAAAATTCCATCAAGGTGATTTGTGAAAGGATAGGAGTTGGCCCTTCCAAATGAGTTTCTTTTATCTTTGAACAATGCACTTGCATCTACCAATCTAAAGACTTATTCTTGTAGCATGATTCGATACTATAGTTCAACAATAAAAATAGAGAGAATATATAAGTAGGTTATGTTGGGCTACCTGACTAAATAAGAAGTTAAGCTTATCTTAAAATTTCTCTCAGTGGGTGTTAAAACGGACTTGATCTTATTTGACGGTTCACTTTCAATAATTAAGATTCAATTTTGAGAAAAATGTGTAGTCAAGATAAGTAAATTGTTGGACAAAATTTGGTGATTAATTGAATGTAGGAAAAGCCTATATCTGAAATTTCACCATTTGTGCTAAAATGAAATAATTAGCTTCAACGTTTAACAGTGTAAGATCATAGATCGGAGTTTAAATTTTGTATAACCTTGTATTCATATAAGGCTAAAGTGTGATCCAAATTTGATTTGCAATGGACGGCAGGAAGTAGTAATTAGATTTGAAGATTTAAATTTATATAGAGTTGGTAAGCCTCGAAAGAATAACTTCGCACCTAAGGAAAAAGCTACAAAATGGGGTCTTCCTATTTTACACTTGGTCCATATGATGGACAATCAAAGTTGTTCATATGAATGAAAATATCCTACTACGACCACCTACAAGCTTTCCTCAGTCGATGGACAATAAAATCAACGATTAAGGGGCTGATTTGTCAATTGGGCCACTTTTACAATGATCTAATGGCTGAAATTTGACATGTATAGTTATTTTATAATACATAGGCATGATATAAAATTTCACATCAAACGGATCATGAGAATTATGTTATCTAGGATTGAAGTGTTCTTATATTAAGGATTTTTTTACAATAATAACACTTACGATCAATTTGAGGGACAGTGATCTGTTCGTTGTCCAATCGGAATGGAGCTTCATAGCGGGCGGTCGTGATGTGCGGGATGGATATATGTTCGTTCTCTATCGAAACTAGGCTTCGTGGCAAGACAACCGATGGAGGGTGAATCTTCGATAATATGTTTGTTTTTCGAATGGAATCGGCTTTGTGGTGAGATGACCGATGAAGTGACAATTTGTTCATAGTCATAGTTGGGTTCCACATGATGAATGATGGTCATTGAAGGTGGGCCCACATAATGATCGCTTGACATCAAAGGTGGGCCCACATGATGAAAGACCCATATTGAAGGTGGGGTCCCACATAATGAATGGTCCACATCAAAGTGGGCCTATATAATAGACGTAGTGGGCTTCACATGATGAACGGTCCACATCAAAGTGTGGCCCCTCATAATGGACAGTCCACATCAACTGGACCCTACCTAATGAACGGTCCACCTCCAAGGTCTTGTATGATGGATAACCCATTTTCAAAGTGGGCCACAAGATGGATGATCCACATAAAAAGTGCATACCACATAATGAATGGTGGATATCAAAAGTAGGCCCCACATGATGGATCATCCACTTTGAAGGTAGGGCCCACACTATGGACACATCCAATGTACACTCGATGTGATGGTGATGAGTAGTGGAAATTGAAGAGCCCCACATAAAGGACTATTAGCATTAATGGTGGACCCCACGTGATAGATGACATACATCAAGGTGGGCCTCTAATGATGAATGGTCCACATCCAAGACGGTCCTTATATGATGGACGACCCACTTTGATGGTTTGGCTCACACAATGGATGGTCTACATCAAAGGTGGGGCTCCACATAATGATTAATTCATATCAAATGTATGACATAATAGATGACCAATGAAAAAATAATTTTACCAAAAAAAGTTTATTTAAAACAAGAGCTACAATAAATAGAGCTCTTTTTTTTTTCTTTTTTTTTTTTTACACACGCACACACACCCCCACACACTCACGCTGGTGGAATTTCACCACCTATGGACACTCGAACCCTTGACCGGGTGTTGAAACTCCGGAGAGTCTACCACCCGAGCAAGAGTAAGGATCAAATAGAGCTCATTAGCATAATTCTTATTGAAAAAACTCTGATTAAATTAGAGTAGGGATGTCGAACAAGCCATTATTTACAAGAAATTCATGTAAGACATGGAAAATCAAACAAGCTCTTCAGGTATCTTAGATGTTCATGATTTTTGGGCCCAAGTAGATCAAGAGGCAGTGATACCCTACATGACATGGATTTAATGTTAAAGCATCACTTATCAGGTAATCAGGTTTTGGATGTGTTTTTTGAGTGGAATAAAAAGTACATGTCCCTTTATTGATGAACTAATTTCTAGAAGCTGGAGTGGATACTAAAGCTCACGTAACAAAAAAGGGGGAAAAAGGAAAAAAGGTAAGCTGACACGTCTGGTGTGACAACCTATCATGAGAGATGCCTCCAGGCGAGCTATATGGCTGGTGGATTATGCGTCATGGTTGGTTCCACTCCGTCATCTCTACGGCTCAACAAAGAAAGGGTCCCTGCGAAACACAGTGGCCTACTTGGTGCTCAAAGTAGTTCTACTCATAATCAGTCTGTACAACTTGGCCCATGGTTTATTAATCCAGACCGTTGAAACAAGTTTGATCATTTTGAAAAAATAAAAAAACTAAGCAGGCATTTTGGTTGCATAAATATTATAATATTTAATTTTTAATCGTCTGATTTAGTCAAAAATTTCATGATATTTTATTATATTTAATGCACATGTCAGCGATGAATCTCATTTTTTTGACAATTTCTTTGTAGGCAGTGGTATGAAAATCTTATATATATATATATATATATATATATATATATATATATATATATATGAGAGAGAGAGAGAGGAATGCTTACCTATGCACTATTTCTTGTGAAAACTTGTGAGAGCTTTTTCGAAACTCTTCTCTCGATGTACGAGTCCAAAATTTGAACTGTTTATATGATGTAACTACTCATAAAACCTCCAAGCCCAACTTTCATCCTAATCCAAAACTTTGATAAGCCATGGCATAAAGAAATAATTTCCTCCATTGATTTGTCTCCATTTTTCCATAATTCACTAAAGTTTTGAATAAGGGTAAAAGTCATATCTTAAGGGTTTCACGGGGTGCTTTAGGGCTTGTTTGGCCGGACAGATTGGATGGGATTGGAAGATAGATCCCGGGATTGGCCAGGCACGCCAAACAGACACGGAATCCTGATCCCAGGATATAGCAATCCCCTGGATCTTAAGACAATCCATTGCCATCATTATCATTACCTTTATATCTCATCCAATCCACCCTAATCCCTTCAAAATTGCCCGGGATGTGTTTGGTTCGAGGGATTGAAAGTGATTGAAAGATTTGGCATGCAAATAGACCTAATATAGCAATCCTGGGATAGAACAATCCCATAGATATTGCACCAATCCACTGACGCAGCTATCATTACCTTGAAATCCATGCAATCCACTCTAATGTCATCCAATCTCATCCAATCTGCCCAGCCAAACAGGCCCTTAGATTTTAGACCCATATCATATGGGAGATGAGTTCTAAAAAAGTTCTCACCAAAGCTACTGAGAACTGGTATGCACTGAGCATTTCTTTGTCTATATATGTAAGATTCATTATTTAAACATTTAAGTGATTTTAGTTTATAAGTGAAATAATCTCACGAGAAAATTGCGAGAAACTAAAGATGTTGAGATTTTGAAAGTCTGGTGTCATTTATCACAATAATATGGTTTGGTTAATTTTCCACTAATCTTAGAGATATTTATGACAATGGATGAAACCAACGCACACTAATCAATGCTACAGTGAAAAGATCTTCAAACTCTTGGTTGTTTTAAATTTTATATGATTTTTCCTTAACTTGGTTTTAATGCGAAAATTATTAGAAATATTAAATAATTCATTATACTTATATTTTAAATTTAAAATGATTTATGAATTTCTAATAAAATATTTATTTTATTGTGGCGAAGATTTTTCTAATAACATCATGATAAAAATCTAAAAATCTAAAAATATCCTGAGAAATCACAAACGTGAGAGATCGGCTGAGAGCAGGATTTGCCAGTACAATATGAACCACAGGGTTTTGATAGGGTATGGTGTCTTCTACTATAATAGGTACGTACACGTTTCCACTACGATTCGGTAGTGACTCCTTCGGTACTGAGATTGGTGCTGTGGGCCCACCATAATGTATGTGTTTTATCCATGCTGTCCATTCATTTCTTGTGCATTTTTAGGCATGAGCTTGAGGTATATCCAAATCTTAGTTGGACCACACCATAGGAAACAGATGTGATTGAATGTGCACCATTGAAAACCTTCCTAGGCCTATTTTAATGTTTATTTGCCATCTAATCTCTTGATTAAGTCACACACATCTGGATAATGGATATAGAGAAAAAAACAGCAAATATAAGCTTGATTCAAAACTTTTGTAGTCCATGAAGTTTTAATGGTGAGTGTTTAGTCACCACCCTTTCCTGTTTTGTGGACCACCTCAGATTAGGATTTACCTATTTTTTGTGCTAATGCCCTAAAATGAGTTGGAAAAAATGGATGAATGGCATGGATAAAACACATACATCCTGGAGGGGCATACATAATCAATGGTTATGGAGGGGTCAGTACTTTCGGAAGAGGATTGGCTGGTGTACCAAAGGGTGTGTTGACGTCACCAAGTTATGTGGGCCTCAAAGATGAGGTATGTGTTATATCCAAACCGTCCGTCTATTTGGCGAGATTGTTACAGGGCTTGAACTAAAAAATAAGACAGATTCAAAGATCAAGTGGACCACACTGCAGAAAGTAACGGGAGATTAAATGTCTACCACTGAAACCTTTATGGGTCACAGAAGCATTGGATTAATCCGATATTCGTTTTTTGTTTTTTTCCCTTCATCTATGTCTGATCATATGAACTAGGGTTGAAAGTTGGGTGGGTTCAACCCGACCGACCCAATATTAGGTTGGGCTCGGGGAGGATTTATCGAGTCCAATCTCAGGCTTAGGCTATACAAACACCAACCCGATAAAACTTGGGTCGGGCTCAGGTTGAGGTCTTGGGTTGTCTAACCCAACCTAACCCAACCCAACCCAACCCAACCCGAACCCAATCACTATCTAAGTTACTAATAAATTATAATTAAGTGTGGATAGTTTGTGTTGAAGAAGGCATAGAAATTCTAGTGTTGTTGGGTCTCATTGGTCCACATCATTTCTAATAACTTGAGTTAATAAAATATGCTAGATTTTTCTCTCCCAAATAGATTGCGTGCTACACATCATGACTTTTAAAGCAATAGTAGTCTTATATTTTAGTTTATTTGTTTTTTAAAAAATGAAGTCCTATACTATAAATAACAACATATATAATTAATAAAATTATAAATATAAAAATAAAACATGTATTAAAATATAATAGACTAATATAACAATGAAAATATTATCATGTATCCACCCGACCGAGCTCGCTCGGGTTGAGCCTGGGTTGAGAATTCCTGGCCCAGGGTTAGGTTGAGTAAGGGTAGAGGTACAAGAACCTTGGGTTGGGCTAGGGTTGAACACCACCCGGCCCGACCCAACCTGACCCGACCCAACTCGAACCCGGCCAACCCACCCGATATTTGTCGTCTGGTTCACTTGAGCTTTGAATATTACTTATTTTTGGGCTAAAGCCCTCAAGTGAACTCGCCAAATGGATGGGCGGCGTGGATATAATAAATACATCATTGTGAGGGCATGTAACTTTGATCAGCTTTGCACCCTTTGTACATTACGGGACTCGGAGGTGGCATTTGCATGCCACGTACACACCGCCGTATACCAGCCAATCCAATTCCACGGTTTCCACAGCCAGAGGGCATTCGTGATTGATCTGAACCGTTCATGTTTTCATCACTATAATATAGAAGTAATGTACATGTAATCATGCTTCACTGATGATTGCAACCTTTGAATATAAGCCCTTAAATATTCATCTTCATACACAGTCAGTCGTTCAATAAATATTTCTTACAAGTCCTACCACAGAATCGAGATAATGAACGGTTCAGATCATCATTCAAGATGCACTCCGGGGTGGAAACCAGCCCTTGTATCTGCACCGTACATTTTTGGCTATCCACCGTGTTCCAAATGTTTCACAAAATGGACAAAATGGAAGATCATAGCCATCCATCTTGGGTATTTTTCAATTGAGTGGGGACTATTGCTGCAATCTTCTCCTTGGCTATTTTTCCGTGGGACCCAAAATGAAGCAACGGTCCCGATGATTAAACCAACGGCCCTTATTGCACAGACAGAAAAACGTGAGTAGACTGTTTATACCCTCAGCCCGAGGATCCTATTCAAAACGCAGACCAGCGTCGGACCATTTCCATGATTTTGGTGCTGTCATGTGTACCAGCGAGAGAAATGGTCAGACATAGCGGCTGTACCATATGTTATGATACAGCCAGTTTTTTCCCACTAACGTGTTACATATGTTCATATTTTGTCCGTACAATTTCTGGACCAATCAATGATGATATCTTTCTAAGAAAATAAGATTGATCTGATCATTGGGTGGGCCACACCAGCACACAATCTAATACCATCATCTGTCCATTGATATTTACGTTGTTTGTCTCTGTACGTTTGGATCGGCCTGATTTTTGTGTCAGGTGATCATCACCATACGGAGTACCTTTTAAGGAAGCGGATTGGCTGGTGTACCACACACCACCGACCTGACTGGTGTTAGTCCGTGTCGTGCAAAGACGAGAGCCGATGCTACTCGAGTTCCAGGATGTACGAACAGTCCAAATGAGATGTACATGGCCCCAGGATGATGATGATGTATTTATCATATGCATACCGTTCATCCATTTTCCGATAGTATTTTAGAGTTTCAGCCCAAAAATAAGTAATATACAGAGCTCAAGTAAACTACACCACAAATAGAAGTGGGAAAATGATTCTCACCGTTACAGCATTCGTAGGCCCACCATAACTTTTATTTTCCATCGGTTCATAAGGTAAAAAAAAGACATGAATGAAGATTAAAAACAAATATCATTTTGATTCAAAACTTCGGTGACTTAAAAAAAGTTTTAATTGTAGACGTTCAACTCCCACTGTTTTTTACGGCGTTATCCACCTGACTATTGGATATATCTTATTTTTCATATTAAACCTTACAAAGTGTTCACCAAATGTATAAACTATTTGGATATAACACATACCCGGTAATGGGACCCACAGAACTTAATGACGTTGACACACGGGCCAACTTTCCATTTTTTTTAACTGATTGGATATTTTAAAATAGCATTTTGGCGTGAAAAAACTAGTTATCTCGTAACTAGGGGTGTACATCAAGTCGAACTGAGTTGATCTGGCCTCAGCTTAACTCGGCTCAAACACTAGCTGGCCTCAGCTTGACTCGGCTCGAACACTAGTTGACCTTAGCTCGAACTCAACTTGGCTCGATCCTCGAGCTCAACTGGCCAGCTTAGCTCGATTTGGTCAATAACTCGGTCCTCGAGCCCAACTGGCTAGCTTGGCATTTCCACAAACACTTGAACTGCAACTTCACAAATCCACTATTTGTAAAACAAAGGCAATAGTTTTACAGGTGTTGGGGGAAAAATGGACAAGTGGATAAGTCGACTTATGAAATGGACCAACACTACTGAACCGGCGTGGGCCCAATGAAACCCGAGCCTGATAAGGCTTCTACGTCCAAAAGCATGCTAATCTTCAAGAAGGGTGATACAAATACAAGGACACTCAAAGAATGAGACTACGAGCCATAGATCGGCTATATATCGGCCAAAGGTCGGACATAGATCGGCCAGAGGTCGGACATAGATCTGCCAGAGGTCGGACAGATAAGCTCGGCCTTGGCAGCTTAGCTCGGCCTCAACAGCTTAGCTGGCCTCAACAGGTCAGTCGGCCTCAACAGCTTAGTTCGGCCTCAACAGCTTGGCTCGGCCTCAACAGGTCAGTCGGCCTCAACAGCTTAGTTCGGCCTCAACAGGTCAGTTGGCCTCAACAGCTTAGCTCGGCCTCAACAGGTCAGTCGGCCTCAACAGCTTAGGTCGGCCTCAACAGGTCAGTCGGCCTCAACAGCTTAGTTCGGCCTCAACAGATTGGCTCGGCCTCAACAGGTCAGTCGACCTCAACAACTTAGTTCGGCCTCAACAGTTTAGCTCGGCCTCAACGAGCCATAGGTCGGTCCAACCTAGAACTGAGTTACGGATCCAAAAGATCTTCCTAAAAATCAGAGATCTTGCTCAAGATCTTCGGAAGATAGCGTTAGATCTCGACGATCACGAGATCTTATAATCTCGGATGATCTAGGATCGTAACAAATCTCCAAAATATCGGGAAAGAATCCCCGTACGGCGGGATCCTCTCTCTCCTATAAATAGGAGAGACTCCAAGGGTGAAAGGTACGCAAAAACTCTCTCCCAGAACCCTTCAATACTATAAGACCCAGATTCCTAGCCTGATTTTGGCATCGGAGGGTCCCCTGCTCTAGTCAGGGTCTCTTTTGTCTTCTTCCTGTGCAGGTACTCGAAGGTCTAAAGAGGGTGGACCAGATTTTTGCATCAACAGTTTGGCGCCGTCTGTGGGAACGACATCTTAAGTCGTTCCTGCTCTACCATAAATACTCCAAAACCATCTACAATGGCGGAATGAAAAAAGAAAGCTCTTCCTAAATCATTGTTGCAACCAAGTCAAAGCTCTTCCTGAATCATATGTTAGCAGCTATCTCAGTTGTTTATAAATCAATAACCCTAAACCCGCTGGGCGGCATAACGACCAAAACAACCTCGGCAACCCAACTCAACCTTAACAGCTTAGCTCGGCCTCAACAGGTCAGTCGGCCTCAACAGCTTAGCTCAGCCTCAACAGGTCAGTCGGCCTCAACAGCTTAACTCGGCCTCAACAGCTTAGCTCGGCCTCAACAGGTCAGTCGGCCTCAACAGCTTAGCTTGACCTCAACAGGTCAATCGGCCTCAACAGCTTAGCTTGGCCTCAACAGGTCAGTCGGCCTCAACAGTTTAGCTCAGCCTCAACAGGTCAGTCGGCCTCAACAGCTTAGCTCGACCTCAACAGGTCAGTCGGCCTCAACAGGTCAGTCGGCCTCAACAGCTTAGCTCGCCCTCAACAGCTTAGCTCGGCCTCAACAGGTCAGTCGGCCTCAATAGCTTAGCTCGGCCTCAACAGCTTAGCTCGGCCTCAACAGGTCAGTCGGCCTCAACAGCTTAGCTCGGCCTCAACAGGTCAGTCGGCCTCAACAGTTTAGCTCGGCCTCAACAGCTTAGCTCGGCCTCAACAGGTCAGTCGGCCTCAACAGTTTAGCTCGGCCTCAACAGGTCAGTCGGCCTCAACAGCTTAGCTCGGCCTCAACAGGTCAGTCGGCCTCAACAGCTTAGCTCGGCCTCAACAGGTCAGTCGGCCTCAACAGCTTAGCTCGGCCTCGACAGGTCAGTCGGCCTCAACAGCTTAGCTCGGTCTCAACAGCTTAGCTCGGCCTCAACAGGTCAGTCGGCCTCAACAGCTTAGCTCAGCCTCAACAAGTCAGTCGGCCTCAACAGCTTAGCTCGGCTTCAACAGGTCAGTCGGCCTCAACAGCTTAGCTCGGCCTCAACAGGTCAGTCGGCCTCAACAGCTTAGCTCGGCCTCAATAGGTCAGTCGGCCTCAACAGCTTAGCTCGGCGTCGAAAGGTCAGCCCGGTGCTCGATCTCGCACCTGGAGTTGTGCTGCTCAAAGAGGAAACAACTAGGTTGAATATATGGAGCAAAGGGAAGAATGGGAGAATTCTTCCATTGGCGACCAGAGGATTCCCAGGGATCCATCTATGCCGACGCATTTCATGGGTCAGCCATCATTCAGACATAAGCTAGTTGGGCATAAGCCGACTAGGCAGAAGCCAGCTAGGCATAAGCCGATTAGGAATAAGTCAACTGGGCAGAGCATAAGCCAACCAGGCTGGGCATAAGCCAACCGGGCTAGGCATAAGCCAACTGAGAGTAAGCCGACCAGGCATAAGCCAACTGAGCGTAAGCCGAACAGGCATAAGCCAACTGAGCGTAAGCCGACCAGGCATAAGCCAACTGAGTGTAAGCCGAACAGGCATAAGCCAACTGGGCGTAAGCCGACCAGGTATAAGCCAACTGATCATAAGCTGACTAGGCATAAGCCAACCATGCATAATCCGACCAACTTAATTCTCGAACTTTCACATGTCAGCCCGAGAAGTAAGGGGGGCTTACTGTTGGGGGAAAAATGGACAAGTGGATAAGTCGACTTATGAAATGGACCAACACTACTGAACCGGCGTGGGCCCAATGAAACCCGAGCCTGATAAGGCTTTTACGTCCAAAAGCATGCTAATCTTCAAGAAGGGTGATACAAATACAAGGACACTCAAAGAATGAGACTACGAGCCATAGATCGGCTATATATTGGCCAAAGGTCGGACATAGATCGGCCAGAGGTTGGACATAGATCTGCCAGAGGTCGGACAGATAAGCTCGGCCTTGGCAGCTTAGCTCGGCCTCAACAGCTTAGCTGGCCTCAACAGGTCAGTCGGCCTCAACAGCTTAGTTCGGCCTCAACAGCTTGGCTCGGCCTCAACAGGTCAGTCGGCCTCAACAGCTTAGTTCGGCCTCAACAGGTCAGTTGGCCTCAACAGCTTAGCTCGGCCTCAACAGGTCAGTCGGCCTCAACAGCTTAGGTCGGCCTCAACAGGTCAGTCGGCCTCAACAGCTTAGTTCGGCCTCAACAGATTGGCTCGGCCTCAACAGGTCAGTCGGCCTCAACAGCTTAGTTCGGCCTCAACAGTTTAGCTCGGCCTCAACGAGCCATAGGTCGGTCCGACCTAGAACTGAGTTACGGATCCAAAAGATCTTCCTAAAAATCAGAGATCTTGCTTAAGATCTTCGGAAGATAGCGTTAGATCTCGACGATCACGAGATCTTATAATCTCGGGATGATCTAGGATCGTAACAAATCTCTAAAATATCGGGAAAGAATCCCCGTACGGCGGGATCCTCTCTCTCCTATAAATAGGAGAGACTCCAAGGGTGAAAGGTACGCAAAAACTCTCTCCCAGAACCCTTCAATACTATAAGACCCAGATTCCTAGCCTGATTTTGGCATCGGAGGGTCCCCTGCTCTAGTCAGGGTCTCTTTTGTCTTCTTCCTGTGCAGGTACTCGAAGGTCTAAAGAGGGTGGACCAGATTTTTGCATCAACAACAGGTATTTAATCGAATACTTTCTAATTAATATAAAAACTTAAAAAAAAAAAAAAACAGAAAAAAGGTATTTGTTTAATGTGCATATTTTGCTTGCCACTGGCCAAACCTTCCTTGCCACTAGCTAAACCTTCCTTGCCACCAGTCACATTTGGTTGAGTCATTTTATCAAACAGTTGATGAACAATATCAATGACAAAATAACCGAGTCACCAAACTGATTCGATTCGAGTTGGATTCGATTTGAGTCGAGCTGGGGCTTGCTCGAACTCATTTTATAGCTTAAAAAATCAACTCAACTCGACTCGAACTCAGCTTCAAACCGAGTCGAATCAAGCTTTTTCGAGTTAAGCCGAGCGAGCTAACCGAGCTAGCTTGGTTCGTGTACACCCCTCCTCGTAACTTATGATACACATGCTATATCAAAAGGCCAAAAAGGATGGGCTCCTACCTACCAACTAATCTCGGTTGGGCATAAACTATTGAGTATGTGAAATCCATTCCGTCCATCAGGTTTTCTTCTCATTTTTACCGCTCCTGTAAAAAATCAGATCCATAAAAACTCATGTGGACCAGACAACCTGACAATGTCAAATCACGCCTAAAATATAATTCACGAGGTGTGGCCCGCCTGATTATCAGGTCAGTCTGATTTTTTGATTGTCTATTTATCATGGTGAGGATCACCTGATGAACGGGTTGGATTAAGCATATACATCATGATGGGCTCTAAACACAACCCCATATATATCGCATCCACTCTCCATTGATCCTATGGTAGGGTACATTTAAGTTATGGCTCGGCCTACAGTAAGGATGACGTGGCATAATGACCATGCGGACAACCTATTATCGAGAGGCACACCTGATAGCCTGAGTAGATGTCACAAGCATGGAAGCGGATTGGCTGGTGTACCACACACCAGCAACTTAGCTGGTATGGGTACGTTTAGTGCGAAGACGAGCGCTGACGCTCCTCCAGCTCCGAATTGTCCCAACAGTTCAAAGAGATCAAAGTTACATGGCCCCACAATGACGTATTTATCATATCTATACCATTCATCAATTTGGAGATATCATTTTAGATCTTGATCTCAAAAATTAGTAATTTTCAAAGCGTAAGTGGACCACATCACAAATAATAGTGGGACAATGATTCTCACTGTTAAAACATTCGTAGGCCCACCGTAATGTTTACTTTCCATCCAATTTGTTCATGAAGTCTCACAGACCTGGATGAAGAGAAAAAACAATATTGATCGAAAATTTCTGTGACACCCGGATTTCAATGGCAGGTGTTCAATCTTCTACTGCTTTTTACAGTGTGGTCCACTTGATTTTTGGATTTGTCTTATTTTCATGATCAAGCCTTACGACAAGCTCACCAAGTGAATGGACGGTTTAGATATAAGTCATACCTCACTATGGGACCCACATAACTTGGTGGGCGCCGATTAGGTACTACCCCGCCTGTTCCGAGCTCGGGACATGCAGAGGCACAGAGACACTGAGGGGCACTTTGATGTATGAACTTTATCCACACCGACTATTCATTTTCACATGTCATTTTAGACAATGAAGACAAAAATAAAATAGCGAATGTCCAATGGCCAAATGGACCACACAGTGAGAATTAAATTTCTACCGTTAAAATTTTCTTAGGGACCACAAAGGTGACCGGCAAAGGTTCCGAGGGCCACTGAGGGGCTACTGTGATTTATGAGTTTTATCCACACCATCCATCCATATTTTCATATTATTTCAGATTGCTGAACCAAAAATAAGGCAGTTCTAAGTCTCAAATGGACCACACCACAGGAAGTAGCAATACTAAGGATACTCACCATTGAAACCTTCTTAGGGTCCACTATGTGGATTATTTTCCATCCAACATGTTGATATAGTCATATACAGTTGGATGAAGCTAAAAAGAAAAACAAATATATTCTTAATCCAAAATGTCCGTGGTCCCTAAGAAAATTTTAACAGTAGAAGTTTAATTCTCACTATGTGGTCCATTTGAGCATTGGACATTTGCTATTTTTGTCTTCATTATCTAAAATTATATGTGAAAATAAATAGAGGTGTTGATAAAGTTCATACATCACAGTGGCCCCTCAGTGTCCCTTGGAGCCTCTGTTTGTCATGAGTAGGGGTGTACACAAACCGGGCTAGCCTGGTTAGCTCGCTCGACCCGGCCCGAAAAAGCCCGACTCGGCCTGACCCGAAACTGAGTTCGGGTCAGGACGGGCCAATTTTCTAGGCCCGAAACTGAGTTCAAGTCGAGTTCGGATACCTCCCAGTTCGGCCCGACTCGGTCCGAAACCCGACTCGCCCCGGCCCAACCCGACCCGGCCCGACTCGGTCCGAAACCCGGTTCATGATATATATATATATATATATAGTTCTTGTAATTTGAAAGGTTTAAAGCCATATATATAATTTCTAAGTAATTTCTAACTGCTCATGTCTCATCCATCACTCCGCAAGAGTATCAAATCATTTCTTCACGAAGATTGTGAAGATGATTTGCAACATGGCAAAATGTCATGTGTACAAGATCTGGGTCAGTCATCAGGTGGGCTAGCCCTGGTTCCCACTTATCAGTTGGGCCACATTTCTACTAGAAGAATCAATGGTTGGAAAAGTAATAATGACTGATGGTGAGTCTATCATCCTATTTTTTGGGCCATTGGATGTTCAAAGTGGGACCCAATAAGGACTGGCCTAGATGTGAAACACATGTGCCACATTTCTTGTCTTAATATGGATTAGAAAAATGAAATCTTAGTTACATCCGGTTGGATGTACTAATTAGATCTTCTGATTCGAAAATCAGGCCGGTAAACACCTTAGGTTGGCCACAGGTATAAAACAAATAAACGGCTAAAACAAATTCTCTAGTCACCCATTTGTTTTGGGCAGTATGGTCACCGAGAGGAATTGAACGTTACAGGCTAGAAGATTTTTTGTGGATTCTATAGTTCAACTATCTAAACCGTTGATCGAGGGCCTTGTAAATTAATGGGACACGGATTACCTGCAAAAGCCCTTCCCATGAACTTGCTGTAAGGTTCGAAACTGGCTCGAACTCGAAGGTTCGAAACTGGCCCAAATTCGGCCCGAACTCGCCCGGGCCCGGTTCGGGCTGGAGATGTTGGCCCGGTGACCAGGCCCGGTCGGGTTCGGACCTGGTGTGGCTGTTGAACGGGCCTGTATGAGCTGAGGCCAGTTCGACTCGGCCCGGCCCGTATACACCCCTAGTCATGAGCTCCGATCAGGCGGCGGACGCGAATTACGAGCTACCCCCGCCCGTCCCTAGATATGAACGGGTGGTTCTGTGGGTGGGCCCACCGTGATGTATATGTACATCCAAACTGTCTATCCCTTTTCTCATATTATTTTAAGGCATAAAAACTAAAATGAGGCAGATCCAAGGAATCAAATGGACCACACCACATATTACTCTTGTATTCAATGAAGTTGGCATTTAATGCTTTGTGCATTTTAATGCAACTAAGATTATTATTTAGTGTGGTCCACTAGAGCGTTGGATATACCTCATTTTTGTGTTTATGCCTTAAAATAATATGAGAAAAGGGATTGAAGGTTTAGATGTACATGGTAGAATTGCCCGATCGGAGATATGGTGCAGGGGTACCTGCACAGTAACCCGTCGGGGGGCAGAGCTTTGTGAGGCCCACTGTTATATAAGTGTTTTATCCAAGCCGTTCCTAGCTTTTCTCAGATCATTTAAAGGTATGAGACCAAAAAAATGAACCATATCCACAGCTCCAGTGGACCACATCAAAGGAACATGCAGTGATAATGACACCCACCGTTGAAACCTTTATAAGGGCCACCGTGATGTTCTTTTATCATCCAACCTTATTCATAAGGCCATTCAGACCTGGATGAAGTGAAAAACAAATATCAGCTTGATCCGAAACTTTTCTATCTCCCAAGAAGTTTTTAATGGTGGAAGTTCAATCCCCACTTTGTTGTCCATTTAAGAGCTTTACATGCCTCATTGTTTGGATCATATCTTAAAATGATAAGATAAAAACAATGAACGGCATGGATAAAATACTTACATCACGGTAGGCCCCACAGAGCCCTGCCCAGACGGATTACCGTCCGGGCAGTGGCAGGACGCAATCCGCGTCCGTATAAATGCTACTCCGTTGGATCCGTTAATGGATCTTTCTCCGTTTCTGCCGTGCACCCACTCGGCCACGCAATCGGATTGTAATACTGAGAAAATTCAGTTGGCCCCATTGTGAATTTATGTGAATTATCCACGCCTTCCATCTGTTTTTCCATCTAATTTTAGGTGTTGAGCTCAAAATTGAAGCTTATAAAAATTTCAGGTGGACCATACCACATGAAACCGTGGAAATAACCATTTCCATCGTTGAAACCTTTCCAGGCCCCACAGTGATGTTTATTTTTCATCCAAACTGTTCGAAGGATCAAAAAACATGGATGAAGGTAAAAAACAAATATAATCTTGATCCCAAACTTCTGTGGCCCCAAGAATTTTTCAATGGTATAAATTCAATTCACTCTGTTTCCTTTGGTGTGGTCGATTTTAGCCTTTTATATGCTTAGGTTTTGAGTTAAGGCCCTAAAATTAGCTTATAAAATGGATGGACAGACTGAATAAAATACATAAATCACAGTGGACCCCACAGAGTTTACTTAGTACGCAATCCGCTTCCCTTGGCCACGTACCGGTAAACTCCAAGCACCGACAGACGTGCTTTCTGTACGCGGATTTCCTGTTAAAGGCTTTCCCTGGAAGTTCCTGAGCTGAGAACCCGGTGAGGCCCACTGTGATGTTTGTGAGAAATCCTCTCCCTCCATCCGTTTTTTTAGTTCATTTCACAACACGATGTCAAAAATGAGCCGTATCAAAAGCTCAAGTGGGCTGTACTAAAGGAAAATGTGGTTAGAGAAATTCTTACCGTTTAAATCTATCTGGGTTCAACAATGATGTTTACAAGCCATCCATACCGTTAATAACTTCATTCCTACTTGGATGAACGGAAATCACAAATATTAGCATGACTTAAAACTTTTGTGGCCCACAAATATTTCAACCGTAGATGTTCAATTATCAAGTTTTTAGCCCACTTGAGCTCTGGGAATGGTTTATTTTTGACTTCGGATAGGATTTCTCACAAACATCACGAAATCCCCATCCTTTTTTTCTTAAGATAAACCATTAAGATGAACAATAACTTGCTCGCGTGGCCGAGTGCATTCACGGCATAAAAGGAAAAACATTAGCCAACGGATCTCCGTTGGAAGAGCATTCATTGTAAAGAAATAGTAGATTAGTATCCACCAATGCCATATTGCCACGTCACTTCAGTAGCCTTTTAGGCTACTGAAGCGTTCAGTATCCAATCCGCTCCCTAATAGGCACCCTGCACCCATGATGGGATGAAGTAGATTGGCTGGTGTACCTCACGCCAGATATATAGCTGTTGTAGGTACACTCATCGGGCTTCGTGTTGTATGAACGGTTCAAAGGAGATCAAAGTTACGTGGCCTCACTGTGATATATTTATTATATATGCACTTTTCATCTTATTTTAGAGATTATTATAGAGCATTATCCAAAAAATAAATCATATCCAAAGATCATCTGGAACACACCACATATCGCAGCAGAGATAATGATTTTCACCGTTAAACAATTCGTAGGGCCCACTATAATGTTTATTTTCCATCCAATATGTTCATAATGTCACAAAGACCTAAACAAAGAGGAAAAACAAATTTTATATTGATCCAAAACTTATGTGACCCAAAAAAGATTTCGATGTTAGACGTTCAATCCTCCACTGCTTTTTGCAGTGTGGTCCACTTAATAGGTATATCTGTCTTATTTTTTTGTCTTAAGCCTTAAGACGAGCTCGCCAAATGGATGGACAGTTTGGATATAACACATACCTCATGATCAAACCCACGGAACTTGCAGACATGAATACAGCAGCTATATAACTGGTGCTAGGTATACCAGCGAGTCCACTTCCCTTGTTGGAAGAGGATTGCGTACTGAGTAACTAACTACGCTCGGTACACTAAGCAAACTCTGTGCAGTCCATCATGATTTATGTATTTTATCCGCTCCATCTATCCATTTTTCCAAATAATTTTATAGCTTAAGCTCAAAAATGAAACACATACAATGTTCAAATGGACCACACCACAGGAAACAATTAAATTGAGTTTCTACCGTTGAAAATTTTTTAAGAGTTTTAGATCAAGATTATATTTGTGTTTTCCTTTCATCCGTGTCCATATGATATTACAAAAAGGTTGCATGACAAATAAACATTACTCTTTGGCGTAGCAAGGTTTCAACAATGAAAATCATTATTCCCACTGTTTTACTGTGGTATGATCCACTTGATCTTTGAATATGCTTCAATTTTGTCTAGACCCCTTCAATTAATTGTGAAAACCGATAGACCACGTACATTCAAGGTGGCACAACTGAGTTTACTAGTATGATAACAGCGTACTGAGTAACTCAGTGCACAATCCGATTTCAACATTGCGGCCCTGCATAGCTCTGTCTTGTCCTCGCTGCGTATAACAGGCGTCATGGAGGATTTCAGTCCAAGTGCAGGCGGGAATGGTTGAGATCAGATAATCCTGACCGTCTAATTTGTGGCTTGCAAATGAACGATTAGGAAAAAAAAAAAAGAGACTAACCATTCACATTATTTGCCCATATGTCTAGTAGTTGGACGGTTATGATCATCCCACTAATGCGATTTTCAGGCCATGATCAATCCATGTTTGTTCACAAGACATTTGGTCCAATCAGCTGGGTGTCTGACGTGTACATCACAGATTGGAGCACCAATCAAAGCGGGGAAAGCCAGTGCTCTCATTTTGATCTTGTGGGACCACGGCACAGAGAAATCTGATTTATCGGACAATCTTAATCGTCTGATCACTGCCCTCTACATGGACACGCCAATTGGAAAAGATCCAACAATTGGACGGCTAGAATTTGTCAAGCAATTGTAGTTTGTAAATAGCCATGCATTAATGGAACGGCCCACCATATGAAAAGCATAGATTATGGACCATTGTGACAGGTGTCGATCTTGACTCTTGGAATCCAACGGGTACCAGACAGAAACTAGCGGCTCAGACTTTTTCAGACAGATTCCAGTAATTGGACGGCCAAGATCATCCGATCATGAGGACAGGGCTGGGCCAAGGCCCTTTAGGCGCAGCCCATCATACTAGCGAACCATTGAGTCCCGTAACCGTTGGATTCAGGCCTGCCCATGTTGTTCTTGTGCCCACAGTGACGAACGGCCAAGATGGAAGCTGGCTAGCATTTCGGCTGGTTGAAAATGAATACGGTAGTGACATCTGTCCGCAGTAGACTTGTAAGGGAATTGTAACGATCGTGACCGTCCATCTAATGATATCGATGAAAAATGTCCTAGAATACATGTAGATGGGATGATCATAGCCATCGAATCAGTGGAAACAAATATTGTTAACGTTAACGTTCAATATGGGAACTTAATAGGAGTGATAGATAGACACGGCTATCTGAAACCGTTGATTTCTTAAAGAACGGCCCATTCGGAATAGGGACGGCTGGATGGACGGTCCCAACTGGTACATCCCCTGCCACGTGTACCGTGGATAGAAGGCTACGCCATTTTCCGGCTCCTTCCGGATGTACCGGATGTTTTTTCACCCCAAGCGTAGGTGGATTGCCCTAACGAAAGCTCCGTCTACTATCCTGCGCATTATACTACAGTATGGTGCTTAGGACTCACTTCTTTACCGTACACGTGTCATTTTCCTCAATCTTACCCGTCCAAATAATTGGATGCACTGTATATTGGTCGTAGGACCAAAATCAGATTGATTAAAAAAGGATTATCTCTAATTTCTGGGATATTTTCTTATTTAAAATTTACACCGTTCATCAGATTTCTAACTAGAATACTTCTAACTTTTTAATTTCAGTGTTTTTTTTTTCATTTAATACATTTATAGTAATTTTAGACGGTTCAGATTTATATAAATTCCACGTGGATGTCAGAAAACATGACACGTGTACTGTTGTTGTAGTGCAACGTCAGCATCATTAATTTCTCACTTCGTCACCTAAAAAAATCAACTTTGAAATCTCCAACAAACAGCCACCAAACTTTCACAAAAAGAAAAATATTGCAAAATAGAAAAAGAAAAGACAATTAGTCCTCAGGACTACTGAAGTTAAAACATAGTCTCTCAGATCCGGTAGGACGAATGCGGTTGGATACCACGAGTCACCCCCAAACACTTGTGAGTCACTCCGGTTCGGCCCCAACTCAACTCAGGTTCGAACAAGTCGATCCCAGTCACTCCAGTTTGGCCCCTCGGATTAAGTGATATGGAATTGTATTAGAGGGGATTAACACCATTATCGTGCAATGATTGCATATCTTGAAATACTATGATATTTGGGCCATCCAATTTCAATATTCGGGATAAAATTCTTGCCACTGGAAAAACATTAGATTAAGTAAAATTCTATTTGGTGAATCATGAAATTATAATTAACGAACCAAATTCGCAATGGATATCGGTCACTTGTGTGTGTGTGTATATATATATATATATATATGTGTGTGTGTGTGTGTGTGTGTGTGTGTGTGTGTGGGAAAAGGTACAATGCTTCGAGCTGACGATAAGCTCCCGTAAGGTCGAGCTGTATGGGCCTCACCGTGATGCATGTCGACCATCAACACCGTCCATTTGATGGGTCTCCTTTAAATTATGGGATACCCCGAAAATCAGCTGTATACGGAACTCAAGTGGACCATACCATCTAAAATTATGTGAAGGCACTGTTAAAACATATAAAAGCACTGGTGGGGCCTACCTGAGTTTTGCATGTGTCTGAAACTTGGTCTCCTCATTCAAGTGGGACACACATAATGGATGGGCTGGATTTGAAAAACACATCTCGGTGGGCCCTCAAAAATGGTTATAAATGTTTTAATGGTGCATGGCCGCTCTCCACTTCTACAAGTGGTGTGGCCCACACAAGTCACGGATTGACTTGATTTTTGAAACTTAGGCCCACGATGGAATGGTGCATCTGACTGATGGGGTAGATGTTCGAAACGCATCATGGTGAGGCCCACACAGCTTGACCTCATGGGACGGACTAGTGAGGTCGAGCGCATAGTACCTTTTCCATGTGTGTGTGAGTATATATATATATATATATATGAGAAAAGGTACAATGCGCTCGAGCTGATTTTAACATCCCATGAGGTCGAGCTGTGTGGGCCCTACCGTGATGCGTTTCGAACATCTACCCCATTAGTCAGATGCACCATTTCATCGTGGGCCTAGGTCTCAAAAATCAAGTCAATCCGTGACTTGTGTGGGCCACACCACATACAGAAGTTGAGAGGGGCCATGCACCATTAAAACATTCATAATCATTTTTATGGGCCCACTGAGATGTGGTTTGCAAATCCAGCCCATCCATTATGTGTGTCCCACTTGGATGAGGGTTCAGACCAAGTTTCAACAGCATTCAAAACTCAGGTGGGCCCCACCAAGTGCTTTTATATGTTTTTGGCATGTCTTCACATGATTTTAGATGGTATGGCCCACCTAAGTTCCGTATTCGGCTGATTTTTTGGATATCCCATAATTTAAAGGGGATGCATCAAATGCACGATGTTGATGTTCGAAACACATCACGGTGGGGCCCACACAACTTGACCTCACGGGACGTTAAAATCAGCTCGAGCGCATTATACCTTTTCCCTATATATATATATAATATATATATATATATATATATATATATATATATATATATATATATAACAAAAAAGTCACATATAGTCACATATAAAGGGCATATAAGAATGGACGGTATGGATAAAACACGCTCATTAATGTGGGGCCCACGTGTAGTGGATTTCAAAAATCACGAAAATCCTACTTTGGATTAAATGCAATTCAATCCCACCTAATTTGAATCCATGCTGTCACCCTCATACGCTAGATGGAATTTGTACGAACCAAATGCAATTCCATCCCACCTAATCCTATCTAATACCATGCACCAAACACCCCCTTAAACCATGGTACATAGACCCATGTGAGAGATTATATAGTACACTAAAATAAGTCAAAACATAATAGAGCAATTTCACCAGGCTATGAATCAATCAAAACCATCTATCTAACAGGCCTTACCATGGATCACAAATTGTTGAAGACATACTTAAATCTTACTATTCTAGCCATCTAAATAGTGTCCTTCAAAGCAATGGTAGTGAGAGCAAGCAATTAATAGCCAAAATGGGGTCCTTACTCTGACCCGGGTGGTAGACTCCCAAGAGTTTCAACACCGGGTCAAGGGTTCGAGTACCCGCCAGTGGTGAAATCCCATGGCGTGCGTGTGTGGGGTGTGTTAAAAATAAAAATTAAAATTAATAGCCAAAATGGACCATAATAAAAAGAAGAGAAGTAATAATTATAAAAGCATGATTTTCAAACCATATTCACCCACAACAAGACCCACTAAATCGGCAGCCATAATTACCACAACAGCCGGCCAAGTACACTAATTCCCCACATGTTCAAAAAGTGGTTCTATTAAAGACTTCAATTATTGCGTTAAAAAAGATGAATGTCACCGAAACCAATGCCAATATAAATAAAAAAAAAACTTCACTTATTACTAATTGCTAATAGATTATTTACATATTCGCATTTTATAGTAAAGTGGATGAGTAAGATTAAATAACTAGAGCTAACTTTATTTTTTATATACACTTACATCCCTCCACACTCATGCATTCATACCAAAGTAGAGTTTCACCACAACGGATACTTGAGTTAACTTGTTCATTCTTCAGTTGAGTTGGGGCTCACCCTAGTTGGATTTGAATTATCCCGACTCATCTGGGGCTGTGGGCTCTGGGGTGATTTATGGGATTGAATCGGAACGGGTCAGTCAGAGTCAGGGTAACTCGGTGTGCCTTGTGGGATCAAGCCGGATTGGGTTAGATATAGTCCGAGTCGACTCGGATGAGTCGCATTAGACTCGACTCGTGTCCTTTAAACACCGGGTCCAACGAGCGGACTACGGATACACTTTGGTAATCCGCGGACTACGAGGCCAGTCCTTAGAAAAAAAACATATTAAAAAAAAGGAAAAAAAAAAGAAAGAAAGAAAACTCTTATTAGATTTTACAAAATCTCTTTCCCTCGCTCTCACCGAAGTAAAATTCTAACAAGATAATATATGGGTTTTGTTCTATTGTCCCAATATTTCCAATCCACACAAATCCATTGGTTTTGGAATTTTCAAAATTTTGGGTTCTTCCCTCACAGAAAAATGGAAAAAATAACATAGATTTTGAGTTTGGAGTTATTTTTTCTCCTTCTTGAGGGAGAAGTAAGTTGCATTTGGTTTCGTTGCTTTTATTTAATATTTTATTGAAATGGAGTGTTTTTATTGATGGGTTTTGGTTGGATTTTTCATAGGCATTGCCATTTTTTTTTTTGGGGGTTTTGGGTGGGTTGGATTGTAGAGAGATTTGGTGTTTTTGGGGGTCTTTTTATGTGTTTCTCTTTTTGATTTCCGTCTCTGGGTTTTTGGTTTTCTGTTTTTTGGCCTAGTTTTGGGATTGGATTTATTGGGTTTTGGGTAGGGAAGTTGCTGTTTTTGAGGGGTTTTTGATGGGTTTTTCTGACTGATTTCTGTTTTTGGGTTTCTCTCCTCTTTACCGTTTCTGGTTTTTCTTAGTTTGATCAGTGGATGCTATGTGCTGGGGCCGTGGGGTTTGGATCTCACCATTGATTGTTTGATCTGTTCCTCATGCTTGTCCATTTGGTCTTTTGGGTGTTTTGATTTTACCTTTGATTCTTCTTAATTTGCAAGTTTCTGGGTGTTTCCTGCCTTCGGGTTTGCATAATTGCTGTTTGTGCATTCATGGGTCTGTATTTGGAATTGAATGCAAGGGAGAGGATGTTTTTAAGTTATTTTAATTTTTCGTTTGTGGGAGTCCGAGGGTGAGAGAAATGGATATATGGTTTGTTGCGGCAGCTGCTGGTGCTGGATATTTAGCCAAGTACTGGCAGAATGTGGTGAAGGATAAGGAAGCTTCGTCGGAATCGGACATTGGGAAATCGAGTAATGAAAAGTCCGATTTCACGCCTTTGTTGGATAATAAACAGATTGGTCAGAAGAGAGCAGGTCCTGGAAGATTGGGCTCCCGTGATTGGAGCTGTATTTTTCGAAGGCGTGCCTGCAGGCACTTCGGCCATGAGTCTTCTGCGAATGTAGAAGATATGTCGTGTGTAGATGTTTCGGGTTCTTTGACGGATGAAGTCGCTTCTACTAGTGGAGTAGATGGTGCAACTTTGAGAAATTCAGGGGAATGTGATGAGCGGAATGCATTTTCTTTGTTGAGCATGCCGTCGCCACAGTTTCCTATGAAGGAAAATCATCAAGAGGGTGAGAATAAGATCAATGGAAATAGTGATTTTGCTGATATATCTGGTTATGAATCGAATGACCACGCCAATGCATTGCATTCCGAGTTTTATCAAAGAAAATTCAGCGCTGGATTTGAATTTGGCAGAGTTAGAAGCTCCCGTAACGGTAAATGGCGTCGCAGGTATTCTTCCATTAGACCGTTGAGTTCACTGGAGAGCTGTGTTGTTGCTCAGATGTATAAAGAGCATGTTGAAATGGAAGAGTATGTTTTCAGTTCACTTCAGACACCACCATCTATGCCAAAGATGAGACCTTTTATTATAACCGATGGGAACCGTATAATCAGCAAGGGAAGTAATGATGCTTCGAGTGTGCGGTTTGAGAGTCAGGACCGTTGGTTGCATATGGAGGATAGGGTGAAATCGAGAGAGAAGGAAATTATGATTGGGATCCCGCCTCTTTCTAAAGCAGGATTGATAGAGCTTCCAAGGAAGCAGGAAAAACAGAAAGGAAAGGTGCATGGTGGACGAGCAAATGGTTATGATGCAGGCCATGTTTGCGAAAAATTACCTTCACAAGGTAGTTGCACTCTTTGCTTTGCATTTTTTGGGTAGCTAAGCATCTTGTTGAAATTGAAAATGATCATGAAGGTCATGCATTACGGGACATAAGTAGTGCCTTTTTTTTTTTTTTTTTTAAAAGATTTGTTTTAGTGTCATGAATTGATAGTCCATACGTGTTTGTCCAATTTTTGGTGATCCAGACTATTTTTATTTGATGGGCCTGGACATGGATAGTGATGCCTCTAAATCTCTCAGATTGGAAAGATCAATGGACTCCAGTTAGATTCTTAAGAAATAAATGAAACAACAGTGTGTAAGAAAGCCAACTATTTGATGGCCAGGAATTTTCCAATATTGGGATTTTTTTGGGGCATTCCCATCCAGGTGGGGTCCATCAGATAAGCAATATGAACTACAAACCATGGCCCAACTTGTATGGATTGGTTGATTGGGATGATAAATTCTTCGTGATGCATTAGTACACCCTTACCCTGTAATTCTGTTTTATAAGAACTGTCCTCTAGTTTCTTAGGGGGTGTTTGGATCGTAAGTTGGTTAAGATAAGCTAATTATGCCACAAGTAGCTTATCTTAACTTCTACTTATTAAGAAGATAAGTATGTTTGGTAACAACATACTTATCAGCTTCTCCTCTCTTTCATCTCTCATGATGTCTCTCTTCAGCAACTTACGACAAGTAGAAAAGCTAAAAAAAATTAATTGAAGTGATTAAGTACTTTTAAGTAAAAAAGTTACTTATAACTAATCATAAACCAAACTTATCTGAAATAAGTCACTTATCTACTGCCGTAAGTAGAAAAAGTAACTTATTTGGTGGTATCCAAATGGGCCCTAGTCTCAAAACAAGGGATCAACATATGGTTGATCTTCTAATCTTGTCCATTACCATAGATTTTCATCTCCAAACCTAACAAAAATATACTCTCTTTTTTCAATAAACGGAATTATTCATGGGTGAAATCAAAGAAACAAAACTATGGCACAGGCTAGGAGTTACCAACTACAAGTGAGTGTCTCGTGTCGTCTCTCCATCTTTGGCTGAAGGGTACCTTATTTGCTTCTCTCTAAACATTTATTTTTGATTGGTAATGAAGAATTTTGTTATAAAAAAATAAGTTACGGGCATAATAGATGAATTCACTACCACCCAATCAGACTAAAAAAAAAGAAAACAACAACAACAACTCAGCTCCAGATGATAAGTCTTCTGTCTGAAATTTGAGGATTTGCACTCATTGCTCCGACCTTAGCAAGCTTGTCAGCATCTTCATTGGCCTCCCTGGGGACTTAGCTAACTGTCTGATTCATATATAAATCCACGCCTTCCTCGATCAAGTCAGGGAGGAGTCTTCTGTCTGAAATTTGAAGGTTCTTGAAGGTTCGGGCTCATTGCGCTCTAACCTTAGCAAGCCTCTCAGCGTCTTCATTGGCCTTCTTGGGGACTCGAGAGAAACTTCTTTCGACAATGCCGCTGCTTTGTCAAAACCGTTGCATTGGAGTCCTTAACTAGGCCACCTACCCCTGGTAGCCTGCCCCAGCGAACAACCATTAAAGTTGATGTTGTAATACCCAAAAGGGAGAGCTTTCCAGCCGTGACACTTTTCACATTCTGCCAGCTGAACATGATAACTTCACTCTGGCTAGAAAGCGGCATCAAGGAAGAGAAGCCCCTGAATTTAGAGTTGGACTTTGCCCATAATGTTAAAAGAGTGAAAATAAGTTTGCTATGATCTCACCAATTTCCCCTTACCATTGACTACCCTTTTGTTCCTTTCTAGCTATATGGACCACAATGTAACTTGCACCACCATACCCCAAGGCATCTCCCCAATATAGAAACCCAAGTTGCTGATGTCTAGCTATGAATAAGGTCCAACACTGTCTCTGGAAATACCCACCTCATTTCAATTTTGAAATCTCAACCTGCCAGACCTCCTAGCATAGATGCAATGGATTTTTTAATTTTTATTGAAAGATAATATTTTGTTAAAAAGCCTGCCAAAAGGCGAAAGCAAAATAAAGCATAAAAGAAAGACAAAAACAATGTACAGAAAGGGCCAAAAAAGAGTCCCCAAAACAGCCTAAACCCCCACAAGGGATCAAAGATCCCAGTGCTTTAAAAGCCCGATAGCTTTCCTAACAATTATTTGAGAGGAGACCTTGCTATTCCTAAAGCACCTACTATTCCTTTCCAACCCGATAGACCAAAGAGCCGCAAGCAAAGCCATTCTCCATTTGCACTTATCTTTGTTACTAGAGACGCCTTCATTCCAGGAGAGAAAAAGGTCAAATACTATCTTTGGCATAGCCCATGAGATATTGAAAAATGAAAATAGTAAGCACATTGCCCCAAACCCCCTTCGAAAATTGGCAGTGAATGAAGAGGTGATCCACAATCTCCTCATCCTGCAAGGCATTAGGGATTACCATTCCCCTCTCATGTAAATTGTCGATGGTAAGAACTCTGTTTCTCCCAAGAAGCTATGCAAATGCAACAACTTTAGGTGGAGCTCCATATCTTCACATGTGAGCCGTGTGGCTAGCACTTGGAGAAGCAAAAGAGGAAGATAATGCCATAAGGAGGGACCACACAAAGAACCTCTCCGAACAATCTAAAAGCCACGTCGACGAATCTCTTTCCTCCAGGCAGGGGCAAATGCCTTCTAGCCGAGACATCAATCTAGCCAATTCCTCGATCTCCACATTCGAAAGATTTCAATGACATGGAGGCAACCACGCAACTTGAGCTCGACCCAAGAAACATGGCCCGTAACATTTCGAATTGGACATAGGCCCTCAATTAAAGGAAACTCGATCGGAGGGTCAATTCTCCTAACCAAATGTCATCCCCGAATTGAACCTTGTCATTGCTGGTGCTGCCAACAAAGAAACCTATATGGGGCAAAACTTTACCAGCCATCCTTGCAATAGACCTCCAACCGAACGAGGCTCTGTAGGGGGAGGACTCCGTAATCCACCAACCCAAATTGGATAAACCATATTTGCCAGCAACAACCGATGTCCACAATCTCCCTTCCTCCTACCCAAACCGCCACACCTACTTCCCCAATAAAGCTGAATTGACATCCCCCAGCTTCCTGATACTTGCACCACCCTCTTTGAAAGGCTTGCAGACCTCCTAACACAAGAGGTGAAACTTGCCTTTAAAGCACCACCTTACCAAAGAAAATCTGTCCGCAACTTGTCAATATGGGGAATAACTGATTGTGGACATCGCCAAAGAGACATCAAATAGAGAGGAAGATTAGAAAGGGCAGATTTGATTAAGGTAATCATCCCGTCCAAAGAGAGTAACCTACTTTTTTAGGGAGACAGTTTCCTCTCCATCCTCTCAATGATTGAATCCCACAAGGTCAACAAAGGCTTCCCAATATAGAGGAAGCCTCATATAGGAGGATGGGAACACCCCTGCTCGACACCTCATAACAGCACCTAGCGAACTGATTTCTGCCTTCTCCTGACGAATGCCCAACGTTTCAGTCTTGGACAAATTGAACGTTAGACACAAAACAGCTTCAAAGCAATGGATGATTTTACAAATGTTTTCCACCTCAGACGCCTCATAGAAAATCAGGGTGTGATCCGCAAACTGAAGATGGGAAATAGGGGTGTCATCTGCAATGGATAAGGGAGTTGATTAACCAATTCTTCTGTTGCACGACATAGATTGCACCTGTTCGGCAATACCATCCCTCTTTTCTTCTGGTGATCCATTGCAAGGGTCTTATTGAGGCATGCCAACCACACAAAAGCTCTAACTTTCATCAGAACCCCCATGGACCAGACTACTAAAAATCGAGGCTCTATGAGAGATTCCCTTTTACAGCACACAAACAAGAGAATTGATAGGAAAACTACAATTTCGTTATCTGACGCTTACCTTGGAATGTAAACAATAGGATTTGACAATAGAGCCAAGGTGTAGATATCCTCATCCTTCAGGTTGCGTCTGAAAGAAAGGCACCAAGTTATCTTCCCAGCTCCAAATGGCCGAGCCAACACTATGAGAAACAAAATTCACATCGTGCATGTTATCGGCTTCCTCATACTTCATTATAAGCACCTCCTTTAGCAACAAAGTCTCTTCACTACCTAGCCTCCATTGATACTTGCACAGTAACCTGTGATTTATCATCTGGATGCTCTCGAGCCCTAGGTCATCAGTGTTCTTAGGCTTACAGACATCCTCCCAGAAAATGGATGGAATTTGTGGGAGTCTTCACAATTGTTCCATAGATATCGCTTTTGGATGGACTTGATTTGGGCCACTACCTTCACTGGACATTGGAGAATAGATAGCAAGTTTGCATCGGCAGTGAGGCAAGAACATACTTGATGAGGGTGATTCCTTCCCTCCTGAAGAGGAGAAGCTTCCTTTACAAGAGGCGAGCTTCCTCTTGTATCTTTCTATCATCCCATCCCAAATTCTTGCACCAGTTCTTACGTTGAGGAGCGGATGGAACGCCCATGTGAATTAAATAATTAATAGAAAGGATGAAACCCCACAACCAACTCCTTCGCTATCGCAGACAGAGAGGTAGAATCAAAATTCACTTCTGATATGCTACTTTTGGAGAGCTTAACCTGCAGCTTGGATACCACTTCAAAACAGAAGGAGAATGTCTCTGTGATTTTTTACCTCCCTGGTTGAACCATCCCCAAGACAACAATGTATCGTCCATATATTGAATGTGAGTAACCTTAGCCGCTACATTTCTACCAAACATTCCTCTGATTAGGTCACTCTAGCCAACTTCTAAAGCATTCTGGACAATGCTTCTCCAACTATAGAAAAGAGGAGCAGTTGGGGATAAGGGGTTGTCCTGAGGATGCCACATTCTTCGTTGAAGTAGCTCTTAGGAGACCCATCGATGAGAGTCGAGAACCATGATGAAGATATATAGGCCTTTTGATTTATTCCCGCCATTTCCTTCGAAATCTCGTGCAACCAAGTAAGAAAATTAATATTTCCGGTTAATGCTGTCATAAGCTTTCGCAAACTCCACCTTGAAGAGAAAGCGCTTGTATCCTTTCCTTTTGTATTCATCCACAAGGTTGTTTCCAATGAAGGGCCATCCCAAACCAATCTTGCTGGAGTGAACACACTTTGGGACACCAAAATGAAACCATTTATCACCCTTCTCAATCACACAACTATAGTCTTGTTAATTTCGCTGATGAGACTGATACACATATAATCAGAAACGTACTCTTCACCCTCTTTCTTCAGGATCAGAGAGATGAAAGATGCTTCAGGAGATTTGGCTAGTTCTTTTTGCTCATCTAACTCTGCCAGAACAGCCATTAGATCCTCTTTGATCACCTCCAAGTAGTGCTAAAGGAATACCAAAGGAAAGCCATCCAGCCCAGCAGCCCTGCCCCCTTTTGCATTGAAAATGATAGCCCTGACGCCCTCTTCCTTGAACACTCCTTCAGGTCCATTGCTTGCTTAGTATTGATAGAATCAAATTGCACTTCCCACAGAGGGGAACTCTTTGGAAAAAGCAAAATGGAAAAATTGACAACAATCGCATATCTCCTTGCTGAATAGAAGCCCAAGATCCAGTTAGCTTTGCGGTGCATGCTAGCGATCTTATGGCAGTAGGCCGTGTTATTGCCCACCTCCTTGATCTGCTTATCGTGCTAGCTTTGCTTCCAGTGTATCTTTTCCCTTCTTACCAATGCTTCCGATAACTCAGCGGTCTGCTCTTTCTACTTTGTAGCTTCTGTGAATAGAGAACCTTAGACTTGCTTCCTCTCTTTCTAGATCAACCATCATCTGCTGTAGCATGTACATGTAAGATCCCTTTCATGTACTTAAGGTCTCCGAAGAGCTCATTGTGGACTTTCAGCTTCATTGTCAACAGCCTGAGCTTATCATTGAACCGATGACCAGTGTTACCAAGAGGATGGAAAAAAGACCACCTAATCCGCATTGGAGGGATGAAATTGGAGTGATCCAACCACATCGACTCAAAATGAAACGGCTTCGGCCCCCATGACTCCATTTTGGTAGCTAGGAAAATTGGCTTATGGTCCGACATTCTGTTGTGCAAAACTCCCTGATTAGCTTCTGGGAAAGTCGAGGCAGGGACCACTTGCCTTTGACCGAATCCACCTTCTTGAGAGACTTGAGAGTCCCAGACCACCCCAATCTGCGGTGACCTTCATTTCTCCTTGATGCATGTATGCCCAGCCCCTGTAATTGTTGGTTCGGTGACAATCCGGCATGTGCATCCGATCCTGGTTGCTTGTTTGGTGGGCCTCACTGTATGGTTGCTTTGGTTCACTCATTTGGTGAACCAGGGCAAGCAAAAAATAAAAAGATCTTTTTTTTTTAAAAAATTTTATTTTATTTTATATGCTAGTTTAATATGCTGCCCACCTCTCGAGTGGACTGGGGTCAGGACATCGACAAGGTGTGTCCTGCCTCATGGGTGGTTTGGATGTTCATTGGAAGAGCTAGCTTGCCATGTGCATCACATAAAGGGGCTAGACTATAAACACATGGGGGATCAAACTAACATGAATGAATACGTATGTGCAAGATGCACTTGTATAGACCTCTATATTTCTCTCTTTCAAGGAAACGGTTTAAACAAAAAAGAAGATTATGTACACATCGCATGCCCTCATATTTATTTTTTATCAGAAGACTCACATGCAAACATTGTATGTTAACACAATTAAAATGCCCAAGTTGAAATAGAAATGTCACGTCTCTACATGAAATGCTGCTTTATTTTTGAAGCTCGCCATGATCCAAACCCATATCCGTTAGCTTACATAACTGTCCTTTGTTTATTAATATTTGCTCCTTTCCTAACAATAACATTCCACCAGGATCGCCTGATGGGATTGGGATGTACCTGTTTTGTCTTGGGATTGGCATTGGTGTTATGTATACCACTCTATCGAATAAAAGAGAAGTAGACAACTTGAATGAGTTGTTGAAACAAACCCAAAACCTGGTGCAAGATTTACACGAGGAGCTAGAGATGAAAGATTTGATGACGGTGAAGGAGCTAGTGAATGAAGCTTGTGCATTCGAAGAAATTAGTGATCCTTCTGCTGAAATCAAAGGATCAATCAGCCCCCACTCGTATCCGGCTCAAACTACATATTCCCCTGACCAAGAACCTGATGAATCTATCCCATCCGATGATAACAGGGAGCATGCTCAGGAGGGAGAGAACTCAGATTCTATGAGTAAAATTGAGGCAGAGCTTGAAGCTGAATTGGAGAGATTGGAAATGAACATGAATGCTTCTAGTCTAGAGAGAAGGTTGTCTGATCTCGGTGAGGTAAGCTTCAATTTAGAAGTTGGAAGTATTTTTTTTTTTCCCATTTTTTTTTTCACAAAATCTACAATTTAGTTTTCTTAGAGATCCAAATGTGAGGAAACAATTATTAGCATTTCTACCTTCAAAATTCCAAATGATTATTTCAGTGTTTCAACAATATTTTCACAGTTCCGTGGTTATGCAACGGGTCACACGCGCGAGCTCACACACACACACACACACACACTAGTGTCCTTACATACCCATTGGATTGGTATTTTATTCAGGAGAAGTCCTCAAATCCAGCTGGTTGGGCCATAACTTACCATCCATCCTGTGGATAACTTCCAACCTTATGTGTGTGCGGCATCCAACCTGTCCAGCAGGTTGGCCCATCATTAGGAACACTTTCGAAATATTAGCAACATACACTCATCTAGTGAATCACACTTGTATTTTGTTATTTATCAATGGACACATTGTTTTCTATGGTGTGGCCCACCTGATGAGTGGATGGGGCCCATTTTTGCAAAAAGTGATCTTCTTTGTGGGGTCAACCTGTTGGAAGGGTTGGATATTGCATGCACATGATAGGTTGGAAATTAATCACTAGGTGGATGGTAACTTATTGTCCAACTGTTTGGATTTCTGACCCTATCTTTATTGAGAACTGATGGTTTTAGGATCATTATCTTGGTTTAATTGCTATTTTACAGAAAAAGACACTGGAATTAGTATACAGGAAACATTAATATTCAAATCAAGGTGTTCTGTAACGGTAACGGTGGCCGTAACGGCCACCACCGTTACCTTTACGATACGGATCATAACGGCTGTTATGGCCTCCGTAACGGCCATTACGGTCTCTTTTTTTATTGAAAAAAAATCCTGAAAAACCTGTATTTGCCCCGTAATGTTGCTTAAAAAGTACGAAAAACCTGTATCTGCCCCATAACAAACAATTACGGGGCTGTTATGGCCTTTATAGGGGACGTAACGTGCCGTTAACGGCAATTACAGGTCATTTTTTTCCATAATGGCTGTTATGGCCGTTACGACCCTGTAACGCATAACGGTTGCCACCGTTACTTTTACGTAACGGCCTTTATGGCGCACCATGATTCAAATAATATATTCAACTTAGCTTCCTATATAGCCACATCTTTTGTGTATTTCGTCTTATAAGTATTCAGTCTTGTAATGATGTTGGTGTGTGTATGTGTGAGCGTGTGTAAAAAAAAAAAAACAGTCTTGTATGGATCTTCTAGGAATGCAGATGTCCTCAAACGTGCAATAATTAATGTTTCACAGCAGTGTTACAAATAGTGATGCCTTTTTTTTTTGGCAGTACAGTTCAACATCAGTGTTTGACGAGGGTGTTGCAATGAGAACTTGGTGTTTTTCATTGCTCTACATGGGTACTGCAATTCACAATTGTGGGCCATGATAAACCTCCTAGCAATTTGGTATTGTTTCAGCCACTGGTAACTTTGCTTATGTCTCTCCATTGAGGTGTCCATGGGCTTGTGTAGTGTGTATCATCATCATAGACTTGTTCTGGCTATTTGGGTCAGTTTTACAAATCATGTGTCGCCAATCATTCCTATCCAAATCTTTGCTAATCATTGCTATTTGGAACGCCATTTTCGGTAAGCCAACAATCCTTCATGTCCCTTTTGCCACATCTAAGACCTTTTAGATCTTCCCTTCATCCTCCTTTATGGCCCTAGAATGCTATTTAAATTTCCCTGCTTACATCCCGATTTTGTAGCACATGGAAGCTTTTGGTCTATGATTCTTAAAAATAAGGGCTATTATTTCTTATCTTTGCAAATAACTAATAGGGTATTTGCAAATACCCGCATAGAAATAATATGTTTGCAAATAACCACATCTTTAATTCATGGTTATTGCACATACTCACTTTTGGTTAGTTTTTTTTTCTAATGGCTGGTAACTTTCTTTCTTTCTTTCCTTTTTTTCCCCTTCATATTTTGAAGAAAATGATGAAACTACCCCTACCCTAAACCTCTCTGCAACTAAAAAGAATAAAGAAAAAAACCCAATTAAAAGTATTATGTGGTATGTTCCATAAGGAGAATTAAAGGATTTATATTCTTCCTGTGGAGGAGAATTTTGTTGTATGTTCCATATGGGCATTTTGTCATTTTCTAATGGTTGCCAACGGAAGTAATGAAAAACTAGCAGAAAGTGGGTATTTACAATAACGCCGAATAGCAATGTGGTTATTTGAAAACCATATATTTTTATGTGGGTACCCTATTGTTGACATGGGAATCGGTAAAAACCCCTAAAAATAAATACGAGAAGAGGCGCATTGTTTCCATCTTGCAGGCGGAAGCATTGATCCTCACTGTTTGAATATTGGAATGTCTTTGGTGAGTCGGTGACAAACAAAATTTAAAATTTAGAGTACCCGACAATGTATTGTATCTACTTGTAAAATTTAATTCCTATTAATATTAGTAGATGACTGCCTTCTATTACGTTATCACTAAGATAAGCCAGAGTTTGCCTGGATAAACTTGGTGAGAGTCAGAGACTTGGAAGCACTCCTTGGCTTAACGATTGTCAGTTTGTGAGGATTTTTGTCTTTTTCCTGGACACTGATGCAATCCGGGCTTCTTGCTCGAACCAAGTGCAACAGGAGTGTTGTATGGAAATGCAAATTCCAAGCATACGACAAACTTGATTTGTAAGATTGCATGTATGTGATTGGAGAAACTGTAGCTACCAAAAGTGATAGGCAAGGGAAGTGGTTGTAGGAGAGAACAGCAATGATGACAAAAGGTTAGAAATGAGGATGCATTTGGTTGCATCATGCTACTATTATATTGACACATTCAGTGGTCTAATGAAGTGGAACCGAAATTGTAATTCCCTTGTAGTCGTATTTGTGGGACTGGATCCCTTTTTTGTCGACGATATTTGCACAATTTTTCTATGTTGCTCCCACTTCGAATCACGCTTCGGTCTCACACTTCCGCTCATGCTTCCTAACTGTTTGTATGTGAAACATTTTGAAACAGCGCCTCCCCACTCCATAATACCCGAATCAACAGCCGCTTTGCTTCACTCTTCATGCAACTACACGATGATATTTTACTGAAGAGAAAATAGAGGAAAAGATACAAAATCCGTTGAGGCAAGGGTAAGAATCGCTATATAAATAAAAGATATATTGACCCCTTAGCCACAGAGTCATCAATATAATTAGCCTCTCTAGCGACTAGATGATTTTTGATTTCCGTGGGCCGGGAATGCATCTATAGGTTGTTTAAAGATTTAGTTGCAAGATCCTTCTAACTAGGTGGAGTTTCACGAGAGGAGTCATCTAACAACGGAGTTAGGAACTTCCTTCATCGCTATTATTCCAAAGGTTTCTGGGGCGGATTGCTTGAACGACTTTAGGTGAATTAGCTTGATTGGGGGGGCATATAAGATTCTTGCAAAAGTGTTGGCACTCAGATTTAGAGTAGTCTTGGATTTTGTTGTATCTTAAGAATCAAGGAGTGTTTATTGCAGGCAGACAACTTTTGGATAGTGCATTAATAGCTCACGAGTGTGTCGACTCCCATTACAAGGATGGTGTGAAAGGATTAGTGTGCAAACCGGACGTAAAAAAGGCATGTGATCTTGTCAATTAGAAATTGTTGGACTACTTGCCATGTCGAATGGGATATGGGTTGAAGTGGAGGGGTTGGATGAGGGTGTGTAATTGGTCGGCCAAATTTCAGTTTTGGTTAATGGTTCCCCTAAAGGCTTATTCAGTTCATCGATGGGTATTTGGCAGGGGGATCCCCTCTCCCCCTTTTCGTTTATTGTGGTTGTGGAAGCACTAAGCAGGATGTTAGACAAAGGTTGCATGCATCATTTACGATTTCAGGCCGAGCAATGTAAGCGCTCCAATCTCCCATCTCTAGTTCAGTGACGATACTATACTTTTTTTTTTTTTTGTGAAGCAAGTGAAACTATGGTGGATAAATTAAGAATGATTATTTTGTACTTTGAAGTGGTATCGTGTTTGAAAATAAATATTGCAAAAAGTGAAATGTTGAGGGTGCATATGGTTAAGGGGGAAGTCGAACAGATGGTGTCGATCTTTGGGTGTTGAGCGGGGTTTTTTCCTTTCTTCTTATCTTGGGCTCCCCCTCTGCATTGGGAAGCCGGCAAAGCACTTGTGGGATGCAGTGGTGGAGAGATTCGAAAGGAAGCTCTCTAATTGGAAAGCTCGGTCCTCTCCTTTGCTGATCGAATCACTCTTATTAAAGCAGCATTGTCAAATCTCCCATTATATTTCATGTCCCTATTCAGCTGCTGTAGAAACATGACAAATGATGAAGTGGAGGAGTTTGTGAGGCTTCTCGATTGACTCTTAACCTTTGTATGTCGGCAAGGGATGAAGGGGACAAAATGGTTTAGCTAAAGGAAAAGTTTGGTTGCTTTTCGGTTTGGTCCTTCTATGGTCTTTTGCGGCACTCAGACAAGGACAACTTTTCGGTTTGGTCCTTATATGGTCACAAACTTGTGGCCTTCGGATGGGTAGTCAAAAGAGGCAGAGTCCTCACTATTGACAACCTCCAATGACGATCAATGGTGTTACCTAATGTGTGCGTGATGTGAATGGCACACGCCTAGACAGTGGATCATCTCTTCATCCATTGCCCTCCATTGCCCATTTGCCAGGGTAGTGCATAGTAGTTTTTTTAGAATCTTTAACATGTCTTGGGTGATGGCCGAATTGGTTGGGGAGCTATTCTTGTTATGGCATGGGGTGGAGCTGGGAAGAATGTAACAGTTACGTGGAGATTGGTTTTTCTAGCTTCCTTATGGGCTAGGGGTGGTCTTCTTAAAGGCTCATATTCTTGCGGTTGAGTGGGCTTCTTGTATTAAATTTGTGGAAGACTCTTTCTCTCTGCTTCGTGATTCATGCTTCCTGCAACTATAAGGTTTAGAATAAAGAATAATTCCAAGAAGGAAGACATCCACCCGAAGCCCAAGCTATCTCAAAGGATGATTCCCCTTCAACAATAAGAGAGCCTTCCTCGACTAACAAAATATGATACCTCGGACTGGGTCCAAATTGCAGTTTTGTTACTTTCAAATTGGATATGAAAGGAAACTGCAATTCGAGGCTGCTTCCTGATTGTGAATACTTGGAAATGTCATTAGTTTTTTGTCACTTCCTCTTTTGATTAAACTGAATGTTCACCTCTGATGACATCACTTCTTGATTAAACCAAAACATCTAGGAATTGTGAAATTCGAATGCGGGAGTGGCACCTTAAGTGAAAGTATGCTACAACTATTTGTAGGACCGATGGACTGCATGGTTGATTTTTCACCAGTGCCCAGTTGAACAACTATAGCAAAATGTCTGGTTAGTGCCCATAAGTTGATGGCAGCTGCCAATCGCAGCCAGTTCAGGCTTGTTTCTAGAGAAGGAAAATCATTAGTAGAAGTGCTTTCTAGGGAAGGTGTTTCTAAGCCATCACTTGTCATTGGAGACGGTTATCCATTACTTCCGTGAATAATTTCTCCCCCCTTTTAATGAAATTTCTTTTATTATCGTAAAAAAAAATTAAAAAAGAAAAAAGAAAAAAGGGTGCCCAGAAAGTACTTCAAACTACAAGAAAAGTGTGCTGTGTCACATGGTGAAGAATGGCTATTTACTATCTTAGTAAGTGATGGTGGTAGTATAATGATCCAACCACATCTTCTCAAACAATTCCTAACCACGAGTTTTCATTTGCTTTCCCATTTTGTCAATTCTGATGTGTGTGGACCTGCTTCTGTGAATTCAACATCTGATACATGTTCTTTGTGGCATTTATTGGTGATTTTTCTAGAAACACATGGTTATTTGCTGATAGCAAAAGCGGCAAGTAGTTTTAAGCAATTCAATGCTATAATCAAAGCTCAGTTCAAGGATATAGCTCCCCTGCCTTTTGAGGAAGCTGCTTGCTTGCTGAAAAATTCCCACATGGCCCTTATAGTTAGTGACACAGTGTCTTAAATAGTAGGAGCTTTACTTCTATTTCTTTCCCAACAACTGCTAGCTGTTTTCAGAGTTGATCAAACTTCCTATTTGACTCGATATTAGTTGTCCTCTAGCATACGTATTCTCAGCAAAGAAATCTCATATCCTTTGGTGATCCACACAGGAGAAATCTTTGCTGTTCCTCGAGTTATGAACGTGGAACATTTTGCAGTCTCTAAGTTCTTAAGATGATTAAACAAAGTCTTGTTGTCGAGCACTGACAAGGGTTGCTGAAAGATTGGTTTTACTTCTCACTGAGCAAAAGGGCGTTCCCTACATTTTATTAGATGTTGTTGTTGTTTGAAATTTTGTTTTTGTTCGAAATTTTAAAATTCAAGATATGCTAGTGTACAGGTCTGTGTTGGGCGTTTAAAATCTAAAGTTGATAAAGGGATCTTGATGGAAAAACCGACCAAAGGCAAGAGGGTCTACACTGTCCAAATTTTTGAGAATGCTGTTACACTCAAGGTTTGCTAGGAATGGAGAGGGGAATGATGAAGTGCTGGACATTACATCACAACTAGAGTGCTGCTGAGGATGCTCCTCTACTGTACTCATGGCATGTACCTGAAGTCCACACTGCCCCAATGGTGGGATCCAATGAAGATGGATTACAACCCAAAGTTATGGAGAAAGTATGATCCTAAATGGTGATTGGGGGACAAAATGGACAATGAGAATGAAAAGCGGTTGCTGGTCCATAGTTCAACAAACGAATGTTCATTAATCAGAAAGTCAGGATTGTCGGATCGATCTGGTTTTGGAGCTACAGCCTCTATGGTGGGTTCCACTATTTGGATGTTTCAGATTTGAGCTATATGCCATGTACAACAGGGGAGACGTAGCACTGTAGTTGTGTATGTAATGCCCAGCACCGCATTATTTCCTTGTTGGAGAGAAATGGTGTCTCAACTACTTGCCTTTCGTTTCAAACTCTAGAAATCTTACCTGCTGGAAAACATTTCTCTATGGTGGGTTCCACTATTTGGATGTTTCAGATTTGAGCTACATGCCATGTACAACAGGGGAGACATAGCACTGTAGTTGTGTATGTAATGCCCAGCACCGCATTATTTCCTTGTTGGAGAGAAATGGTGTCTCAATTACTTGCCTTTCGTTTCAAACTCTAGAAATCTTACCTGCTGGAAAACATTTCTCTATGTGATATGGAAGTAATCAATGAACCTATGACACAGCATTGAATTACACAAGCTACGCAGCTGGAAGCAGTGTGACAAATATCGCCAAGATTTTCAAAATCTTGTGGTAATGTCCGAATGAAATACACCAAGGGCCTGTTTGATTTTCCATGTTACATGTAAATATTTGTAAATAAGTAATTATTACCTTTTCACCTGGTTTGAAAATGCATGTGTATTTGTGCTTCGAAAATCGGTCCAAAAGTGGTGCCTTAAATTTGTGGGTCCCACCATGATGTATATGACATGTCCGCACCATCCATCCATTTTATCAGAACATTTTAGGGGATGAGCTGAAAAACGAAGCAGATCCAACACTCAAGTGGCCCACACCAACGGAATCAGTGGCCATAATACGTCCACCGTTGAAAGTTTTTTCCTTCACGGGGCCCACATGGATGTTTATTTTTCATCTAACCAGTTCACAAGGTCACATAGACATGGACAAGGGGAAAACAGCTTGATCCAAAACTTCTGGGCCCCAAGAAGTTATTAATGGTTGGCGCTTGATTCCCACTGTTTCCTGTGGTGTGGTCCACTTGAGCATTGGATCGGCCTCATTTTTCAGCTCATGCCCTAAAGTCAGCTAGCATAGCGGATGGACTGTGTGGATAAGCCACATACATCACGATGGGGCCCACATTTAGTTCACAGGTTCCTCGTTTTTAGTGTTCAAAAAGTAATTGTCGCTGTCTGCATTGGGAAAGATGTGGTAATTACCTAAGTAAATAATTATTACCCATTTACATGGTAATTACGGTCAACACGGAAAATCAAACGGGCCCTAAACGATATTATCATGAGATTTTCAAAATCTCTGAAGGTTTAAGATATCACGTTTTTATCGTGATATTAATGCAAAAAATAGTAAAGGCATCATGAAATTTGTTGTATAATTTTTTTTTTTTTAATGACGATAGGGTGTCCCCGCCCCTTTTTAAGGTGAGACTATTATTTAATGTTATATATTATATTATTAAAATTAAAATTTATTTAATAATGTATAATAAATATTTCTAAATATTTTTACTTTTGGTGAGATTTTCCTGATAATATCCCGAGAAAACCCTCAAAATTTGAAAATCTCCTGAGAAGTTTTTGAAAACAAGATTTGCAACATGGTTTGAAGCAAACTGCTACAGCATAAATTAGAAGTACCCACCTCTTTTTTAAATTGAAATCTCATTACTATGATATGTCTGGACATTTTGGACATTTCTAGCAAAACAAAGGAAGTTGGTTCTCCCATATGCAGGTTCTTTTTACAGAAGATTACAAGTTGGCCTTCAATGAAGCCAAACTATGATGCCTTCTAGCTGGGGAAGACTCAGATCTGGAGCAGAATATTTTAAAATGGGCAAAAAATCATTTCAGTGGCCTATTTGATTCTTTACAAAGTGACCTGAATTGGGCTAACCCAATGCCCTTTTGTTTTCCCATTCTTTTTCTTTTCCTTTTGAATAACATGCATGTATGCTTCAGCTTTGCAGCAGAAAAGACTACTATATTCATATTCTACATGCGTGAGATTCAAATTGTCCATCAGGTGGGGCCTGACATGTACACCACCTAGCCAAAACCCAAAAGATCAGCCTAGTTCATTTATCAGATGGCTTGCAGTATATGAAACAAATGAAAGCCTAAAGCAAAATTTTCTAGCCATTCATTTGTCTTGTATTCTGTGACCTGATAGACAGCTTGGGTTTTTACTGCATGTGCTGACATGTAGATTGGGCTGAGGTCTGTCGAGAATTAGCAGACTGCTGTAACCTTGTATCCTCTTTTTTGAATGCTGCTGCTCTGGTATTATGTTTACAACTGGCCTTGTGCACTGGCAATGTGTGAATTTCTTCTATTGAGTCATGGGGCAGGAACCATCCATTTGTGGGCCTTCTTATTCAATGTTCTTTCCATTTGCTTAAAATTTGGTCTTACTATGGGGTCCATGTGCTGCATGTCGACATCCAAACCGTCCAACAAGTGTGCTGCACCATGATGATTAGACTTCCTAAAAATCAAGCTGATCCAATCATCACTCAGGTGGGTGACACCGTAGAAAACAATGTTGAACTCCATAAAAAGCCTACCAATTCAAATTGCGGGGCCCACCTAATGTTGGGTTGGCCTGGTTTTCAGTAGCCCATCATCATGGTGAGCCACCTGTTGGACAGGTTGGATGTCATTCGCACAGCACGTGGACACACATGCACACATTGATCTTCTATGGTTGTCACAAGTGCAGTTTAATTGAGTTTTTCATTTGGAATATATCTTTGCAGCTTGATCCGGACCTTGTAGCAGACGTTGTTCATGGAGAACTGAGAGCAGACATGATGAATGGCGGGACTGACTCCGACAACCATGAAGAAACGAATGGCAGCTCCACTAGTCACACGCAGCCTGCCAACTACGCTGTCTCACCCACAGAGCTGAGCCTGCGACTACATGAGGTCATCCAGTCGAGGCTAGAGGAACGGATCTCAGAGCTTGAATCAGCACTCCAAGACAGCCAGAAGCGGCTGCGCTTCGTGGAAGCCGAGTGGATGAACTCTCAGAGGGGCTTATCGAACAGCGATGTAGGATCTCCATCCACCCAAGAGAGCCCGACCACGATCGAACATGGCGATACCATGGCCCACCCCTTGTTTCTCAATCTATCAGGGGACGCGCTGAATGCATACAATGAGGCTTACATGGAGTTCATGGGGATAGAAACGGATGAAGAGAGGTCGCTGTCCATGATCAATGGCAGTAGGCAGATCAATGGTGGGCATGATCCAGTGGGTCAGATTGGTGGGGCGCAAAATGGGTCATTGCCGCATCTTGAAATAAGTCAGAGGGAGCCAATTGACATTGGAGGGAGCGAAGATGAGGACAACGAAAACTATGATGAAATCGGTAAGCTGTTGATTAAGCAAATTGTAGAGAAAACAAGGCAAGGTTCACCTGTTGTCCTAAATGCTCAAAGAATGCTATTTTCAATGGATGAACAGCTACCATTTGAATGAATTTCTCTTATTTTTTGCCATAGTATGTATTCCTGGTTTATTTTATTTTATTGACATGTGCATAGCTTGGATTCTTCAATGGGCACTTGTAATCCATGAAATCATATAATTCACACCATGCCACAATGATTTCAGGACTCGGGTCTGAGACGACTCGTCTGGGTTGACTTGGATTCGGTGCTACCCGATCTGGTTTGATACCATGACTGACCCTTGAGTGACCCTCGACTAGGGCTGCAATTTGGGTTAGGGTTTGCCCGAACCCAGCATGTCAAGGTCCTCAGGTTGGAAAATCCCAACCCAATTTGAATTAGGGTTAGGTTTGGGTTTGGTGAATTCGGGTTGGGTTGGGAATGCTTGTGTATTTGGGTCAGGTCAAGTATGGATGACCTTGGGTTGGACTTTGGGTCAGGTCAGGTTGTGGGTTGGGTCCTCTTGAGGTTGGACTTTGGGTCAGGTCAGGTTGTGCATTGGGTCCTCTTGAGGTTGGGTTGACCCTCAAGATGGCGTGCGGAAATTACCCCACTACACCTGACTTGGGCAAGTCATGACTCGAGATTGGACAAGTTGATTAGAGCAGCGGATGTTGGGTGCAGGTGCATGGCAAATTACAGTTATGTAGTTAGTGCAAGTGCATGGCAAATTACAGTTATGTTTTAATTATGGATTGAGTGATGTGATTACAAAACTAAATCACAGCTGAAACATGAAAATTAGTGGTTTTCTCAACTCAACCACATAAGGAAAAGAAGAGCTAATTCACTTACCTAGATGGTTTGCTGATATAGCTGTAGAGCTGGGCACAGGACGACGTGACTCGGCAAACTCGATTCATGCAAACTCGATTCATCCGACTCATTCAGATCAGACTTGATCCGAACCGTGAGTCCATCTGAATCGAGTTGACTTCATCCAATCCGAACTCAAACTGAGTTGAGTCACCCAGTAACTCGACTTGACTCAACGTGAATCCAACTCGGTACTGACTCAACTCGATTCGAAACTCGGCTCGTACATATATATTAAAAAAACTCAGATCTGGCATTTCATATCTGAGATGCCGTGTAGCTGATGGAGGCTTCAATATTGGCAAGTGAATCTAGGTTTTTAGTTGTGATTTCAGCTTGTGGATACCCGCTGCACCCGACCCAACTTGGTACTTGTGACCGGGTCGGACGTGGTCCAGATTAGTCCAGGCTAAACCTTGACTCAGATTGGGTCAGGCATGTTGGACTCAGTACCGAGTTAGGTTGAGTTCGAGTCAGGCCTACTTTAAAACCAGATTGAGTTGGGTTAGCCCTAACTCGGTCCGACTCGACTCGATGCCTAGCTCTATATACCTGTGACCTCAAGCACGCACAAGAGCAGGGCCTTTTTTTTTTTTTTTCTCTTCATTGTTGCGCATGCATGTACTCTTTTTCTCTCACTTTCTCTCTCCTTCCCCTCTCTCTCCCCTCTTCATTACTGTGCACACACAAGAGTGGACTTCTCATTCTCTTCACGATCATGCATACACAAACCCCCCCCCCCCCCCCCCCCCCCCCCCCCCCCCCCCACACACACACACACACACACACTCTCTCTCTCTCTCTCTCTCTCTCTCTCTCTCTCTCTCTCTCTCTCTCTCCCTCCTCTTCTATCATATCTTGTCTCTTTGCTCTCTCTCTCTCTCTCTCTCTCTCTCTCTCTTTTCTCACCTAGCACTACCCTTCTCCCTTTCCTTAAATAGGGGAAATGGAGAGGTGGTAGAGTATGGGACAATGGAAGAGGAGGTGAGATATTGGGTAGTAAAGTTGCTAGGTTGTAGGTGGACCCCATTAAAGGTTGCCCCTCTCAACATGAATCAATACACGTGTTCAACATTTCCCACTCAACCCCGTAGTGGGAATATAATATTATAAGGTTCACTTTGACAAGATTGATTGAGATCATATATAAAGAGCAAGAATCAGGAAGTGGAACCAACTAGGATTCCAATGTATCTATACACAAGTGTTTGTTTGATAAGTGACAACTATACTAATGCGCAACCTCCTAAGCCCTAGACTTGTACGATCACACTAGATGGGGACAACCTTCAATCTAAGATTGCACTGTTAGCACATGCATTTATCTTCTTATTGAGTTTAAATCATAAATCTTTTGTAAATGTTCTTTTATTCTTTTTAGAAATAAATTATTTGTATACATGCATATAGTTTTATAAAATGGTTTGCAAATCATCATGTCACAAAACTCAATAATGGCGTAGTCGTTAAGTCTCAAAATGCGTAATTATGGTCCCATAAACTTGGTGTTCCTATTAAGGGGTCTTTTCCACACAACTACAGAATCAACTAAGCAACTTTCTTAGTAGTATATTCCCAGTCAAAACAATCATGACTATCGTACTGTATGCTTAAGTAACAACGCTTGATCTTATCCTTCTATATGTGAATGTGGTAGATGAGGGCATAATTGTCACGTGTGAGACTAGCCTGCTGCTATAATGCATTGATAAATCGAATCAAGCACCGGTAGGTAAAATCAGTTGTAGAATAGAGTTAACTTAACGCTTCGAGCACATGGTCTCTCACCCACGCCACAAAGTATACATTATTAGGCATATATCAGTTCTACAGTATGCAAGTCCTACTTAAAGCGCATGAGTATTAATTCAGTTCAGTAACTCTTAATCTAGCTTCATATAGGCCATGACATCATTAAGAGATATATGTCCTACCTAAAGCATGCGAGTACTGGCTCACCAACTCCTAACCTTATAAAACGAAAGTTTTGCTTAAATCACATTTGTGGAACTTAATATAGTAACTCCTAACCCTACTACCACTGTAAATGTCATTTGACTCCCATAGTCTCATCCCTAATCACTTGAGGGTATTCATTGTGTGATGGCACAAGCTAGCACTAACATGTACAAAATACATATGAACATGCCCAACATGTCATTAATAATGCATATACATACATATAGAGGCGACCATGCCTTAACTCATGCTACCTCATTATCTATATCGCTACAGAATGTAGTTTCACATTGAATGCATTCTCATCCTGAATATGCCTTCCACATACATGTTAGGGGTGTCAATTCTCATGTAAGTGGAGAAAAATGACCCACCCACAAACAAGAAATAAAGGATCAACATTAAGTACACAGAATTGATATCTCAAGGCCTTAAAAAAAATTAATCGAGCATGAATATTTAATCAATGTGTGGGGTTTAGAAGATTTATTTGATTAAACAGATAAATGTAAAACATCGATAGTTTACATCATCCACTCACGAGAGTATTGAACTCTATCTCAACATACTTGTTCATGTCCCAAATATTGCATTATGGGATCTTTACCATCATAATTAACGAGGAATACAACTGATTTTTTTTTTTCCTATAAAATTACCATATTCCTACTCTTACAAAAGATATCAAGCTCGCTTGAGTCCCATTTGCTTAACATGTATTTTAAATATAACGTTAGTAATTAGTGTTATTAGGTTGTTGGAGGTAGAGGAGGGGAACTAGCGCCTAAAATGTTTTAGATTTTGGATCATGTGGTTGGAAATTGAGGGTTTCACAAACTTAATGAAGGAATGGTGGGAGTCTATAAAGGTTGAAGGGAAATTTGATAAGTTTAAACCAAGTTACAAACTCAAAATGCTAAAAGGATAAATATATGAAAGAGGGAGGTTTTTAGAAAATGAAACTTGAGATAAATAATATTTGAAGGGGGCATTTGACACATGGAATTAGATGGGATTAAGTGAGATGAAATTGAAAATACCACCATTTAAATCATCACGTTTGTTTTCTTCAGCAATTGCTAGGTTTATATGCTTTAGAAAATGAGCCGTGTATTCAGAAGGGTTATGAAGAATCTATTTGAAACATATAATTTGTAGCAGAGACTTTTCAAATGCATTTGAAATTTGAAATATAGTAGGCCATCCCGCTCGTGCACTGTGAGGATCCAACTGATGAGTACATTGATGTCAGCAAGTTTTCTGGGTCCCACCATGATATATGGACTATATCCAGACCATCCATCCATTTTTCAAGATTATTTTAGGACATGAGCCCAAAAATTAGTCGGATCGAAAGCTCACATGGACCACACCACATAAAGCAATGGAGATTGAATGCCCACCATTGAAAACTTCTTGGGGGTCACAAAAGTTTTGGATCAAGTTGATATTGTCATTTCCCTTCATCTAAGTCTATGTGATCTTATGAACAGGTTTGATTGGTAAAAATACATCATGGTGGGGCCCTAGGAAGGTTTCAACTGTCGACGTCATTATCTCTATTACTTTCTGGTGTGGTCCATGTAAGCTTTGGATCTTCCTCATTTTTGGGCCCATGCCATAGAATGATCATGCAAAATGGATGGACAATATAGATATAACACATACATCACAGTGGGGGTCCACATAACTTGTTGAAGTCAACACAATAGGAAAGTCTGGGATAGTTCTAAACAGTGTGGATGGTGGATGTTGTTGATTCCAAAGATCAATCCAAACATGATTTCAAATTAACCTTAGGATTTACCTTTTCAATATTTACATTTCAAACATGACATATAATATCCACTAAACCATGGGATTTGTAAACAAACTCTGACACCATGTCAACATTGCAAAAAATTAATTCCATCCCACTTAAAAATATCTAAAACCAGATCGAGTCGGGTTAGCCCTAACTTGGTCTGACTCGACTCGATGCCTAGCTCTATATACCTGTGACCTCAAGCACGCACAAGAGCAGGGCCTTTTTTTTTTCTCTTCATTGTTGCGCATGCATGTACTCTTTTCTTTCTCACTTTCTCTCTCCTCCCCCTCTCTCTCCCCTCTTCATTACTGTGCACACACAAGAGTGGACCTCTCATTCTCTTCATGATCATGTCTCTTGCTCTCTCTCTCTCTCTCTCTCTCTCTCTCTCTCACACACACACACACACACACACACACACACATCTAGCACCACCCTTCTCCCTTTCCTTAAATAGGGGAAATGGAGAGGTGGTAGAGTATGGGACAATGGAAGAGGAGGTGAGATATTGGGTAGTAAAGTTGCTAGGTTGTAGGTGGGCCCCCCCTCCCAACATGAATCAATACACGTGTTCAACATTTCCCACTCAACCCCGTAGTGGGAATATAATATTATAAGGTTCACTTTGACAAGATTGATTGAGATCATATATAAAGAGCAGGAATCAGGAAGTGGAACCAACTAGGATTCCAATGTATCTATACATAAGTGTTTGTTTGATAAGTGACAACTATACTAATGCGCAACCTCCTAAGCCCTAGACTTGTATGATCACACTAGATGGGGACAACCTTCAATCTAAGATTGCACTGTTAGCACATGCATTTATCTTTTTATTGAGTTTAAATCATAAATCTTTTGTAAATGTTCTTTGATTCTTTTTAAAAATAAATTATTTGCATACATATAGTTTTATAAAATGGTTTGCAAATCATCATGTCACAAAACTCAATAATGGCGTAGTCGTTAAGTCTCAAAATGCGTAATTATGGTCCCATAAACTTGGTGTCCCTATTAAGGGGTCTTTTCTACACAACTACAGAATCAACTAAGCAACTTTCTTAGTAGTATATTCTCAGTCAAAACAATTATGACCATCGTACTGTACGCTTAAGTAACAACGCTCTTATCCTTCTATATGTGAATGTGGTAGATGAGGGCACAAGTGTCACGTGTGAGACTAGCCTGCTGCTATAATGCATTGATAAATCGAATCAAGCACCGGTAGGTAAAATCAGTTGTAGAATAGAGTTAACTTAACGCTTCGAGCACGTGGTCTCTCACCCACGCCACAAAGTATACATTATTAGGCATATATCAGTTCTACAGTATGCAAGTCCTACTTAAAGCGCATGAGTATTGATTCAGTTCAGTAACTCTTAATCTAGCTTCATACAGGCCATGACATCATTAAGAGATATATGTCCTACCTAAAGCATGCGAGTACTGGCTCACCAACTCCTAACCTTATAAAACGAAAGTTTTGCTTAAATCACATTTGTGGAACTCAATATAGTAACTCTTAACCCTACTACCACTGTAAATGTCATTTGACTCCCATAGTCTCATCCCTAATCACTCGAGGGTATTCATTGTGTGATGGCACAAGCTAGCACTAACATGTACAAAATATATATGAACATGCCCAACATGTCATTAATAATGCATATACATACATATAGAGGCGACCATGCCTTAACTCATGCTACCTCATTATCTATATCGCTACAGAATGCGGTTACACATTGAATACATTCTCATCCTGAATATGCCTTCCACATACATGTTAGGGGTGTCAATTCTCATGTAAGCAGAGAAAAATGACCCACCCACAAACAAGAAATAAAGGATCAACATCAAATACACAAAATTGATATCTCAAGGCCTTAAAAAAAATTAATCGAGCATGAATATTTAATCAATGTGTGGGGTTTAGAAGATTTATTTGATTAAAGAGATAAATGTAAAACATCGATAGTTTACATCATCCACTCACGAGAGTATTGAACTTTATCTCAACATACTTGTTCATGTCCCAAATATTGCATTATTGGATCTTTACCATCATAATTAACGAGGAATACAACTGATTTTTTTTTTCCATAAAATTACCATATTCCTACTCTTACAAAAGATATCAAGCTCGCTTGAGTCCCATTTGCTTAACATGCATTTTAAATATAACGTTAGTAATTAGTGTTATTAGGTTGTTGGAGGTAGAGGAGGGGAACTAGCGCCTAAAATGTTTTAGATTTTGGATCATGTGGTTGGAAATTGAGGGTTTCACAAACTTAATGAAGGAATGGTGGGAGTCTATAGAGGTTGAAGGGAAATTTGATAAGTTTAAACCAAGTTACAAGCTCAAAATGCTAAAAGGATAAATATATGGAAGAGGGAGGTTTTTAGAAAATGAAACTTGAGATAAATAATATTTGAAGGGGGCATTTGACACATGGAATTAGATGGGATTAAGTGAGATGAAATTGAAAATACCACCATTTAAATCATCACGTTTGTTTTCTTCAGCAATTGCTAGGTTTATATGCTTTAGAAAATGAGCTGTGTATTCAGAAGGGTTATGAAGAATCTATTTGAAACATAGAATTTGTAGCACAGACTTTTCAAATGCATTTGAAATTTGAAATATAGTAGGCCATCCCGCTCGTGCACTGTGAGGATCCAACTGATGAGTACATTGATGTCAGCGAGTTTTGTGGGTCCCACCATGATATATGGATTATATCTAGACCATCCATCCATTTTTCAAGATTATTTTAGGACATGAGCCCAAAAATTAGGCAGATCGAAAGCTCACATGGACCACACCACATAAAGCAATGGAGATTGAATGCCCACCATTGAAAACTTCTTGGGGGTCACAAAAGTTTTGGATCAAGTTGATATTTGTCTTTGCCCTTCATCTAAGTCTATGTGATCTTATGAACCGGTTTGATTGGTAAAAATACATCACGGTGGGGCCCTAGGAAGGTTTCAACTGTCGACGTCATTATCTTTACTGCTTTCTGGTGTGGTCCATGTAAGCTTTGGATCTTCCTCATTTTTGGGCCCGTGCCATAAAATGATCACGCAAAATGGATGGACAATGTGGATATAACACATACATCACAGTGGGGGTCCACATAACTTGTTGAAGTCTACACAATACGAAAGTCTGGGATAGTTCCAAACAGTGTCTTTCGTGGATAGTGGATTTTGTTGATTCCAAAGATCAATCCAAACATGATTTCAAATTAACCTTAGGATTTACCTTTTCAATATTTACATTTCAAACATGACATATAATATCCACTAAACCGTGGGATTTGTTGACAAACTCTGACACCATGTCATAATTGCAAAAAATTAATTCCATCCCGCTTAAAAATATCTAATTCCACGCGCCAAACACCCCCTAAGGGATATTCAAGTCTTAGATGTTTAGGGGGAGGGGGGAGTTATTGGATGCTGAAAAAGAGATGTGTGTCATCCTTATATTACTCAAATCATTTTTTAATTTTTAAAATTTATTTTTTTTAATTATTATTATTTTTTTAATTTATAAAGGTAATACTTCCATGGATTGAACCCTAAATCACTCACACACTACACTACCACCTCATTTAACGAGTGGGAGACAGTGCTTGAATCGTCTTCAAGAATAAAAAATCAAGTTGAGACAGTGCTTGAGAGCAATCTGGCTAAAAGTGGGAGATAAAAGCACCCATTTCTTTCATAGTATTGCTAGTGCTAGGGCGAGGAATAATATGATCATGATTATAGTGGTGGATAGTGATGGGTTATTTTGACCCATCTTCGACTGCTCGAGAGCCCTGCTCGACTGGTCGAAGGCTGGTGGTCGACCGGTCGAAGGTTTGAGTCTAAACTTCGACTCAAAGTCCAGCGAGTAATTTTGCTATTTTTTACTGTAGCTACGACTGGTCGAAGGGGGCCTACGACTGGTCGAAGGGATGTCTCGACTAGTCGAAGGTTACGCAGTTTGTTCCGTGATTTTGCGCGAAACTGCAGATTTGAGTCCTTTCGCAACTGGGATGCGGAAAGGAGTTTCCCAAAACTATAAAAGGGGTTGCCTAGGGTTTTTCTAGGTATCACAAAATAGCAAGAGGGTTTCCTAAAGCTTTACAAGGTATTTGCTAAAGGGTTTAGGGCTATCAAAGGTGAGAGAGAGGAGAAAGAGAGCGAGGAAGCTTATAGAAGGGAGGTTCTGCTCGTGGAGGTTCTCTACTTTACAATCTACATCTCAGCGCTTCTATGTCCTCGTAATCGGTTAGATCTCTCCATTTTCTCTATTTCTCTTATTGTTTATCCACTCCTGCGTGAGTGAAGAAGATTGTAACGTTCTACTTCATAGTGGATTGTTGATCTGGACGAGGTCCCGTGGTTTTTACCTCTTTGAGGGTTTTCCACGTAAAAATCTCTTGTGTGGTGTGTGATTGATGCTTTGATTTATTTCATTGCTTTATTATCCATAATTCTGGTTTGTTTCGGGAGGCTAGATCCTAAAGTTTGTGTAAGGCATCCCAACAAAGTGGTATCAGAGCTAAGTTTATTGAACGGGTAGGATCGGTTTTGAATTATGGAAGGTGGCTCAAGGATGATCAGCCTCAATGGTTCTAACTGGACCATATGGAAGGCTAAGATGGAGGACTTGCTTTATTGCAAGGACCTATATTCTCCAATCTCAGGCATATCAGCAAAATTCAAGGATATGACTGATGATGATTGGAAGAAGATGGACCGAAAGGCGGTGGGGTTTATTAGACAATGGTTGGATGATTCTGTATTCCACCATGTGTCTACGGAAACCTCAGCCGAAAGCCTATGGCTAAAATTACAAGGGCTGTATGAGAGGAAGACAGCGGTAATAAGATATTTCTGATAAGGCGACTTGTGAATCTCAAGTTTAAGGATGGTGGTTCTGTGGCCGAGCACATGAATGAGGTCAGCAATATAGTGAACCAACTCACCTCTATGAAGATGGTCCTGGATGATGAATTGCAGGCTTTACTATTGCTTAGTTCATTGCCTGACAGTTGGGAGACATTGGTGGTGTCTCTAAGTAACTCCGCGCCAGACGGAAAGATATCCATGGAACAGGTAACTAGCTGTCTCTTTAATGAAGAGATAAGGAGGAAGTCTCAGGGGTCTACTCAGCAAGAGACTCTTGTGACGCAGGAATGGGGGAGAGGAAAGAACAGGAAGGGCGGGAAGGCCCGAGATAAATCAAGAGGCAAGTCGAGCAACAGAAAAGATGTTGAATGCTGGAATTGTGGCAAGAAGGGTCACTATAAGCATGAATGTCGTAAGAACGACAAGAAAGGAAAAGGGAAGGAAGATGAATCAGATTCCACTGCGGTCGCTTCAGATGGCGACGTTGTTATTATTCTTTCAGCAGATCATGATGTGTGTCTCACAGATACGAGTCAGAACACCGATTGGGTGATTGACTCGGGAGCTTCTTTTCATGCGACTCTGCACAGGGACTTCTTCACAAGCTACAAGTCAGGCGACTTAGGGACCGTGAGGATGGAAAATTCTAGCGTATCAAAGATCGTGGGAGTTGGTGATATTTGTGTGAAAACTGATGTGGGCTGCACATTGGTTCTCAGGGATGTGAGGCATATCCCAGACCTTCGCCTCAACTTGATGTCGACAGGAAGGTTGGATGATGATAGCTATGAAAGCCGGTTCGCTGGTGGGCGCTGGAAGCTCATCAAGGGTTCGTTGATCGCAGCCAGAGGAAAGAAGTGTTGCACCCTGTACAAGGCAAGTGTCAGTGTATGCAAGGGTGGGTTGAACGCAGTGGAAGATTCAGCTATTGACATGTGGCACAGGCGTCTAGGCCACATGAGTGAAAAAGGGCTTCAGGTACTAGCAAAGAAGCAACTCCTTCAAGACGTGACAGGTATGCCTCTTAAAACCTGTCTTGATTGTTTATCAGGGAAACAACATAGAGTTTCATTCGTTAAAACTGCTTCTCATGTTAATAAAGTGCATGCATTAGATTTGGTTTATTCTGATGTTTGTGGTCCTATGAGGACAAAAACCTTGGGTGGGGCATTGTATTTTGTTACTTTTATAGATGATGCATCTACGAGGGTTTGAGTTTATACTTTGAAATCCAAGGACGAGGTCTTTGGTGTGTTTAAATTGTTTCATGCTATGGTCAAGAGAGAGACAGGTAGACCATTGAAGTGCATCCGCACTGACAATGGTGGTGAATACATTGGCGACTTTCACGAGTACTGTAAGTCCCAGGATATACGGCATGAACAGACGGTTCCCAAGACCCCCCAGCATAATGGTGTAGTGAGTGAGCGAATGAATCGCACCATTGTTGAGAGAATCAGATGCATGTTATCCCATGCGAAGTTGCCCAAGACGTTCTGGGAGAAGCAATGCGCACGGCGGTGTATTTGATAAACAGGTCTCCATCAGCCCCGTTGAATGGAGAAGTGCCTGAGAAGGTGTGGACTGGACATGATCCATCGTACAGTCATCTCAGGGTGTTTGGATGCAGGGCATCCGTTCACGTACCAAAGGACGAGAGGTCCAAGCTCGATATGAAGATCAGACAGTGTGTGTTCTTAGGGTACGGTGATGAAAAATTCGGTTACAGGTTATGGGATCTGACCGAGAAGAAGATCGTCAGGAGCAGAGATGTGGTTTTCTTTGAAGATCAGTGTATCGAAGACATTGGTAAGCTAGAGAAGAACCAGCCTAGTTCAGGTGAGTTAGAGGACATGGATCCGATTACTCCTCCTGTGGTGCCTGATGACGGGGGAGTACAGCAAGGTGCAGAGGATGAGGGAGTTCCTTCAGAAGATGGACCAGGGGAGCAGCCCCCACTTGATCCACCTGTTGAGCCACAGGTGAGGAGGTCATCTAGGGACAGACAGCCGTCCAAGAGGTACTCGCCCCATGAGTACATTATGCTAACCGATGGGGGAGAGCCAGAAGATTATTCTGAGGCCCTAGCCGACGAGCATAAGGAGGAGTGGTTGAAAGCTATGCAAGAGGAGATGGAATCCTTGCATAAGAACCATACCTATGACATGATGAAATTGCCTAAGGGCAAGAAAGCTTTGAGCAACAAGTGGGTGTTCAGAAAGAAGGTTGAGCAGAAGAATTCACAGACGAGGTTTAAGGCCAGACTTGTGGTGAAAGGGTTTGGTCAGAGGAAAGGCATAGACTTCGAGGAGATATTCTCACCAGTGGTGAAGATGACATCCATACGGGTGTTGCTTGGGTTGGCGGCTAGCATGGATCTGGAGATAGAGCAGTTAGATGTTAAAATGGCCTTTCTCCATGGTGACCTGGAAGAAGAGATCTACATGCACCAATCAGAGGGGTTCGAAGTCAAGGGCAAGGAGCATATGGTGTGTAGGCTGAAGAAGAGCTTGTATGGGCTGAAACAAGCTCCACGGCAATGGTACAAGAAGTTCGATTCGTTCATGTTACAGCATGGGTATGACAGAACGGAGTCGGACCACTGTGTGTTCACGCGTAAGTTCTCAGACGGTGATTTCTTAGTTCTGCTGTTATATGTTGATGACATGCTCATCATGGGAAAAGACATCAAGAAGATTGACAGGCTCAAACAGGAGTTGGGCAAGTCTTTTGCGATGAAAGACTTGGATCCAGCTAGACAGATCCTAGGAATGGAGATAACCCGTGACAGAGGCAGCAGGAAGCTTTGGCTGTCACAAGAGCGGTATATTGAGAAAGTCCTAGAGCGGTTTAATATGAATGCAGCGAAGCCGGTTAGTACTCCACTGGATGGTCACTTCAGATTGAGCGACAGGCAGTGTCCCAAGACGAAGGAAGAGGTGGAAGAGATGCAGAAAATATCCTACGCGTCAACAGTAGGAAGTTTGATGTATGCTATGGTGTGTACACGCCCAGACATAGCATATACGGTTGGTGTTATCAGCCGGTACCTTGCTAATCCTGGCAAAGAGCATTGGGCAGCGGTGAAATGAATACTACGGTATCTAAGAGGCTCATCCAGGTTGAGCCTATGCTATGGTGACGGAAAACCTGTGTTAGAGGGTTACACAGATGCAGATATGGCAGGTGACATAGACTCCAGGAAGTCTACATCGGGGTTCATGTTTACGTTTGCAGGGGGAGCAGTTTCTTGGCAGAGCAAGCTACAGAAGGTCGTAGCATTGTCGATGAAGAGGCCGAATACATTGCAGTCATAGAAGCATGTAAAGAGATGCTTTGGATGAAAAGGTTCCTACAGGAACTTAGCCTAAAGCAGGAGGAGCACGTGGTCTATTGCGATAGTCAGAGTGCTATACACTTGAGCAAGAATCCAAGTCAACATTCCAAGTCGAAGCACATAGAGATTCGGTATCACTGGATCTGGGATACTTTGGAACAGAAGGTGTTATAGCTTAAGAAAGTCCACACGGATGATAATGGGTCAGACTTGATGACCAAGGCTTTGCTCAAGGGCAAGTTCGAGGTTTGTAGAAACCTGGCTGGCTTGAAGAAGGTGGATCCCTCCTGGGTCAAAAAGGGGGAGATTTGATGGGTTATTTTGACCCATCTTCGACTGGTCGAAAGCCCTGCTCGACTGGTCGAAGGCTGGTGGTCGACCGGTCGAAGGTTTGAGTCGAAACTTCGACTCAAAGTCCAGCGAGTAATTTTTGTTTTTTACTGTAGCTACGACTGGTCGAAGGAACCTTCGACTGGTCGAAGGGGGCCTACGACTGGTCGAAAGGATGTCTCGACTAGTCGAAGGTTACGCAGTTTGTTCCGCAATTTTACGCGAAACTGCGGATTTGAGTCCTTTCGCAACTGGGATGCGGAAAGGAGTTTCCCAAAACTATAAAAGGGGTTGCCTAGGGTTTTTCTAGGTATCACAAAATAGCAAGAGGGTTTCCTAAAGCTTTACAAGGTATTTGCTAAAGGGTTTAGGGCTATCAAAGGTGAGAGAGAGGGAGAAAGAGAGAGAGGAAGCTTATAGAAGGGAGGTTCTGCTCGTGGAGGTTCTCTACTTTACAATCTACATCTCAGCGCTTCTATGTCCTCGTAATCGGTTAGATCTCTCCGTTTTCTCTATTTCTCTTATTGTTTATCCACTCCTGCGTGAGTGAAGAAGATTGTAACGTTCTACTTCATAGTGGATTGTTGATCTGGACGAGGTCCCGTGGTTTTTACCTCTTTGAGGGTTTTCCACGTAAAAATCTTGTGTGGTGTGTGATTGATGCTTTGATTTATTTCATTGCTTTATTATCCATAATTCTGGTTTGTTTCGGGAGGCTAGATCCTAAGGTTTGTGTAAGGCATCCCAACATATAGTAAAAGGGTTAAAGAAGAGCCCTATGTCTATGATGCAATTGTACAGTATGACAAGAGTTTACTTATGAGTGAAAAGTGGAAGCACCCCTCGGTTGGAAAAGTTTCCTTTCAAACAACTATTAGACACGAAAATGGATTCCCTTGAAAATTTGATTTTTGGGGAAGAAATCAAAGTAGTGCACTCTTTGTGAAGGGATAAGGCATTGGGTTTGATGTGGTGAAGCAACTTAGTTGATTTTATATTTGAATTTTGTAAGAGGGGTCGGTTGTCATCGGATTTCGGGGTTTCGTTCATCACTATAATCCCAAAGGTTGAAGAAGTGATAGTTTAAAAGATTCCAAGCCTATTAATCTTATTGGGGGTCCCTATAAAATTTGAGCTAGAGCCAAAGTCCTTACTACTTAATTCTTGGTGGTTCTTGCAAACATCATCTTTGAAAACTATGGTGCATTTATAGGGAGTAGGAAGATTCTGGACAATGCGCTTATTGCTCATGAGTGCATCGATTTTAGGTATAAGAAAGGTAAGATGGGCATAATGTTCGAACTGGATATTGAGAAGGCACGTGATTATGTAGCATGGGGATTCCTTGACTATATGTTTGGAAAGGCTGGGTGCAAGTAGAAATGGACAAGTTGGATTTAAAAGCGTGTTCGATCAGCTATGTTCTTTGTCCTAGTCAAGGGGTTGCCAAAATGCTTCTTGAAGGCATTGATGGGTATTTGGTAGGCTTACCCACTTTTCCCCTTCTCATTTGTGATGGTTACAAAAGCCCTAAGAAAATTGCTAGACAAAGGTTAATGGGTTAGCCTTATCCATGGTTTTAGGGTAGCAAATGCGGGGATTCAGATTTCTCATCTCTATTTAACCAACGATACCATTTTTTTTTGTGATGTTGATGTAATCATTGTGGATAATTTATGGAAGATAGTGAGGTGCTATGAAGTAGTGTCAGGTAAAAAAGCAAACATAAAGAAAAGCAAGATTTTGGGTATTCATATGGTCTGAGATGAGGTGTCAAAAATAGTAAAAGTGTTTGGGTGCGGCTTTGGTTCTTTTTCATCAACATACCTCGGTGTCCGTTTGTGCAATAGTAAGTCGAAAAAACACCTTTTGCGATAAGGCGATCAATAGAGTTGAGAGGAAGCTTTTAAGTTGAAAGAATCCCACCTTTGTATAGGAGGACAGTTGATGCTTTTCTGTAACGCCCTGAAAATCGGGGGTCGAGCAGGAGCCCAACTCTCGAGTTCTAATGTATCACTTATGCAACATAGATAATGATGATTAAATGTTGTCTATATTAGCACATTAAACATGAATGGGATTACACTAAATTAGCATATCATACTCCAGAGACAGTTAAATTACGCAAGCGGAAGACTGTGATAAGTATATAATAGAATGTATAAGTGGTTGTAAGTCCAGATTATGAACATGATACCAGGTTAAATAATTACATGTTTGGTTCCAAAATATACAAAATGATAAAGTGTAATGTCGTCTAATCCATATCCCTGTAGCCTCGATGACCCAACTCCAGGTCTACATAGACCCGCCAGAGAGTTGCAAATAGGAGAACTCCTCCTTGTCATCATAGAAGGCAGGCTCTATCTCGTAAGTCTCACCACCATCTGAAACTACAACAGAGTTTGGTTGGTGTTTTAAAACACCATCCCAGAGTGGGAGTGAGTGATCAACTCAGTGAAACTATAAGGCAAATGTTAACATGTTATCAATTCAGTCAAGTAGTAATGATAAAACAGTACAACAATCATGTCTTAAGTACTCTTGTTAATGTAAGAATGGTATGCAACAATGATGTATGCCCTCGCTTGCACTCCCTCAGCGACATCATCTCACGATCGCGCATGCAACACTCCCGGTAAACATGTGCTTCCTCACCAAAGCACATGCAATGCGGTGCATGATCGTGTAGCCAGTCCCTTTATATTATTTACCCAAACAATGATCCATCTAGGGTCGTCAATCCTAGTTAATCTCATACGATAGCAGTTCTAGATCGCTACGGAAAGGCTCGTTACCTCAGTGCATGCCTACAGTGTCCCATACTACCGTATTCGGCTAACGAGTTTGGGTTGCTCACTGGTCACTACGAGGAGGCTCGTCACTCCAGCGTAGGCCGACAGCTCGACCACGGTGTCCCATACTACCATGCCCGGCTCATGAGTCTTGGCGGATCGTGGTATTAAGGTTAAACGAGCTTTTCACTGGTAAGTTGGTACCTTAGATTCAAGCAGTAGCGTCCATACATGGTGAACATACATTTGGCCAATCGGGTTGCTTGACAAGCTTGACTGGTATGAGCGTACGTTGAATTGATCGACATAGAGTGCGAAAGCATTCTACATGGCCTAACCACTGTCAACAAACAGCATACGACTCAAATTCATCGAACGTGTCTTGTGTGGCGAAAACGACCTCGGTCACTAATTTAGGAATCATTACCGATTGCCTGGACTACGCAGTAGTCCCAACCACATCCAAACACAATAGACATTCATATGTGATAGTCACACAGCAGGTGATAACCAATTCAAATATAAATCTTATTTGAGCATTTCAATAAACACATAGTGCACATGTTATCATACATAGGCATTTCATTCATAAATCACATAGTAATAAGATAAGTTACATGAAGAAAACTGTAGCTATAGATAAGGTGATTGAGAATCCTATCTCAACACCCTCACTAAATACACCTCAACAAACATTTTTTCATTAAGTCATTTTATCAAACACTTAAACTACACATATCAACATACATGTAATAAATTAATTATAATGTATATTATAGCAAATCCTTTCACAAAGTAGTTGCCACACGTACAACAATCATATGTTCTCAATCATTAAACATGATAAGCATAAATCATAATTCCATACTCATTCAAACATTTCAACAAACACATGGAATGCATAAAATCATTATAGTTTATATATATATATATATATATATATATATATATATATATATATATATATATATATATATATATATATATATATGGAAAACATCGTATCTAAGCATATGTGATAGCAATCAAGTCAGTCATAAATCATTAACTGACATTGAAAGCCTTGAAAACCATAACCTAAACGTTTATAGTCCGCACCTTCCGTCGGTAAACTCGTATCGTACTCAGTTTGAACACTACGTCTTTATCTACGACACAACGACAACCTATAACATGAAATATGTTAGCTATTTTATCATTTACTCTACTTGGATAACTAAAACAGATTAGGGTTAGGATTTCTTACCCAAAAACGGAATCGGAATCACTGGTGTAGCAACACGGGAGAGGCGATTCAGCATGTGAGGTGGTGGGATTGAATCCTAGCAACTATCTCTTAGATCTCTCACACTTCTACTAACTTTTTCCTTCTCTCTCTTAGGGTTTGAAAATTCGTATGGAATGAGAGAGGGGTGAGTTTATGGCTTTATATAAGCTCATAAGTGAACTCAATGGCCCCAGGGTCATGGTGTGCTTAGGTTATAGCCAAAAGTCGACCGTTTCGGGCCAATAGAGCTCATCTGGAGTCCTCTTTTCTGCATACAGTCCAGAGAAAGTCCCCAGAGAATGGATCTATGTCGGGTTAAGTTTTCGGTCCGATTGGATTTTCGAATCGACTGTGGAGGATCAGTTTCAATTCAACGATTATCGTCACTCGATCAGGGCCACAAGTATACAGACTTGTGCAAGAAATTTTCCTGATCCAAGGGTGTAATTGAGTCAGATTTTGACGATCTGAAACCTTAAATTTGGCCTGCTAGCGAACGACCCAATTCACTTAAATCTGAGTTCATTTTCTAAAGATATTCGCATTTCTCACACACTTCGCTCCGGGCTCAAGTTGTGCGTTTCAGGATATTATTTGGACTTGATTTTCGAGGTGGTTGTCAAGCCCAGTAATGTGGTCATAACCGTATAGCTTCGCGGTAATCGGACTTTCGACGCGCGGTTCAGGTCCGATACGGAGTTTCAATGTGCTCTTGAGAGCAACTGAGTTTTGAGATTGATTCTACATTTTTAAGTAATGTAGCATTAGCGATTCTACTAGTTTTGGGTCTGACAGATCGTATAGAAAGCGGTTCAAGCTAATCTACCAATTAATTCAGTTTAACACTTAATTAATTTTCGTCTAATTTCTAAAGAATTCGATCTTTAGTGATTTCTGCCTGAGGTGGTACTCGGGCCTTTATACGGATTTTTTCGAGACGTTACATTTTCAAAGTTGTCTTATTAAATATGCAACTTTACTTCATGTCTCTTTCTAGGTCCCTGCAATTAGTTTTAAATAGATTAAAGAAGTAGAATCATTTTTATTTATATTTATTTATTTATTTTTATAAATGAAAAGAGGTGGTGGAAAAGCAGACAAGGTATCTTTTAAAATGGGAAGAGGAATGTGAGCGTATTGCCAGTGAATGAGCTGGTATAAGGGTGTTAGGTGCTATAAACATGGCCTTACTAGGTAAATGACTATGGATGAGAAGGGAAAAGATGGAGAGAGGTAATTACTAAATAAGTATGGGATCTTCTCTATGTTAGGCATTGAGATTATGGAAAGCGGTCACTATGGTAGCTTGTTCAAATAGGGGTTGTCTTCTCACTTGGAGATGGGAGGCAAGTTCATTTTTGGGAGGACAAGTGGTACTGAGGAAGCCCACTTCATGAGTTCCCAAGATTAGGTCATCTATCTTTGTTAAGGAATATTATTGTAGCTCACTGTTTTTCATTCGTGGACTTGTTGTGGTTCTGTCCCCCATCAATGAGGAAGTGGGTGATTTTGTTATATTTCTAGATTGATTGCATTGTTGTCACCCCTCCTTGCATGAGAGGGATGCAATGGTGTGGCGTGTGCATAAATCGAATTGCTTCTTGGTTCGATTGTTCTATAGGATGATTCAGAAGCCGTTGTTGAATGAGAAGACAGTTCATGCATATTAGGAAGAAGGTTCTCATCATCAATAACTTCCAAAGAAGGTCCATGATTTTCCTTAACATTTGCATGATGTGCATGAATAATGTGGAGTTGATAAATCACCTATTTATTTATTGTCCTTTTGTTCGAAGGATGTGGGTTTGCTTTTTTGCTACCTTCAACATTTCTTGGGTGATATCGGAGTCTGTCCAATTGACTTGGCATGGTGGAGGAATCTAAAAGAAAGGAAATGTGATTTAGAGTTTAGTGTTAGTAGCATTGCTTTGGATTATTTGAGGGGAATGGCATAGCTGCCCCCTTTAAGATATGAGTGAATCCTTAAAAGGGTGGTGAGAAAGGTCATGGTTGAAGTAGTTGGATGGATGTTTGGATCAAAAGCCATGGACTTCCGTAGTCTTTTATCTCCTCTCTCTCTCTCTCTCATCTATTTGGGTTAGCTTTTGCTTTAGTAGATTTATATATATATATATATATATATATCTATATATGTATATATATATATATATATATAGATATATATATATATATATATATATATATATAGATAGGTGCAACAAATGCCCTTTAGAAATACACTTAAAGGAGAATGATATGTCCACCTTCAGTAGATGTTTGCAACATCCCCAAAGCTTTTAAATGACCATCGTGATTGCCAATGACCAATTTGAACTGTCCCTTAATGCACTAGGGTAAGCCATGTGTAAAACATCATGTTGGTTGGGTGATCCTAACTTGTTGAATATGGGCCATTTTGTCATTCTACAAGGCATACGTAAAACATCAGGCTAGCTAGGTAATCTAAGTATCTAACCTATTGAATATGAGCCATTTTATTACAATCATAACCTTGCATGAAAATAGACCATTTTGTTGCAGACATCACACGGATATGAAAAATGTTAACCATTTGATCAATAGTTTTAATATGGACAGTCAAGACCATTTACAAGAAATTAGGTCCAACTAACAATTTGATTCATCTATTTGTTAGGGCCCTTCTAGGTTTGCTTGTTGATCAATGGACCAATGCAAAGAGCACTTCTAGTGCATGCATAATATTATATTGTGAAATTTTATGATATTTTGTACCAAATAGATCTACTTATTATTATTATTTTTTTTTTTTCACACACACGCACACCCACACACACCACAATGGGTACTCGAACCCATGACCTATGTGCTAAAACTCTTGTGAGTCTACCACCAAGCCATGAGTAAGGACCCCAAGTAGACTTTAATAACTCGTGAAATATCATGATATTTGGTGCAGCCAATCACACCCTTTGAAATAAGCTTAAAGGTAGAGCTGGCCAGAAAGGGATCGATCCGACGGATCCGACCTGATCCGACTTGAACAGATCCGAACCGAAGGCTAGGATTGGTCGGATCGAGCTGGTCCAGAAAGATTCGACCGTTAATCGGATCGATGGTCAACCCAGACCAACCTGATCCGGAATCCAATCCGATTGGATCCGTAAAATGTTTATTCACCATTGTTTCCTGTAATGTTGTCCACTTGAGATTGGGATATACCTTTTTATTTTATTTTATTTTATTTATTTATTTATTTTTAATACCATAAAATGATTTAGAAAAATAGATGGACGGCATGGATGAAGTAAATACATCATGGTGGGGCCCACAGAGCACCGACTTACCATACTTTGACTGGTGGGATGGGGAGTAGCCAATCCATCTTCTCACACGGCTCGAGGTGCCTCGAGCAGAGCTCCCTGACAACATAAGCAAGCCTTTCACGTTCATGCTTGGGATGTTAGGTGGGTCCCACTGTGATGTTTGTGATAAATCCACACTGTCCATCCGTTTTGGGAGCTCATTTTAGTACATGCTACAAAAAATGAAGTATATCCAAGACTCAAGTGGCCCTTATGAGAGGAAATAGTGTAGATTCAATGACCACCTTCCTCTGTTTTTCCCCTCGTCTAGCACACTTGAGATTTGGATCCACTTATTTTTGGTATCATGTCCTATAATGAGCCCTCACAATGATGGATGGTGTGGATTTCTTACAAATATCATTGTGGACCCACTTAGCATAAAATCCACGTCCCAAGGAAAAACCTTGGGACACAGATCGACAGGTGTACCACGCACCGACACAGCTGGTTTGGCGTGTTGCCGTCAGCAAGTTCTGTGGGTCCCATCATGAGGTATGTGTTATATCTAAACCGTTCATCCACTCGGCGGGCTCGTCTTAAGGCTTGAGCTAAAAAATAAGATAGATCTAAAGATCAAGCTGTAAAAAGCAGTGGGATTGAACGTCTACCATTGAAACTCTTTAGGGTCAAGAATATTCGATTCGAACCGTACCTAACCAATCTGACTCGATTTTCCTGATCGAGTCGGACTTGGTTTGAGTTAGGCTAGCAATACAATGGATCAGATCGAGTCAGAGGACTTGGATTCGGTCCCGGATCGAATCGAGTTCGGGTCATGCACTGAAAACTTCGGACCGAGTCGAGTTGGGCCCAATCCGGTTCAACTCGACTCGATGCCCACCTCTACTTAGAGGGGAATCTCACCAATCCCACTTCCATGGTGTTGTATCGTAGTTGTGGCTATTATGAGAAAATCAATAGGAGGGTGACATGTGGCATTGCACGAGGAATAGGAAGTGGATAAAAAAGATCTTTAAAGATTTGGAGCGCTTTTTGCATAATTATAGCTAGCATAAATATTTCTACACGTTAGTGGATGGTTGACGAAGTGTTGTGGTCGATATACAAGAAATGCGGTTGGGCTATTTAAGATATAAAAGGAGACTAAGGATAATAAAGCCTTGGCTGTTAGAAGTGGAATCGTCGTAAAGAGAAATGTACTAAAAGAATGATCTAGAGAATAGAAGAATCTAGAAAGGCTTTTGAACTGATATAACCATTGCAATAATAGAAGAAGGATATGGAAGAACAAGCTGTAATAGAACTTTATAAATAGCAGAGGAAGTCAACGGAGCAAGATATTTCAATCATCTTAAAAAATAAACAATTTTATCTCAGTTTATCTTATGAGTACCAGTAATTCTTAGTCATAATATTTAGTTGTAATCTAAGTATACGCTCATGCGCTGGATTTGTTCTTTATCCAATATCAAGCAATTCTTTCAAGAGACGCATTCTTGCCATTGCTCCTAGTGAGTGATTATGAGTTTTTCCTTTTATTTGATTGCACAGGTATTCTGAAAGTCCTTTCTTTTGAAAGGTAAAAAGTAACCCATCTTCAAAGGAAGAACCTCACCCTCCGATTATCGCCTGATCGTTATAAACTTTTGCAAGTGGCTGAGTAAGCGACCAATCTTCTTAGAATTTGATCATATACATTCATATTGGACGTATTTGCTTATTCTGGCGCTTGGAGTCAAAGTTGATTGATTTGGATCAAGCCGTTGTATAGATTCTAGCACTCCTGCATAGTATAAAACAAACCGAGCGACCAACACATGGGAGATTCACAGCATCAACAAAGTCTCTCTCTCTCTCTCTCTCTCTCTCTCTCTCTCTCTCTCTCTCTCTCTCTCCCTCCCTCTACGTAATAGAAAATCCATATCAAAGGTGGCACATCATGATGGATAACCCACATCGAAGGTGGAGCCCACATGATGGCAGGTCACATCAAAGGCGATCTCCACATTGTTTACACTTGTTTTTAGTACAGATACATGAACTAATGAGATGCCGCCACGTGTCGGCACTATGTGCTTAATAAATGACGAAATCCTACTTGCGTACCAAGTGTTTACACCCGACTTGGTGCGACCAAATGAAACGGTTCAGAAGGTGTCACGCGGCAGTCGCGCCAAATGTGGTGTAGATCAACCTCAAAAGAAGAGTTAGAGATGTGTGTACATTAATTGGTACATTATATCAAAAGTACTCTCTATAAAAGCAAGAGTTTCATTAAAGCCAGTTTATCTCTAAGCATTAAATGTTAGAATGCTATCAAAGTAGATCTATATCGAGCATTAAATGCTAGAATCCTGTCAAAAGCAATTATCTACCAATGCCAAAGCCAAGTGACATAAGGACTCCAACAACTTTTCTATACAGGAGTCCAATGACATGAAGACTCTAGCCGACGTACGCGTATTTGTTGTACACATGGTAGTATGTGATAGGCTACGTTGATGTGGAGAATCGAGGAGATTTGCATAACCGATCATCCAGATCTTTCATAATATTGAAGACTAAAAGGCCACTGCATCCCATAAGCCTATAAAAGTAACAATCGACGAAGATCTTAGGCCCCACGCCAAACACAGCATATCTTTACCTTACTTTTTATCTTATCATATCCTAGCTCAATTTTAGCATATATCGCTACTGTCCAGCGTCATCGTTACAATACTATAGGATTAGTATAAACATTCACAACCTCGTTGGATCCCAATCAACCGAGTTCTTACTTGGGCGATTAATATCTTTGGTCACATCCTGCTGACCATTAGCCTAGGTCATTTGTTCATATAGATGAATTATGTATTTACGTTTTTCATTATCTTTATTTTATTATCATTTTGTTAATTGTAATGAGCTTCATTCTAATATTAATAAAATCAACATTGTTTTAGCCTTTTTAGTTGATCTATTCATCTTCATTCTTTTAAGAAATACATTTACTGCAATTAGTGGTGAAATAAAAGTTCCTAACGCAAGGTAAAAAGAATCCATCCCAAGGATTGACCCTTATCTTTTCGCAAATCACTTTATCAACCGGTGGTTGAGACGATAATTGAATTTTCGAATTCAATCTTACTTAGCCGTTCCAACGATGGGGTCACCAGCGTTCCATCAAATATTGAGTCGAGTACAACTCTACCACCCCGCACTCACACGTAGACCGAATATAGGCCCTCGATCACACGTGTGGCCTCGTGTTTGATTGAATTGCACAAACACACATGATGGCCAATTAACATTGATGGTGGCCCCATATGATGAAGGGCCCACATCAAAGTAGGCCCACATAATGGGTTGTCCACATCAAAGGTTGGCCCATAACGACGAATGACCACATCCAAAGCGCGCCCTGCATGATGGACAACCCACATTGAAGGTGGGGCTCACATGATGAACCGTCGACATCGAAGGTGGGCTCCACAAGATGGGGCAGTGGACAGATAAGGTGGGTCCCACATAATGGACATCTACATCAAAGGTCAGTGCCAAATGATGAATGCCCCACATCCAAGCAGGCCCTACATGATGGATGGTCCACATCAAAGGTAAGCTCCGCTTGATGGGTGATGGAAATTGAAGTTGGGCTTCACATGATGAATAATAACATTGATGGTGGGCCACACATGATGGATGATCCATAATAAAGCAGGGCCCACATGTGGACAGTTCGCATCGAAGGTGGGTTCCTGTTGATGAATAAACTGCATCCAAAATAGGCCCTGCATGATGAACGGTCCACATTAAAGATACCCCCCACATAGACTGCCCACATCCAATGCCCAATATGATGGATAATCCACATCGAAGGTGGGCCTAGCAAGGCGGATGGTCCATGTTGAAGGTAGGCTCTCACGATGGATAGTTCACGTTGAATGATAGGGCCAAAATGGGCCCAATATAATCAACTGTCTGTATCAATATGATGGACGGTGGACATTAAGGGTGGACCAAACAAACCTGCGGACTAGGCACTCATGTGAACCTGGAAACCCAAACATGCTTTTCTACTTTTAAGGTGATAAATATGTTGTTACTTATAAGATAGCTACCAAAAAAGCTACTTGAGGTATAACCAGCTTTTGCAAACAGAATTTTTGTTGGCCACAAATTGGTTAAGACTGCTGGATCGAGTTGTGTTTTCCGGGATTTTATCCATCAAGTGTGGGACCATAAAAGAGTGGTCTGGATTATCCATTTATATTGGGACCTTTCATGGGAATATAAATACTTTTCCCTTTTCCTCTTCTTGCACGTCTACTAGCATGCCACAAATCCAACGGCTAAAATTGTCCTAGGGTTCTGGTACATCATCCATCCGTAAGGTTCAAGAATTCGTATATACCGTGCAACGTAGAAGAATTTGACTTGCCTGAAACTCAAAAGCTGTGGGGCCCACCATGAGCTGTTGTATCCACTCCATTCATCCATTTCCATCTGTTTTTACATGACGTCCTAACTATGGACGGTGCATATAACACGTACATCATGGTGTGCTCCATAGAGCATAACGTCACATCACATGGTTTTTGACAATGGTATTTGACGCAGGGAGACCGTGAGGTCCGTCTTCCTCAAGAGGATAACTATTCCGAATACACGGAACTTCTCTTCCTCAAGAGGATAACTATTCCGAATACACGGAACTTCTCTGGACTCCTCAAAAAAGAGAACAGAAAATAAAATAAATTCTAATAAATTCAAAATAGATTAATGAATGTATAAAAACGAGTTCACAACCCTTTAAATAAGGTTACTAAGCCATGAGAAAGAAATCATAATCAAACTACAACTAAAACTCCTAGAATTTGCGACTTACTATAAATAGTAAACTTATTATTTATAGACGGTCGTGATGTCTACTAGTGCGCAAGGTTTTTGGCTAAAAATAGTGTCCTATTTGGCTTCACCAAACCATTCCCCTAATTATTCTAAGCTCTTTTCACGTTGGGCGCAACTCCTAAAGCCCGACAGATGAAGAGTTATAGTCAAACTAAAACTTACTATTTATAGTAAAAACGAAATTGAATCAGGGGTTTCTCGCAATTCCGAGCATTGCAACCCGGCGTAGCTGGGTTGGTTGGCTAAAGTAACTCGTTCTACCCCAAAATCATATTTTACGTCGGCTAACTCATCCCGGATTGCGAGATACGCCTGATTGAAGGTCTGATGGTCTAGATCGCTTCTGTTGCCGACCGGGCCTTTTCTGATCCATCTTTGCCATGTAATTGTCCACGACCCGCTCTACATCAGTATTCCTGTAAACCTTGCAGAAGCCTGGATAAAAAATAAGAACCAAGTAGGCTACTATGAATAGGAACCGTTAGAAAATCTCTTTCATAACATATAAGCATTTGGATCTCACCTGATTTCTATCATAGCTGCAACAACAGGAAAAATACCTAATATCCAACATCTCTCCCAGATGTTAAATTCCATGGAATTCTCAGTCACCATTTACACCATAGAAATAAAAAAGAAAACCAGGAAAAAGAAGTGAAAAGGCACATGAGACTGATATAAATTCCTCCAAAAAGCTATAACAGATGCTGCTAATTAAAAAGAAAGAAAGAAAGAAAGAAAAAGGCTACTTCCATGAATGCCTTCTCATCATCAATTCATGCTCCTCGCATCAACCTCGCTTGTTGGCATAGTCGGCTGGCTCATCGTCGTCAACATCATCCCTGATATTCCCCTCTATTGGGCCGCCTTGGTTGTAACCGCCACCAGCATTCATGCTGCCTTGGCTACTTCCATATCCCATTCCCCCACTCCCGCCATAGCTGCTGCCACTATTGGCAGCACCCATGTAACCATCATTGCTTCCAACCCCACTGGCAGCACCAATGTAACCATCATTGCCTCCACCCTCACCGGCACCACTGTAATTTCCACCACTGCTGTTGCCGCCATAACCACCACCTCCACTACCATAGCTGCCACCACCACCGCCGCCACTTCCATAGCTGTCGCCACCGTAACCACCTGTTCCTCCACTGCCGTAACCACCACCTCCACTTCCATAGCTATTACCACCACCATAGCTGCCACCACCGCCGTCACCGTAACCACCACCGCCGCCGCCATAACCACCACCTCCATAGCCACCGCCTCCACCACCATACCCGCCACGGAATCCTCCAGTCCTATCCGTTGCATAGTTCACTCTTACCATCCTCCCATGCAAATCCTGCAAGAAGATTTCAAATCAGCTGACCTGGAGACTGACACACGGCAGAGGCAAATGACATCAAACAAATAATATATAATGTTTTTATAAATCATTGTAATTATTCACATCTAACACAAAATCCCAAAAAATGAGTAATCACCATCTACCTAAAATCAAGAGATCCCATAACAACCAACTAGTGTTACTGTTGTATGACTCTAACAACAGTTGTGAAGCAGGGGAAAAAAAAAAAAAGAACTGTCAATTAAATGGATGATTGATATAAATTATTGAATATACAAGAAATGGTCCAACCATTGATCCAGACATTGCATCGTTTGAGTCTCACCTTCGATTACCACCAATCCTCCTCAGCAAATCACTTCAATCAGATGATTCTAACCGTCCAATCAGAATGGCTAGGGAAATGCATGATCCAAATTGATTATACAATAAACAGTCCTATAATTGACCTAGACCATCCATCTCTTGGGTTTTGCCATTACACAACTACAATCATGTGACCAATGTAAATTTTAGCAGCAAAAACCTTAAAGATTGGGCCCACCTTATTAGGCTTCTGGATGCCATCCGGGCAGATTTAGATTTACAACGGAGGGAAGAGGGGCTCATAAAGTTTGTGGAACTAGAAATAGCAACTACTTGAGAAATTGAAATTTGCTGCTTTGAAGGAATGTAATTATGTAATAACAAGGCTTTCTGTAACCCTGACAAAGTCTAGTGACAATATATACCGGACAGTTGGATTTGGCAGTTAGGGTGGGGAGATTGTAGTAGAGATTCCTTTTGTCGTTTAGTGGGGCTCGAAGCTTCTATATTGGAGATCACCTTATTATTATTTTATTTTATTTTGATAATTAACGATATTGCATTAAAAAAGAAGCAAACTACAAGAGAAGAGAAAAAAGAAAAGAACGGAAACCGAAGGAAAAGGCTACACTGAGATAGCGTTAACCATTAAGCAACAAGAAAAGCAAAATCCAATTCCCTTAAGGAGATCACCTTATTGAAATTCTTTTGATAGAACTTTGTGCCCGTAACTCAAAGAGCACTAAACACCCTATCATCAAGAATCCAGGATCCTTAGTTCCTAGAAGCTGGAGATCCTGGATAACAAGTGGAACCTAAACGTGCATGTGGAGAGGGTGCACCTGGGCTAGCAAACCACATATATAATCATAAATATCATCCCCCCATATTATGGGTACCCATAAGAAGATGAGCTTGTGTTCCCAAACATCAATGCATTGGTAGATTCATATCTTGGGAGATTCAGGAGTACAATGCCCTGTTTCCCAACAAGTGGGCTGTATCTTAAAATTGATGGGCATTTCATCACAATGACATGAATCCAAGTCTGAGATGTTAGATATGCAATCTATCAATCTTTATCAATCTCCAAATTACATAGAAGAGAGGCTTTATAGCTCAGTCCACCACACAAAACGAAGGCGCTACCCATTATATGCATGTGGGCTGTGGGGGTTACTTCCTAGCCCTGGTGGGAGTAGTGACTAGCGTTATAGGTCGTTGGGTGGCCAGAAGGTTTCCATGAGTAACTCAGTTTGGATGACCAATGTCAGATATCCATGCACCGGACACGTAGCTTACCGAATCAGTTGTGACACAGATGGGAATGCATGCTACGAAAGAAAGTGTTGAGTCTGATACATCAAACATGTACTCATATCCTTGTACTGAGTCATCTCTCCCAGGGCTCCCACTCAAGCATTCAAAGGCAGTCGTTGATCTGACTGGCCATTGCTCTATTTTCAACATTTCTGAGTTGATCCTAGAGTTGGTGGACAAAGAACATAAAAGATAATAGCAATTAAACTGGCCATACCTTTCCATCCATTGCAGCGATGGCAGCAGACGCCTCCTCACTAGATGTGAAATTAACAAAGCCAAAGCCTCTAGATCTGCCCGTCTCACGATCCGTGATAACTCTCGCTACATGAGGGAACCAATTCAATTATTCATGATTTTTTTTCTTCTGAAAATTGTAAAGAGTTTGAGCAAGGAAAATGAGCATTCAGCATACCCTCGATGACTTCTCCATAACTAGTAAACGCTTCTCTCAGACTTTGCTCATCCGTGCTATACGAGAGTCCTAAGATAAAGGACAGGAAAACAACATTAAACAAAAAAAAAAAAAAAGGATGGAAAATGCAGAATCTTTCAGAAAGAACAAGAGCAAAACGCACCTCCAATAAAGAGTTTGGAAGATGACATGCATCGAATCGCTTGAAATATTGATGGACTCGATGCAGGTAAGTCCGATCTAATATGATTGCTTACGACCCTCTTTAGTATATTTCCAATTCTACTAGTGAAAGCCATTGTTCGAAATCAGACCCTAAATCAAGGCAGAAACAGAGAAGCTGTTACATCACCATTTTCTTAAGCATTAGAGAATGAAAAACTGGTGTGGGAGATCTAACAACAAAACCACATATTTCATCCTACAAGACATCAGAAACACGAAAGGAAAACAAAAAATCAAAGAAATTTCAGATTGACAGCTATCGATCGTTACATAGAGCAAACCAGCACTCAAAATCACTTCAAAAACGTATAATCCGTAGCAGGAATTCGAAAACACAAACAGAAGCAGAAGATTAAGAAAAACCATCTCCACCAAAGAAAAACCCTAGAAAATGAAATAGCTTCAAGAAAGCAGCAGATTCTTCGGAGATTTACAGCGATTCGGGAATAAAGAATCTGAAAAACGAATTGATCATGGAAAATCGGAACACTGTAAATGAGAAACTAGGGTTTTGAAGATGGAAGAGAAGAGAACCTTCGAGAGGTTCGTCGAATCCTCTGCTGCCTCTTTTCCCCTCAGCTAAAACCCTTGTCGGCTTGATTCGAGAGGGTTTATGGCATGGGAGGAAGGTGTTTATTTATATATGGTCGAGACAAATCTCATCCGTCCAAAAGGCATTGGAGTGACAAAGGCCGTAGGATGAAAGCAGTCTCGGTCGTGGATTTTTCTAATAAAAAGGGTTTTGCGAAAAAAAAAAAAAAAGGCACCTCAAGTCCAACCTGTTCGACGTTCATGTAGATTAATTAATTGAATGGAGTAAACTCTGCGGGGTCTACCATTATAATGTATGTGTCTTATAACGCCGTCCACCCTACATTTTATGTCATGAACCCAAAATTAAATGATATCCAGAACTCAAGTGGACCACGCCACATAAAACAGTGTGAATTGAATGACAACTATCTTATAAATATGTTAGAAGGAAAATAAACATTATTTATATATGTATGGGCTTATAAACATATTGGATAGTAAATAAACATCACAGTAGGCATTAAGAAGGTTTTAACTAGGGGTGCACACCGTTCGGATCCGGTTCCAAAAGGGATGAGAACTAAAGGTGGCCCCCTTCACATTAATGGTCCATATTGACAGCTGGCAGGACCAACTCATCTACATCCTTGGCCATTCGGCTCCAGTTTCAAAACCGAAACCGAACCGTGTGCACCCCTAGTTTTAACCTTGAATGTCATTTTCCTCATTATTTTTTGTGGTGTGGTTCACTTAAGCTTTGAATATACTTTAATTTTAAGATCATGACCTAAAATGTAATGGTAGAGCGGGTGGACTTCATTTTGGTATTTATTTGAAATCCACCCTAATCATTATGTGCCTAATCTTGTATTAAGCTTAGGATTCAAAAAATTCAACTCTATGGATTATTAACACAATTAGAAGTGCAAATCCAAAGCACATCCTCCAAATAATTTACCTTGGTATGACCCAACTAAATTATTAATGGGCATGATTTTTTTTTTTTTATCCGATAACTATCTTATCACATGACATCTAATGATGGGAGTGGATTCCATGTAATAATTGCAGTGGGCCCTCTAAAAATCAAGGGTGGATTCTCATCCAACTCTTTTCCTAGTCATGGCTGATGTAGAGTAGGTCACGGATAATTTCATGGCCAAAATGGACCGAAAAAGGCCTAATCGGATACGAAGGTAATCTAGACTGTCAGAACTTAAAACGGACATATCTTGTAAACCGGAATGAGTTATCGAACATACCATATATGATTTTGGGGTAGGACGAGCTAATTTAGCCACCCAACCTCGCTACGCCGCGTTGCCAAGCCAAATTTGTAAGATTCCATCATATTGACGGTTGAAATCCCTGTTTATTTTCGTTTTTACTATTTATAGTAAGTTTTAGTTTGATTATAACTCTTCATCCGTTGGGCCTTAGGAGTTGCATCCAACATGAAAAGTACTTAGAATAATTAGGAGAATAGCATGGTTGAGCCAAATAGGACACTTACTATTTTTGGCCGAAAACATGAGGTCTACTGGAAATCATGACTGTCTATAAATAGTAAGTCACTTTTTCTAGGAGTTTTAGTTAGAGTATAATTCTGAAACTTCTTCATAGGGTTTATGTTATTATTCAAGAGGTTGTAAGCTCGTATTTCATCATCAATCAAATTATTTCAATTTTTTTAGAATTATTTCTATTTTCATCATTTCCTCGTGGATTCAAGGTATCTTTGTGAGAAGTCCAGATAAGTTATGTGGATTTAGAAAAGTTACCCTTTAAAGAAGATGATACTTGACCTCAACACATCTATCCATGTGTCAGTTTGGTATCAGATCGAGGCTTTTCCTCTGATCTATGACTTCTAATGACAGGTCGGGCAATAATCCCATGGACAGTACTCCATGGAATCATCTTTTAACAGCAGTGGCTTTCTAAGCAACGCAGTGAGAGAATCGGCAAGTCATGCAAGGGCTACAAGTTTCCATCGATCGCATGACGGAAGCCAAAGGGCAACTCCATGTTCCTAGCAGTAATCCACCACCAGCAATTGCTGGAACTCGTAGTTGCCCTGATCGTAGATGGTACCACAGTGAACCAAATGATCATTCCTGAGAAAGGAAAATCTAGAGACGAGGAGGTCGATGACATGATCCTCCAACATCCTAGACAAGGTAGTGATCGAGCAGATCGGTCAGATCGGTCAGATCAAGAGTCCATGATAAAGGTTGATATCCCTAACTTCAATGACCAACTTCATATTAAGATTCCATTGATTGAGTTTTTGAAGTTAATCGATTCTTCGACTATATGGAGATCCCTGAAATGAAGAAGGTTAAACTTGTTGCCTATAAGTTGAAGGGCAGAGCTTCAGCTTAGTGGGAGCAACTATAACTCGCATGGACGAAACAGACAAAAGCACCAATTCGCACATGACAACGGATGAAGCAAATACTACGCGCACAATTCCTCCATAACTACTACAATCAGGTACTATTCCAACAATACCAAAATTGTCGGTAGGGTAGTCGGTCGGTGAGGGGTTATGCAAAAGAATTCTACTTCTTGGTGACGCGTAACAATTTGGTTGAGACTGAATCGCAACGAGTTGCCCGATTCAATGATGGATTATGTATGGCCATCCCAAATTAGGTCTAGATGCAACATGTTTAGACGATGAATGATACAATCAAATTGACTATTAGAGCAGAAGCATAACTTGAATGCCCCAACACATGGACCTATGTTACCGCCAGGGTCGCCGCGGCAAATCTGTCCCAGGGAACTCCACAGCCCAGAGGGAAAGAGCCCGTAGGAGCGCGCACTCAACCTCCTGCACCCAGAAACTGAGATAGAGAAAGTAGGCAAACTAGGCCCTAACGGAAGGTATTGATTGCTGCTGGTCCGAGCAGGATCCCGAACCCTTATGCCCGACAAAGATTCGACAATTGTTATAGTTGTGGCCAACCGGGTCACTTATCAAATACTTGTCCCCGCCGATAGGTGGCGAACCTCACTATCAATGATGGTAATGCTGAAAATGCCGATGAAAACCCAAATGTTGATGAACTAGAGCATGTCACAGAGGATGAGGTAGATGAGACAGGTTGGGTTTAACAAGATCATGATGGGTCACTCGTCGTGAGACGACTATTGTATGCACCAAGAAAAGAAGTACACCTGTAATAACATAACATCTTTCGAACTAGGTGTATAGTGAGTCGAAAAGTTTTGTGACATGATCATTAACAGTGGGAGTAGCGAGAACATCATCTCCAAGGTCACGGTGGAAAAGTTGTATTTAAAGACAGAGCATCATCCCTCCCCATATATGATCGGTTAGATTAAGAAGGTCAGTGAAACAAAGGTAACTGAACAATGCACTATATCTTTTTCGATTGGTAAATGTTATAAAGACGAAGTAGTATGTGATATAGTTGACATGGAGGCCTGTCACATACTACTCGGTCAACCATGGAATACGATCATGACATCACTCATAAAGGGCGAGATAACATGTATATTTTCGTCAAGGACGGGCGAAAAACCATATTGTCCCCTATAGATCTAAAGAAGCCACCCGAAACTTCTATAGTGGAGGGTCGTTCTCTCTTAACCATACGAGACTTTGTGGAGGAGTCCAAAGAAACGAGAAAGGCCTATGCATTAATTGTAAAAGGAGATGAACTCGAGCCTACCATCATCCTTGAAAGACTAAAATTCTTTTTCCATAAATTAAAACAAATTTGGCCTAATGACATTTCCAATGGATTGTCTCCCATGCGAGATATCCAGCATTATATCGACATTGTCCATGGGTCCAGCTTACCTAATCGTCCTCATTATCGGATGAGTCCGAAGGAGTGCGAAATTTTGTAGGGATAAGTAGAGGAACTATCACGCCCCAAACCCGGAGATCGGATTCACAGGAATCTCGATTGCCGAATCCGGTGCCGACAGCCTCCGTAGTACCCCATTCTCGACTCCTAGCGTCCATACGCCAGATTCCGATCCTAGGATCTTACAAGGAGGATTTTTTTTTTGGTACATTTATCTCGTAATAAGCATAACCACAAGTATACCCAAATCGTAAAGGCAATATCATCATCACCTATCTACTAATATAACAATTTGAATACAATGCTGAAAGGGAAATACATATATCGAAAATCAAAGCTCCAGAGATCTGCTGTATGCTCCAAGCTCAACGCTACTGCAACCTAACGTCACCTGCACGCATCTATCGTGCATAAGCTTATAGAAAGCTTAGAGGGTGGTGTAGGTGTGTGCACAAGATAAGTGCCAAGTATTCAAGACAATGCCACAATCATACAATGTCGGAAATAAGCGGAAATATTGACAAGATCATGAATCATATGATATCAGAGTAAGCAAAAATATTAACAAGATCATGAGTCAAACAATATCATAATACGTAATACAGATCAACTATACAAATGAGGAACCATAAAGAGTCAAATATCAGAAGCCGTATCTAAACCATATAAATGCAGAAACACAGGTAATCCAAAATGCCATATGCCGCGGATGTAATGCAATATCCGGTGCGAATGGAATGACCATGCTGGAGTGTGAAGTCGCGATGATAGTACGTAGTATCGCAGGCTATGGGGTCTATCACAATGGACTTTTATCCAAACTAGTCCCATACCTAAATTTGGATAGTTAGACTCAACGTGGTAAACTCCTAGTCTCAAGTTGTCGCGTGCTCCAACCGAAATCCTGGCCTTTACGAAGGTACATGTAACAAATAGTTGCGCACCACCAGCCCGAGTGGATAATGAATGAATGAATGAATGAGTATACAACTACTGCTCAATAAGTCCACATATCAGTACGGTTCATCTCTAGGATTATCACCGGGATTTAATACACTCCAAATGACATGCCACTCTCCTAGCCTCACAGTCCAAGTGAGCGTAAAAAACCTCACTATCCGCCTGACCAATAGTCTGCTAATACCTATCCGGCATGTCGATAGCGAACCCATTCACGAGCTGGTCAAACTTAGCCTAGCAATGCCTCCTACGCTCCGGCGGGTAAGGCCATACCCCCTCCCAACCGACCATGACATAGTGGGAGACGGGCCTCCTAGTATTCGGCACTCGGGCACTCATGTATCCACTCGGTCTCGACGTTGGGGCCTCTCCTGGCTACGGAGGTTTAAGAATTTTTACCCAGGGACATCTATGGCGCCCGTATGTTAGAACCAAACATTTTCGGTGTCCCGTCTGGCCATCCACGATATGTCTGTGGTGGCTACGACCCTGATGTCGTTAGGGCGTATAGTAATCATAATATAAGATGCATGAGTCATACAATTCAGTCATGCATCAATCCTGCGCATACCGTGGGCTCATGTGAGATAACATCCGCCCATCAGGGAGTCTCATAACAACATGCTCAATGACATATGCAATGATCAACCACATCTCATAACAAACATGCAGATGATGCGTATGGGCATGTATCATGATGCTATGCTGTCTCATACTCATAATCGGTATCAATAACTGGCACCGACAATCGGCATCGACAATGTGGACATTTAACCAACACTGCCCCCAAGGAATGGCCCACATAGAGCTTAACATATAGTGAACCCATGGCCTCACAAAAAGGCCTGATATACAACACTATGGGCCTTACTTTAAGAGCTTAATACACATCACGATAGGCCTTTCACACGGGCCTAACATACATCACAATGAGCCTCAACTACGGGTCGCATATTCATCATATAGGTATCGACTATCGACTTTGACAATCGAAATCGACCTCAACAATCAGAATCGGCCTCGACAATCGGTCTCGACAAATCAGAATCGGCCTTGATAGTCGGAATTGGCCCACACAATCGGCCTCGACAAATCGGAATTGGTAATCGGCCACGATCGATAATCGGCAAATCGATCATGTCAAATCAGAATCGGTAATCGGCCATGATAATTGGCCTCGATCAATAATCGGCAATCGGCCACGACAAATTATAATCGGTAATCGGCCACGATAAATTACAAATCGATCACGTCAAATCAAAATCGGTAATCGGCCATGATAATCAGCCTCGATCGATAATCGGCAATCGGCCACGACAATTCAGAATCGGTAATCGGCCTCGATCGATAATCGACAATCGGTCACGACAAATCAGAATCGGTAATCTCCTACGATAATCGGTAAATCGATCACGTCAAATCAAAATCGATAATCGGCAATTGGCCACGACAATTCAGAATCAGTAATCGGCCTAATCGATAATCGACAATCGGCCACGATAAATTAGAATCGGTAATCAGCCACGATAATTGGGATCGATCGATAATCAGAGTCGGTAAATCGGTCACGTCAATCGGAATCGGCAATCGACCACGTCAATCGGCAATCGATCACGTCAAATTAAAATCGGTAATCGGCCACGATAATCGGCCTTGATTGATAATTGGTAATCGGCGAGGACAATTCAGAATCGGTAATCGGCCACGATAATCGGCCTCGATCGATAATCGACAATCGGCCACGACAAATCAGAATTGGTAATCGGCCACAATAATCGGGATCGATCGATAAATAGAGTCGGCAAATCGGTCACGTCAATCGGAATCGGCAAATCGGCCACGTCAATCGGAATCGGCAACCGGCCACGTCAATCGGAATCGACAATCGGCCACGTCAATCGGAATCGGCAATTGGCCACGATAGTCAGCCTCGATGATCGGCCAAACAAGGCCTAAGGGAAGGTCACAATGTGGGCATTAAACCATCATTGCCCATCAATGTGGCCATTTAACTAACATTGTTCCCAAGTAGTGGCCGCCATAGATATCATTACATACATCATGGCAAAATCACACATCACATCGGGCCTCGAATGCACAACAGGTGGGCCCTGCACCTGGGCCTCAAATACTTCATGTCGGGCCTCGCAAAAGGTCACGAACACATCAAAGTAGGCTGCATGATATGGGCCTAATACACATCACAATGAGCTACATCAACGGGCAGCAGTAATGGGCCTCATACACATCAGGTGGGCCGCAACAATGGGCCTAACACCATGGGCTTCAATTACACAATAGGCGGGCCCTACACATGGGCTTCAATACATCACAAGTGGGCCTCAAATATACATCATAGGTGGGCCACATACCTGGGCCTAACACACATCCGCATGCCATGGGCCTAATACACATCACTGGCCGCATGACAGGGGCTTCAAATACACAACAAGTGAGCCTCATGGATGGGCTACAATTTCATTAAGGTGGGCCTCACAGATGGGCCACAAATATATCAAAGTGGGCCAAAGGGATGGAAAATAAACATCAAGGTGGGCCCTGGAAAAGTTTCAACGGTGGACATCAATGTCTCCACTGCTTCCTGTGGTGTGGCCCAGCGGAGATCTGGATCGGCCTCCACTTCGGCCTCAGGCCCTAGAATTAGCTAGAGAAACGGAGGGACTGTGTGGATGAAACACATACAGCGTGGCAGGCTCCCACGATCCAGATGAACGGCGGGGATAAAATACATAAGTCACTGTGGATCCCGCTGTCCCTGATGGACGGTGGATGGCGCGGATCAAACCTACTTCATGGTGGGCCCCTACCGCTGCTGGACAACGTAGACAAGACATACATCACGGTGGACACGTCCGTCCAGATGATGGACGGTGTGATGAAGCACGTGGCTTAAGGTGGAGCCACGTGGATGATGGGCCGGAGACCCAGCCACTGTTGCAGCTGGTATTTCAGGTGGGTCCCACCGTTCAGAGCACTGGACGGTGAGGATGGAAGGCACAAACATCACGGTGGGACATGTTAGCACCGTCTGAACAATCCTGCACCGTCCAGACTTCTGGACGGTGTAGATGAAGCAATTACATCATGGTGGACACCACCTCAGCACCGGACAGCATGGATGAAATGTACATTGCAGTGGTGCCCCACATCCACCGTCCAGGTGATAGACGGTGTGGATTGAACCCATACTTCACAGCTGAGGTCCACGCATCCAAAATGGACGGACAGCGTGGATGATACAAATCATGGTGCGTATACACAGCACCGTCCAGATGGACAGTGCAGAACATAAGCAGCAAGGTGGGTCCCACGTGTGCCCACCATATATTCATATGATACATATGTGTATATAATATAAGAAAAATTTAGGGCTGTGGACCCCACCTTTTATCCAGCTGTTTTTATGAAAGAAGACAAACCTTCTTTTGCAACTTAGACCTCCACGTGTGGAGACAGAATTTCTGGACGAAAATACCCCTCCTTTCACGGAAACGGATTGGGTACTCCCCTGCCACCACGCAATGGTGGATGTTCGGTGGTCCGTGAGCCCCACCATGATGTATGCTTCTCATCCATGCCGTCCATATATTTTTCCACATCATTTTATGGTATGAGACAAAAAATGAGGTATATGCAAATCTCAAGTGTACCACATTACAGGAAACAGTGTTGAATGAGCGTCGACCATTAAAAACTTTTTGGAGCCCCACTGTGATGTTTGTGAGAAATCCTCCCCATATAAGTTCATTTATAGGGTCACAAAGACTTGGATGAAGAAGAAAAACAAATTTCATAATGATCCAAAACTTCCGTAACCCCTAAAAGGGTTTCAATGGTACACGTTCAATTCCCCACTGTATTTTACAGTGTGGTCCACTTGATAGTTAGATCTATCTTATTTCTCGTCTCAAGCCTTAATATGAGTTCGCCAAATAGATGGAAGGTTTGGATATAACATAGATATCATGATGGGACCCACAAAAGCAACACAACATATATAAAAAAAGAAAAAAGAAAAAAAAACAACACAGACTTCATCGATATATTGACCATATGTAGATATCGACAAAATAAAGCATCGATATATCGACATATTGTCGATATATCGACGTTACATGAAATTTTTTGGTTAAGTCGCTGGACAAATGAGGACTTAATTCAATATTATCGACCATATGTCGATATATTGACAAAATAAAGCATCGATATATCGACCTAGTGTTGATATATCGACATTACATGGAATTTTTTGGTTAAGTCGCTGGACAAATGAGGACTTAATTCGATATTATCGACCATATGTCGATATATCGACAAAATCAAGTATCGATATATCGACATATTGTCGATATATCGACGTTACATGGAATTTTTTTTCCCCCGTCGATTTTCATGCTTGCCCCGCCGATTTCTAGTTTGCCCCACCGTTTTTCATGCTTGCCCCGCCGATTTTCTAGTTTGCCCCGCTGATTTTCATGCTTGCCCCGCCGATTTTCTAGTTTGTCCTGCCGATTTTCTAGTTTGTCGCGCCGTTTTTCATGCTTGCCTCGCCGATTTTCTAGTTTGCCCCGCTGTTTTTCATGCTTGTCCCGCCGATTTTCTAGTTTGCCCCGCCGATTTTCATGCTTGCCCCACCAATTTTCTAGTTTGCCCCGCCGATTTTCATGCTTGCCCCTCCGATTTTCTAGTTTGCCCTGCCGTTTTTCATGCTTGCCCCGCCGTTTTCTTGGTTGCCCCGCCGATTTTCTAGTTTGCCCCGCCGTTTTTCTAGTTTGCCCGGCTGTTTTCTAGTTTGCCTCACCAATTTTCTAGGCTACGGATATAGCTACGGTTATAATCGGTAGCTATAGATTCTTTTTATTTATTTATTTATTTATTTTTATTTTTTTCTGTTGTTGTAATCCCACCGCCTTTTGTGGGTCCCATCATAAGGTCTGTGTTATATCCAAACCGTCCATCGATTTGGCGAGCTCATATTAAGCTTGAGACGTAAAATAAGACAGATCTAACTATCAAGTGGTGGGCCCTACAAAATTTTTAACGGTGAAAATCAGTTTTCCCGCTGCTCTTTGTGGTGTGGTCCATTTGATCTGGATATGATTTTTTTTTTGGATAATGCTCTGAAATGATCTCTAAATATGGATGAACGGTGTGGATATAATAAATACATAGTTGTGGGGCCATGTAACTTTGATCTCTTTTGAGCCGTTCGTACAACTCTTGGCTGGAGGAGCGTCAGCGCTCGTCTTCGAAAGGGAGGGGGATTTTCATCCTCAAATTTACTGTCCGTACGTGCAGGTATAAGTTGCAAAAGAAGGTTTGTCTTCTTTCATAAAAACAGTTGGATAAAAGGTGGGGTCCACAGTCCTAAATTTCTCATAATATAATATAATATTATTATATTCTATGTTGTTTCTGTCTTTTTTCTGTGTTTGAAAAAGTGATCCTGGACAAGGACACTGGACAAATGGCTGGATAGAATACATTCATTAGGGTGGGCCCCACCCACACGTGGCACGTGTGGGTGGGTCCCACGAATGCCATGACACGATCTCTCCTATTGGCTGGACGGTATGGATTTAATACATTCATTGTACGTGGGTCCCACAGGACCGTCCAAGCACGGGTGGCCTGGATAAAACTTATATCATGGTGGTCCATGATTTTGACGGTGTGGATCACCACAAAAGCACAGCAAGCCCCACACGTCCTATGCTGTTTTGGACGACAGGGATGAATACATGCATCAAGGTGGCACCACGTGGGCGGGCCACCAGAAATTGAATCAAGCCGATATTTCTGCCTTCCTTGGTGCAGTCCAGCAGCCTCTACTGCTGGACGCTCCACAGCTTGGATGGCCAGAGTGCTATACGTCCATCAAGGTGGGGTCTGCGTACACGTGGCCCACCAGCCACACATATCAAGGTGGGGTCCATCTCGTGGACGGCATGGATCAAGTGGGCCATACAATCATCATGATCATTAAGAACAAAAGAAAAAGAGAGAGACGTCAGATGGTGGAGGGACCCTGCCACTATGGGCCCCTCTTTGAATAATGCATACATCAAGATGGGTCCCACCATATGTGGACCCTCAAATCATCAAAAATCAACAAATAAGATCACCCACCTCAAGATCTCTTCTTCCTTCTTCCGCCAATGCGATCTAGAGCTCCAAGGAAACGATTCCAACGGTTTAGATGGACTTTGGATGGTGGAGATGAGAGGTAGGAAGCTGGGCTACACTAGCCCTCTCATGGACAAAATGGAGAAAAATGAGAGAGAGAGAGAGAGAGAGAGAGAGAGAGAGAGAGAGAGAGAGGATGGGATGAATTGATAAGGTGTGGTTGTTGTAAGAGATGAGAAAGGGGAGGTATGGGTTAGTTTGAAAATGGTGTAAAACAGGTATGGGTTGGTAGAGAGAGAGAGAGAGAGTTGACTTGTGAGGGGTGAGGTGACATGGAGCATGGGTGGTGTACTTGACTTGTGAAATGATGGATTGATGTGATGTGCCGTAGAGATTCTCTCGTAATCCGCAACGCGAGACTTTTTATCAGAAAAATAAGCAGGCCTACATCTCTTGGCCCGGGTATCGGATCGATTCGCGAGTCGCGGCGTTGGAACCGTGGTGATGGCGTGATCGCTAGGGTACAAGTTTCGAGTCGAGTCGACTCCGATATGTAGGACTCGACTTAGGATCGCGCGCAATCATCGGATATAGGTCGAGGGTCACCGGAATTCGACTGGGAGGACTGCGGATGCCTACAGATCGGTACAGGCTAGGATACGACTCTCGCAGGAACTGATCTATATATTCGAGAAAGCATAAGCTCATGCACCGTACCATCTCTATTAACTCCTAAGAAAGATGAGAGTTGACGCATGTGTGTCGACAACCAGGCCATTAACAAAATCACCATAAAGTACAGGTTTCCCATACTACGGATGGACGATATGTTGGACATGCTTGAGGGCACAAAATTATTCTCTAAATTGGATGAGCGACTACCATCATATTTGAATATGGTCGTGTGATGAGTGGAAGACAACATTTAAGACCAATGAATGGTTGTATGAATGGATGGTCATGCCCTTTGGTCTTTCGAACGCGCCTAATACATTCATAAGATTGATGAACCGAGTTCCGAAGCCATCCATTGGGCGGTTCGTCGTGCTCTACTTCGATGACATCTTGATATACAGTCAGGACGAAGCAAGCCATATGTAGCACCTTAGGCAAATCGTTCAAGTGCTCACTGAAAGTAAGTTGTATCTCAATTTTAAAAAGTGCAACTTTTTGATTGATAACCCGTTGTTTTTAGGCTTTGTCATGACATCCACGAGCGTTCGAGTGGATGAGGAAAAGGTGAAAGCCATCACAGAATGGCTAGTCCTAACAAACATACATGAGGTACAAAGTTTTCATAGATTGACGGCATTCTATTGTGGGTTTGTGAAGAATTTTAGCACCATTGTATGTCTAATTATAGATTGCATGAAGAAGGGACAATTTTAGTGGACTGACGAAGCCGATAAGAGCTTTGCCGAAATTAAACACAAGTGTCCACAACCCTGGTTCTTGTATTTCCCAACTGCGACAAACTATTCGAAGTTGAATGTGATGCTTCCCATGTTGGGATTAAGGGAGTCTTGTCTTAAAAAGGTTATCCGGTAGCCTTTTATAGTAAAAACTTAGCGATGCACGCAAAAAGTGGTCGACATATGAGTTCGAATTGTACGCAGTGGTACGAGCACTGTGGCATTGGCGACATTACTTGCTTCAAAGGGAGTTCATTCTTTACACTGACGATCAAGCTCTCAAATTTATTAATAGCCAAGTTAACGTGAATCATGTGCATGTTAGGTGGACTTCGTTTTTGCAGGAATTCACGTTTGTGTTGAAACATAAGTCTAGGTAACAAAATAAGTGGCTGATGTACTGAGTCACCATGCAACTTTGTTAGTTACTATGAGCAGTGAAGTTGTCAGGTTTGAGTGCCTTAAGGACATATATGCCAACGACGACAACTTCAAGGATGCATGGGTTAGATGCCAAGAAGGTCACCTTAGTGACATACATATGCAAGACAGATTCATTTTCAAAGGAAATCGACTGTGCGTCCTCAAAAGTTCGCCGAGGGAGCAAATCATCCAAGAATTACATAGAAGTGGCCTTAGTGGACACCTTGGACGGGATAAGACACGAGTTTTTGTTGAAGAATGGTACTCATGACCATAGTTAGTACGTGATGTGTGTAGAGCAGTGCAGCGCTGTCATGTTTGTCAGGTCTCCAAGGAACATTCTTATAATACGTGCCTTTACACATCGTTACCTGTACCTGATAACCCTTGGGAGGACCTATCGATGAACTTTGTGTCAGGTCTCCCACGAGCACAACGTGGCATGTATTAGGTGGTCGTGGTGGTAGATTATTTCTCGAAGATGACAAACTTCATCCCATGCAAGAAGACCCTCGACGTGACGCACGTGGCAAATTTATTCTTTAGAGAGGTCGTGCGGCTACACGGGGTCCTTAAGACTATCACTTCTGATCGTGATACGAAGTTCATTAGCCACTTTTATCGGACTTTGTAGAATCAATTCGGTGCGCGACTTCAGTTCAATAGTGCCTACTACCCACAGACCGATGGGCAAACTAAAGTTGTGAATTGCATGCTGGGGGAACCTCCTTTGATGTATATCAGGAGAAAAATTGAAGCAGTGAGATTTTTACTTGTCTCAAGGAGAGTTTGTATTCAACAACATGGCGAACTACTCGATAGGGAAGTCCCTGTTACAGGTTATTTACGGCTGAGTGCCTCACCATGCATTTGACTTAGTCCATTTGTCCAAGCTCTTAGGAATGAGCGTTGCAACAGAACATATAACAGAAAAGATCATGGACATTCATGAGGAGGTTGAAGCCAAGTTACACATCTTAAACGACAAGGACAAGAAACAAGCCGGCAAGCATCAACGATAAAAGGTGTTCGAGGTGGGTGACCAAGTTACGGTCCATCTACGGAAGGAAAGATTTCTGATCGGGACACACAACAAATTGAAGAACAAGAAAATTGGGCCGGTACCGATCCTACGAAAGATCATTAATAATGCGTATGTTGTTGATCTTCCGAATGACATGAAAATCTCATGTACTTTCAACGTCGCGGACTTAGTAGGACGAGAATTCAATGACGAGTTCTTTTGAAGTGGAGGGGACAGATGTAGAGCGGGTCGCGAATAATTTCATGGCTAAGATGAACTGGAAAAGGCCTGATCGGAGGTGGAGGTGATCCAGAACGTAAGAACTTAAAGTGGACGTATCTCGCAAATTGGAATGAGTTATCGGACATACCATGTCACGCCCCAAACCCGAAATTTGGATTCACAGGAATCCCGATCACCGAATCCGGTGCCGACAGCCTCCGTAGTACCCAATTCTCGGCTCCTAGCATCTATACGTCAGATTCTGATCCTGGGATCCTAAAAATGAGGATTTTTTTTTGTACATTTAACTCGTAATAAGCATAACCACAAGATTACCCAATTCACAAAGGCAACATCATCATCACATATCCACTAATATAATTATTTGAGTATAATACTGAAAGGAAAATACATAAAATGAAAATCAAGCTCCAGAAGACCGTTACACGCTCCAAACTCAACACTTTTGCAACCTAACATCACCTGCACGCATCTATCGTGCATAAGCTTATAAAAAGCTTAGAGGGTGGTGTAAGTGTGTGCACAAGGTAAGTGCCAAGTATTCAATGCAATGTCGTCATCATCATACAATACCAGAAATACTGGTAATACATAAAATCGTACAATATCGGAATAAGCAGAAATACTGACAAGATCATGAATTATCAGAGTAAACAGAAATACTGACAAGATCATAAATCATACGATAACAGAGTAAGTGAAAATACGGACAATTCCATGAGTCAATCAATATCAAAATACGCAATATAGAACAGCTATGCAAATGAAGAGTCATAAAGAGCCAAATATCAGATGCCGAGGATGCGATGCAATATGCAATTCCTGATGAGTCCACGAATAGCATCAGCCGTATCTAGACCATATAAATGCAGAGACACAGTAACCCAAAATGTTATATGCCGAGGATGTAATGTAATATGCGGTGCGAATGGAATGACCATGCTAGAGTGTGAAGTCGGGATGATAGTACGTAGTATCGCAGGCTATGGGGTCCATCACAAGGGACTTCTATCCAAACTAGTCCTATACCTAAATTTGGATAGTCAGACTCGATGTGGTAAACTCCTGATCTCAGGTTAGTCGCGCGCCCCAACCGAAATCCTGGCCATTGCGAAGGTACACGTAACAAATAGTTGCGCACCACCAGCCCGAGTGGATAGTGAATGGATGAATGAATGAGTATGCAACTCCTACTCAATAAGTTCACATATCAGTACAGTTCATCTCTGGGATTATCACCGGGGTCTAGTATCCTCTACATACAAACCGCAGCACACTGACGCGCGACCATGCAAGTGGAAGAGACCTCACTATCCGTCTGACATGTAGTCAGCCAATATCTACCCGGTACGTCAATAGCTGACCCATTCATCAGCCTAGCTATGCCCCTACTCTTGGGCGGGTAAGGCCACACCCCCTCCCAACCAACCACGACACAGTGGGAGACGCGACCTCCTGGTATTCGGCACTCGAGCACTCATGTATCCACTCAGTCTCGACGTTGGGGCTTCCTCTGGTACCAAGAGGGTTTAGGGATTTTCACCCATGGCCATTTATGGCAGCCCGATGCTAGAACAGATTTCTGGTGTCCCGTCTATCCATCCACGATATGCCTGTGGAGGCTACGACCCTGATGTCGCTAGGGCGTACAGTAATCACAGCTCACAATACAAGATGCATGAGTCATACAATCCAGTCATGCATCAATCCCGCGCATACCGTGCGCTCAGGTGAGACATTCTCCGCCTATCAGGGAGTCTCATAACAATCGACACTATGACATATGCAATGGTCAATCATGTCTCATAACAAATATGCAGATGATGCGTATGAGCATGTATCATGATGCTATGCTGTCACATACTCATAATCAGTATCAATAACCGGCATCAACAATCGGCCTCGACAATGTGGACATCTAACCAACATTGCCCTAAGGAATGGCCCACATAGAGCCAAACACATAATGGGCCCACGGCCTCACACAAAGGCCTAATATACAACACAGTGGGCCTTGCCCAAGGACCACATATACACAAAAGGTGGGCCCTGCTCATAGGCCTTAAATACATGACATGTAGGCCCTACACATGGGTCTCGAATACATCAAATGGACCATGCATCATGGGTCTAATACATATCACAATGGGCCTTGCCCATAGACCATGAATACATCACAATGGGCCCCAACTATAGGTCGCATATACATCATATAGGTCTCGACAATAGGCCTCGACCTCTACAATCAAAATTGACACTCGGAATCGGCCTCGATAATCGGCCGAATAAGGCCTAAGGGAAGGTCACAATGTGGACATTTAACCATCATCGCCCCTCCATGTGGACATTTAACTAACATTCCTCCCAAGGAGTGGCCCACATAGAAGTGAACATAAAGTGGGCCCATGGCCTCGCACAAAGGCCTAATACACATCACTATGGGCTACATCACATGGGCCTCAAATACATCATATGGGCCACAACCTATGGGCTTTAAATGCACAATAGGTGAGCTCTACACATGGGCCTTATACACATCAAGTGGGCTACATCAATGGGCCTCGATTATATCACAATGGGCCACATCATATGGGCCAGAAATATATCATAACGGGCCACGATATATGGGTCGGAATTACATTACAATGGGCCTCGCTAATGAGCCGTAAATACACAATAGGTGGGCCCCATCACATGGGCAAAAAATACAAATAGGTGGGCCTCACACATGGGCCAAAAATACATCATGATGGGCTGCATCAATGGGCCATCATATACATCAAGTGGGCCGCATCAATGGGCCACACCAATGGGCTAAATATATCAGGTGGGCCGCATCAACGAGCCTTAACCCATGGGCCCCAAACACATCTCAATGGGCCTTAACCCATGGGCCACAAATACATCAAATGGGCCGTATCACATGGGCCTCATATATATCATGGTGGGCCTCAACGGATGGCCACAAATACATCAAGATGGGCCTAATCACATGGGCCTCATGTATATATCAAGGTGGGCCTCATACATCCCCAAAAGAATCATATGGAAGGATCATTTGGACCATACCCCAAGTGACAGTGGAGATAATAATTTTCATTGTTTAAACAATTCACAGGGCTCACTATAAAGTTTATTTTCCAACCAATCTAATCATAAGGTCATAAAGACCTGGATTAAGGGGGAGGACAATTCCCCATTGATCCAGAACTTTCGTGACCCAAATGGATTTCAATGATAGACGTTCAATCCTCCACTATTTCTGTGGTGTGGTCCACCTGATCAATGGATGATCACATCACGGTGTGGGCTGCTGTAATGTAACAACCCGTCTGTTTTTTAACAGTGGGAACTATATCCCATTTTTTTTTTATTTTGGTGTGGCCCACTTAAACCTTGAATCTACCTCATTTCCTGGGCTATGTCCTAACATCATCTAGCAAAACTGATGAACGGTGTGGATCTGTCACATCATTCTTGTAGGGCCCACTCTAAAAAAAAAGAAAAAACAAAACAAAACAAAACTCCTCTCAACGTAACCAACCCCATCCTTCACTCCTCTCACCGCACGACCTAACCTCTCTCCCTAATTTCCTCTCCCATTCAAACTCTCCTCTTTCTTCCACCATTCTTCATCGGCGGAACCCATCAAATAATCCAGGCCGCTCACTATCAACCCAAGAAGATTTTAACGACAAGCATTCAACCTCCACTCAACACACCAGGTAGGTGATTATCCCGATTGAAAAGACTACATTATTATATACTTTAGTTCATTAATTATTTATTTCGTATTTCTGATTTAAGTCATTTGATTTTGGTTTTACGTGATGTAGAATGCATTTATTTGATTTGTAATATGTGAAATAAATTCATTTGATTGTTGTTAAATGCTTTTAATTATATTATGAGTGCTCTGCCCTAAAAGGACCATTATATTATTTTTATGGGGTGCTCTGGTCAGGGTCATTTCTGAAAGGATTAGCACGGTACGGGTGCTCTGCCCAGGGTCATTCCTGAAAGGATCGGCACGGGTGCTCTGCCCTGAGCAATTCCCTAAAAGGATCAACACACACGGGTGCTCTGCCCTGGGTATTTACCCTAAAAGTCTATTCACTAGGTGCTCTGCCGAGGGTCATTCCCTAAAAGGATCAACACCGGTGCTCTGCCGAGGGTCATTCCCTAAAAGGATCAACACACACGGGCGCTCTGCCCTGGATTGAACCAAAAATGATTTTAGATAACGGCATTATCTTATTTTGTTATTACGAAAAATAAATTATTATTGTTGTCATGTACAATGACGATTCAATACTCGTAATTAGTCATATTTGTATTATTGAGTTTTATTTGTGTTAATGTATAATTTTCAATTTTGGAAAGGATGTGACCCTACGAGCCGTCGCGCTCACACCCATATAGACTGTTTTGCAGGGTTGGTATACGAAGAACCGGTTGGACAAGATTGAAGACTTATATATTTTATATTTATATTTAGAAATTAATTAAAATTTAATGTATGTTGTTATTATTTATTTATTTATGTCAATGTAATTAAAGATTTAAGGATTGATTAGTAGAAAATATTTAATCACAATTATTAGTATCCTTTTAGTTGCTCTGATTGCCTTAAAAATGCATGAAATAATGTGGGTTGCGATGTATATTTATTTAAATACAACTCACGGTCCTGAAATTCGGGTTCGGGCCTGGCCAACTCGGGTTCCGATTTTCGGGGCGTGACACGTAATGTATTAAAGATCCAACCAATGCATAAGTTAATATAGTGATAGATGAAGCGGAAACAAATATCGGCTTAATAGGAAACTACTGTGGCCCTTAGAAATTTTGAACGGTGAATGTCGCTGTCCACATTGATGGTGGGTCCACCTGATCCTAGATCTGTCTTATTTTTAGTCTAAAAAATGAGCTTTCAAAATAGTTGGACGGTTTGGATGCAACACATGCATCATGGTGGGCCTACATAAGGTAGCCCATGTCCCTAAGAATGGATGAACAGTAGGCATATAACACATTATGGTGGGCCTCTCAAGTCGGCCCTATGGTGGACGCTCAATCACCACTATATATAGTATGGTCCACTTGGGATTTGGGCTTGCCTCCCCATGGGGCCCACGACCCTGCATTAATTGGAAATGGATGGCTGGGCAGTGTGAATATACAACACATACACCATCTTGGGCCTTACAATACAGTCCACGGTGGGACACCCCAAGTGAATAATCTAATTCGTTCACCGCCTTGGTTACCTCGAATGAGGTCAAATAGACTCTGACTAGGACTGGTTTGGATGACAAGGGACTCCAAAGAGGGCCCTAGAGTGTTTCAATAGATGAGCATTAATACCCTTAGTACGGCCCACTCGAGACTCATATTTGCCTCAAAATTTGGCACATGGCCTAAAATTATAAGGAGGAGATGGTGGACGGTGTGGATTAAACAAATTCATCATGATGGGGTCCACGTGTGGTGGCAGTCCAGTAAAGCTCCCACCCTCACCGTCACTGGCCAGTAACGTCCTGGGACTTTTTTTTTTTCTTCTTCTCTTTCTTCCTTTGTTTTTATTTTATTCTACTATGTGGGGCCCATTAGTGGATAATCCATTCCATTTATTATATCGACCAACTCTTTATGGACCAAAGGAGTTTAATGATGATAGGTCCACCACTGATACACACAACAGTAGGTATTAGAAAGTTTCAACAGTGGGACTTTGTTTCACTTGGTGCGGTCCACTAAGAACTAAGATTTGTCTCATTTTTTGACTTATAGCCTAAAACTACATGGGGAAGGTGGTGGACAGCATGGATTAAACAAATACATCAATGTGGGTCCATGATTGGGACGCCCCCACCCCACGTCCGCGAGGGGGTGCTTCCACTACCACCATCGGTTGTGGTGTGGTCCACCTGATGGTTGAATCGAGTAGATTTTCGAACTCCACAGCTAAAATGTGCCAGAAAATGGACGTATGGTGTGGATCTAAGAAATACATCAATATGGGTCCCATGAGTGAAAACTCACTCCAAACCTTCCATGCAAAAAGTAAGAAATGACGTGGTAACCCAACCCCTTAGCATTTGTGGTATGGCCCACCTGGGATTCGGATTAGCTTCATTTTTCGGCTCAACGCCTAAAATGAGCTGGGGAATGGGATGGACGACGCAGATTAGATCCATACATCAAGGTGGGGCCTGCATGAGCGGCCCTTTCCAAAGCTTGTTAAATCAAGCTAATATTTTTGTTTTCAGTTCTTGTCCAGCGTCCTGGACGGTTTGGGCACACACGTATTTAAGGTGGGCCCTGCTCAGGTGGGCCACCAAATGGCTGGATGAGACATACATCAAGGTGGGACTCATCCCACAGAACTTGCTGACGTACCATCGTCCAGTAAAACGGACGAACAGCTGGGATGTAAAATACATACCTCAAGGTGGGTCCCATCCCACATGTGCAGCACATGTGGGGTGGGCCCCACACGTGCCAAATGAAAGGACGGTTTGAATATAGCACATACCTCAGGATGGGGCTACCGAACTTGCTACGTCAGCACAGCAGCTGGGTGCTGCTGGATGGTGTAGATGCAGAACACATGCATCAACGTGTGCCTCGTCCAGGGATGGACGGATGAGATGAAAAAGATACATCAGGTGGGTCCACTCGTGTGGGACCCACCAGCCAGTATCAAGATGATATTTGTGGGTTCCCTTCTAACAGGGCTTGCCCAAAATCGGCAGTAATGAGCTCCTGGACGGTCAGCAGTGTGGGCCTTGCTTGATGAACGACTTGGACAAAATACATATATCATAGTGGGGCCCACACAGGTGGTCCACATAGCTAGGAATCAAGCCAATTTTTGTGTTTTCCCTTACGTCCGAGCCTGTCCAAAATGGTCAGCAGTGTGGGCCCTAGTTGGACAGGGGGAACGTCCCACTGGATGGATGATTTGGATGTATCATACATCAAGGTGGATCCCATCATGTGCGACCTACAAATCAACAATCAAGATGGGCCACACATCATAGCAACAAAAGAATGGAGAAATCTACCCTATAGATGCACTCACCTTCCTTCTTTTTCCTCCGTAGTGCTCCAAAGCTCCAATGAGGCTCTTTCAATGGTGGAGATGGGCTTCTAATGGTTGGATTGAAGGGGACTTAAGGTGAATGTGGCTGGAAATGGGAGGGCTATCATGGACGTTTGGGAGTTCTTATTGTTGGAATGGGAAGAAAGAGAGGGAGAGAGAGATAAGGAGAGAGAGAATAGGCCATTATGGCTAGTAATAAGCTAGCTATGATAGATTGTAAGAGCTTAGTAATGATGGGTTGTAAGAGCTTGCAATAATGAGTTTTGAAAAAAATGAGAGCATTCATGGGGTAGGCTAGGTAGGGGGTAGGTTAGGTTGTAGAATAGGGTGATGTTATCCCTAAGATGACATCATCCTCATTATGATTATGGGGAAACGTGTAGGGGTGACATCACCCTCATTATGATTATGGGGAAACGTGTACACTATGGCCCCCAACGTGCGGTCCACCGCCATGATCGTGCACTGGTCATATCGTGGGATCTAGACGTCGGATTGTCGCACGAGACGTGGCATCAAAATCGTAGCGACGACATGGTCGCAATGGCATAGGTCTCGGGTCGAACCGACTTGGGTGTATAGGGTGTGACTCAGGGTCGAACACAAATAAATTCTACAGGTCGCGGGTCGCCGAAATTCGACCGGGAGGACCGCGGAGGCATACGGAACAGTACGGGCTAGGATACGGGTCTCACATACCATATATGATTTTAGGGTAGGACGAGCTACTTTAGCCACCCAACCTGCTTTGTCGAGTTGCCCAGGTTGCCCACGCCGAATTCGTGAGATTCCATTAGATTGACGAACAAAATCCCTGTTTATTTTTGTTTTTACTATTTATAATTAGTTTTAGTTTGATTATTACTCTTCATCCCTTAGGATTTAAGAGTTCAGATAAGTTATGTTGATTTAGAACAATTATCCATTTGTGGAAGACGGTGCTCCACCTCAACACGTCATTCCTGCGTCAGTGGCCCACCTAAGTCACATATTAGCCATATTTTATGGGTTTGTAAGTAGGAATACACACTTCTAAGTAGTTGGGACAGATCTCACATGCATATGAGGATGACCCCATTCAGAACTCAAGAGAGAGTTTGTCTGCTACCGATTACTAAGAAATAACATTTATTGTTTCTTATCTCTTTCCACCGATGCATTTATACTGACACTGCTGATTTACGATGGACAGTGCTCTGTGAAGCTCCTCAATGCAAATCCAAAACCTAAGAAAAACTAATGATTGAATGTATTAAAAACTTATTTTGGGCTATAAAAGTTGGATCAAGATTATATTTGTATTTTCCCTTCATCTAGTCTTTTTTTTTTTTTCAAAAAGCCAAAATTTCATTAAAAAAAAAGGGCATATATAAATCTACTTCGGGCGGGCCCACAATAAAAAGGGGAAAGGCCAGCCTATCATGAGAAAGATGAACACTAAAAACACAACAAAGATCTACCTTTGCACCACACCCCACGAAAACTAAGACGACATATTTCGTAAATTGCCCAGGCCCACCCGATCTAGGAAAAACAGGCCTCTTGTAATACGAGGGAGGTTTGGAACCGTGAGGAAAAAGGAGTGGGCATGACTCTCGCTACCTTTGCGGGCTAGGCTATCGGTGACCCCATTCGTTTCTCTTGGGCAATGGGAGATGGACAAACCCATCTGAGATTTAAGGTGCTGGATCCTAGCCCACCAATAGAAGAGGCTCCAGTGAGGGGAGGAGACCCCATTAAGGTTGTCCACCACTGTCACGCCCCAAACTCGGAAACCGGGCTCACAAAATTTTCGATCGCCGAAGCCAGCGCCGACAGCCTCCGTAGAGCCCCATTCTCGGCTTCCAGCTCCCATACACCAGGTTCTGATCCTGGGATGCTACAAGGAGGATTTTCAACATCAATTTAATTGTAATAAGCATAACCAAAGGCATAACCCACAAACAACAACCAAAAACTCCATCACATTTCCACTATGATAAAAAACTTTACAAGTACAGTGAGCATAAAGGGAAATATAATGATGATAGATAAAAGCTCCAAAATGATCAGCTCTGCGCTCCTGCCTCAGCGCTGCTGCGATCCAACGTCACCTGCACGCAACGGTCGTGCATAAGCTTATAGAAAGCTTAGAGGGTGGTGAAAGTGTGTGCGCAAGGTAGTAATGCAATTATGAAATATTAGAGTAATGCGGAACATGCTGGTGAATCCATGAATACCGTTAGCCGTACCAAGGCTATGCAATGCAAGGCATGAATGATGTCGGCCATACTAAGGCTATGCGATGCAAGATACAAGTCAAGCATACAAATCCTCATCTATGTCCACATGTCAATATAACTCAAAATCTGAAAAATCACCAGGGTCTAGTACACTCTAAACCAGATTGCCGCCCCATCGCATGCAATAAGGTAAGTGGAAGAGACCTCACTATCCACCTGCCAATATCGGGCTCAGCTCGTCGATAGCGGACCCATTCCTCGAGTTGGTCAAACTCAGCCTAGCATTGCCCTCTCCTCTCAGGCAGGTAGGGCCGCACCCCCTTCCAACCGACCACGACACAGTGGAAAGCGCAGCCGTCTGGTAATCGGCATTCGGCGCTCCTGCACCCACTCGGTCTAGATATTAGAGCAACCTCTTGGTACCATAAGAGTTTAGGGACTTCACCCAGGGATATTTATAGCACCCCATGTAGAACAAGATTTCGGTATCCAATCTTGCCAACCACGATGTGCCTGTGGTGGCTACGGCCCTAATGTCGCTAGGCTGTACAGTACACACGTCACACGATACAAGATGCATGAATCACACAATCCAGTCATGCAGCAATCTTGCGCGTATCGTGCGCTCATGTAGGGCAACTCCGCCTATCAGGGAGCCCATAAACAATCTGCTCAAAGGCAGGTGCTATGATCAATCACTCATCTCATCACAAGCATGCAGATGATGCGTATGGACATGTATTATGATATCATGTTGTCACATGCTCGTACTCGGTATCGATAATCGGCGTCGGCCTCGAGCATCGGTAATCGGCACCGCTAATTAGGGTCGATAATCAGCGTCGGCCTCGACGATCGGCACCGATATCATATCGGTAATCGGCACCGATAATCGGAATCGATCAATCACATACGGCGAATGGGGCCCACTTATTTGGGTTAACCCATGAAGGGAATGGCCTAACAAGGCCTAAGGGAAGGTCACAATGAGGACATCTAACCATCATTGTCCATCAATGTGGACGTCAAACCAACATTGCTCCCAAGGCATAATCGCCAAAAGAAACATCAACACAGACATCCTGGCGGAACCTCAATTAATGGGCCGATTCGAATGGGCCGAATCAAATCAAGTGGGCCCATCTAGAGCACAAATGGACCACATGCAATCAAATAGGCCGTACCGATGGGCCTCTCATGTGGGCCATATATATACAACAAATGGGCCTCGCTACTTGAGCCTCGTATGCACCAAATGGTCCTCGGATTTGGGCCTAACAATACAAACAGGTGGGCCTCACCATGTGGACCACTTGGATGCACAAACACAGCACCAGGGACTAGTTAGGATGATTAAGAGAGAGAGATAGAGAGAGATAGAGAGAGATAGAGAGAGCGTCAGAGAGAGAGTGAGAGAAAGCTAGAGAGAGATAGAGAGAGCGTCAGAGAGAGAGAGTGAGAGAAAGCTAGAGAGAGATAGAGAGAGCGTCAGAGAAAGAGTGAGAGAAAGCTAGAGAGAGATAGAGAGAGCATCAGAGAAAGAGTGAGAGAAAGCTAGAGAGAGATAGAGAGAGCGTCAGAGAGAGAGAGTGAGAGAAAGCTAGGGAGAGAGATAGAGAAAGAGAGGGCAGCCACGTGCCCCTCTTTCTTTGCTTTTTCTTTCTTTTTCTTTTTTTTTTTTGCTTTTCTTTTCTTTTCTGACAACACCTAGAGGTGGGTCCCACGTAGGGCCCACCATATATATATATACATATATATGGGGAAAGGGTGCAGTGAGTTCGAGCTGACGTCTAGCTCCATGAGGGCGAGCTGTGTGGGCCCCACCGCTGATGTTGCCAAAACATCTAACCCATGAGTTAGATGCACCATTCCAGCATGGGTCTAGGTCTCAAAAATTAAGTCAGTCCGTGACTTGTGTGGGCGACACCACATGCAGAAGTGGAGAGGAGCCGTGCACCATTAAAACATTCATAACCATTTCAGAGGGCCCACCGAGATGTGGTTTGTAAATCCAGCCCATCCATTTTGTGTCCCAATTGTATGAGGGTCAGACCAAGTTTCAGCCGCACCAAACCTTCGGTGGGTCCCACATCAGGTGGCGCATCACCGTCAGCCACCCCACAGAAAATGGTACCAAGACCTCAGTGTAAAACGAGGTATCTCCACTCTGCTGCCAGTTGAGCTATGGATCTGGGTATCCAACGAGGGCCCCACACGAACTTGGGTCCCACCGTCCAGAATGGTGGACGGCTGGATGAGACACATACACTATGGTGGGCCCCCATCAGAAAGGGTGGACGGTGTGGATGGGCCCTGGACCCCACGTCAGTCCACACCCACCGTCAGCGCACACCCACTGACAGTGCACACTCCACGTTAGTACACCCCCTATCAGTTCACACTTCACTGTTTGCACACACCCAGCGTCAGTGATCCCTCCACTGGTGACTGACGGTGGGTATGCACCCCATCAAGGTGGGTCCCACATGGACCACCTGTTAGGATCAGGCTAATATTTGTGCTTCCCCTTTCATCCGAGTGGCCCACCATTTGGATGGCCCATACCACAAACAAAAGGCCAAGGTGGCCCACCATTTGGATGGTGTGGATGAGATACATACATCAAGTGGGCCACAAGCCATCATACACAAAGAAAAAGGGAGAGAGAGAGAGAAAGATCGGTGAGGATGGAGGGGCCCCGCCACTATGGGTCCCTCTTGATACAAAATTTACATTAAGGTGGGTCCCACATATGTGGACCCTTAATCAAACAAATGCATGAAAAACAAAGATCTAAGATCACCCACCGCTTTCTTCTTGCACCAAAGGCTTCCTTAGCTCCTTAGCTTTGATTCCAATGTGGGAGATGAGGTTTGGATGGGGGAGATGGGAGATGAGAGGGTAGGAAAGGTGGGCCACACTTGTTGCTTGGGAGAGGTAGGAGAGGCTTGGACGTGTAGAGGGTTTGAGTTGCTTGGAAAGTGTTTTGAAAAAAAAGAGAGAGAGAGACTTGTAAAGGGAGAGATGGGTGATGGATGTGGTGTGATGGATGTGGTGATGATGGGTGTAAGAGCCACTTTTTTTCACTTTTGTGGCACATGTTGTAAGAGAGGTATGAGCTTGTGTAAGAACTTTTTTACTTTTGGGGGTTACTTGGGGAAGAGTGTGAGGTGATGTGTACTTGACATGATGAGATTAATTGATGGATGATTGATGTGACATCTCGTAGAGATTCCCTCGGAATTCGTATGTGCAGCATTTTCCTCGCACCGAACGCTGGCCCACATCTCCTGGTCAGATTATCGCCTCGGCGCACGAGTCGTTGCATCGGAACCGCGGCGACGACGCTGTCGCAAAGGTACTAGTCTTAGGTTGAATCGATTCGGGTGGATGACGTGTAAATCAGAGTGGCGCGTAATGCCGGTTAAGGATCGAAGTTTGCCGAAATTTGACCGGGAAGACCGCAGGAACCTACGGAACGGTACGGTCTAGGATACGGGTCTTACAACCACTACCTTGGAATCGCTCTCTACTTCCACATTGAGAAAACCTCTAGACTTACTGTAAGACCCGTATCCTAGGCCGTACCATTTCATAGGCTTTCGCGGTCCTCATAGTCGAATTCCGGCGACCCGCGATATGTTTTCAGCGTTTGCATGCCATCCTGAGACGTGTCCCGTATATCAGAGTCGGCTCGACCTGAGACTTGTACTAGTGCGATCGCGCCATCGCTGTGGTTTCAATGCCGCGACTCGTACATCGATCCAGTACCCGGGCTAGAAGATGTGGGCCCACGTTCAGTAAGGGATTGAATGCCTACCACTGAAATTCTTTTAGGTCTCAGACGTTTCGGATCTATATGAAATTTGTTTTGCCTCTTAACTCCGGTCCTTGTGACCTTATGAATAGATTGGATGGAAATAAACGTTCCAGTGAGCCCCACGTGGGACCCACTTACAGTGGAGAGTGGATTAGCGGTGGAGATGGCTAACAGTGAAGTGTTAACTGGCAGTGGGTGTACTAGCTAGCAGTAAAAAAGAAAAGAAAATAATAATAATAATAATAATAATAATAATAATAATAATAATAATAATATATGATATTATATGGGGAGGCCCAGCCAGTACGTGGGACCCATCCCTCCTTTCTTCTTCTTTTTTTTTTCTTTGGCTGCACGTGCAGCACATCGTCGTCCATCCATTGGCTGGGCCACACCCTATTGCATGTGATGGTGGGACCCACCCCACGTGTGGGATACACTTTGATGTAATATATATTATATTATATGATATATAGTATATATTATCTTATATAATACATACATGATGGTGGGCCCTACGTGGGACCCACCTGCACTGTTTAAGGAGGCAGCTGCTATATCGTACAACAGCTGTATTGACGTCAGCAAGGTCCGTGGGACCAGCTGATGTGTGGATTGCATCCACTCCATCTGTCCATCTAAATGGGACCCACTGTATATGTGCTATATCCAAACCGTTCACCCACCTTGAATACTTATTCCATCTGCACCGTCCATCTGCCCAGGACGATGGGCCGGATTATGAGGTTGTGTTATATCCACCGTCCTGGGCAGATTATGGACCCCACTTCAATGTATATCTATGTCGTTCATCTATGTGGCCCGCCCGTGATGAATATATGCGGCCTACCTTGATATATTGGTGGTCCATTCGTTAAGGCCCGCCTTGATGTATGTACGCCATTCATCCATTTTTTTAGGGTCATGGGCCCCATTACCATGTGCGAGGCCCACCTGTTTGTATTTTTGGCCCATGTACGGGTCCCACTTGCTTGAATATGAGGCTCATGGTGTGTGGCCCACTTGATGTATTCGAGACCCAGATACGTGGCCCATTTGGTTTATATGAGACCCATGTGTAGGGCCTGCATGTTGTATATTCGAGGCCCACATCGATGCGGCCCAATTTGATGTATTTAAGGCCCATTGGTGCGGTCCGTTGATGTAGCCCATTCAATGAGGCCCATTATGATGTGCATTAGGCCCATGGGTCGTGGCCCGCGCGATGTATTTGAGGCCCATGTGCAGGGTCCACCTGTTGTGTATGTAGCCCTTGTATGAGGCCCATTGCAATGTATATTAGGCCTTTATGTGAGGCCATAGGCCCACTTTGTATGGGAGCGATGTTGGTTAAATGTCCACATTAATGGGCATTAATGGTTGGATGTCCACATTGTGACCTTCCCTTAAGCCTGGTTGGCCCATTCTCATCATTCTCTAGTGGGTTAATCCAAACGAATGAGCCCCCATTGATATTGCTTGGACCATCATAGGCCGTCCATTTATGGACCTCGCCTTGCGTTGAGACTGATTACCGATTCTGATTTGTCGTGGTCGATTGCCGATTATCGATTGAGGCCGATTACCGATTCTGATTTGTCGTGGCCGATTGTCGATTATCGATCGAGGCTGATTATCAATCGAGGCCGATTATTGTGGCCAATTATCGATTCTGATTGTCGTGGCCAATTGTCGATTTCGATTGTTGGGGTCCAATGTGATGTATATGTGGCCTGTATTTGAGGTCGTTGTGATGTGTATTCAACCCATGTTTAAGGCCCATTGTGATGTATGTTAGGCCCATGTGAAAGGCCCATCATGGTGTGTATTAAGCTCTTGAGTGGGGCCCATGATGTTGTATATTTGGCCCTTGTGTGAGGCCATGGGTCCACTATATGTTAGGCTCTATGTGGGCCATTCCTTGGGGGCAATGCTGGTTAAATCTCCACATTATCGAGGCCGATTGTAGATGTCAGTTATTGATACTGATTATGAGTATGTGACAGCATAACATCATGATACATGCCCATACGCATCATTTGCATGTTTGTTATGAGATGTGGTTTACCATTGCATATGTCACTGAGCAGGTTGTTGTGAGACTCCTTGATAGGTGGAGATTATTTCACATGAGCGCACGGTATGCGCATGACTCATTGATGCATGACTGGATTGTATGACTCATGCATCTTGCATTGTGATTATTGTACGCCCTAGCAACATCAGGGCCATAGTCTCCACCGGCATATCGTGGATAGCCAGATGGGACACCGAAAATCTGTTCTAGCATCGGGCTGTCATAGATGGCCCTTGATGAAAATTCCTAAACCCTCTTGGTACCAGAGGACGCCCCAACGTCGAGACCGAGTGGATATATATGAGCGTATGAGGGCCGTATACCAGTAGGCCGTGTCTTCCACTGTGTCATGGTTGGTTTGGAGGGGGTGTGGCCTTACCCGCCTGAGGGAGTAGGCATAACTAGGCTGAGTTTGACCAGCTTGTGAATGGGTCTGCTATCGACGTGCCGGGTAGGTATTGGTCGACTACTGGCTAGGCGGATAGTGAGGTCTTTTCCACTTACCCAGTTGTGCGCTTGATGGGACGGCAAGCTGGTGTAGAGTGTACTAGACCTCGGTGATGATCCCAAAGATGAACAGTACTGATGTGTGGACTTATTGAGCAGGAGTTGCATACTATTCATTCATTCATTCACTATCCACTCGGGCTGGTGGTGCGCAACTATTTATTACGTGTACCTTCACTATGGCCAAGATTTCGGTTGGGGGGCGCGACTAACCTGAGATCAGGAGTTTACCACACTGAGTCTGACTATCCAAATTAGGTATGAGACTAGTTTGGATAGAAGTCCCTTGTGATGGACCCCGTAGCCTGCGATACTACGTACTATCATCCCGACTTCACACTCCAGTATGGTCATTTCATTCGCACCACATATTGCATCACATCCGCGGCATATGACATTTTGGCTTATTGTGTTTTAGCATTTATATGGTCTAGATACAGCTGACGCTATTCGTGAACTAATCAGGAATTGTATATTGCATTGCATCATCGGCATCTGATACTTGGCTCTTTATGACTCCTCATTTGCATAGCTGATCTATATTGCGTATTCTGATATTGATTGACTCATGGACTTGTCAGTATTTCTGCTTACTCTGATATCGTATGATTCATGATCTTACCAGTAATTTTGATATTGTATGATTATGGCATTATATTGAATACTTGACACTTACCTTGTGCACATACTTAACCACCCTCTAAGCTTTCTATAAGCTTATGCACGATAAATGCGTACAGGAAATGTTAGGTTGTAGCAGCGTAGAGCTTGGAGCATGTAGCTAATTTCTTGGGCTTTGATTTCGATATATGTATTTTCCTTTCAGCATTGTATTGAAATGTTTATATTAGTGGATATATGATGATGTTGTTGCCTTTGTGATTTGGGTAATCTTGTGGTTATGCTTATTACGAGATAAATGTATGTTGAAAAATCCTCCTTGTAGGATCCCAAGATCGAAATCTGGTGTATGTACGCTAAGAGCCGAGAATGAGGTACTACGGAGGCTGTCAGCACCGGATTCGGTGATTGAGAATTTTGTGAGCCCGATTTTCGAATTTGGGGCGTGACAGAAGTATGGTATCAGAGCCGAGGACGGCTCTACCCTCGGTGGAGGATATTGTGATGCCCCGTCACTGTTGCACATGTGGGCGGGCATACGTAGGCGGACACTTATGTGGGCGGGGCCTAAGGGTCTAGGCGAGCTACCAGTGGTTGACAGGCTACTGTGCTGACAGACTACTGTGTATGCAGTAGGGATTGAACTTGTCCCACATCGGAAGAGTCGTATGAAGTTGTGGTGGTTATATGTAGGGTTCGCACCTTAAGGACACGACGCGTTTTGGGGGCAACCCTGAGAACAAAGCCGTGAGCCCTCTGGGCAAAGCGGACAATATTGTGTCCTTGGGTGGGTCGTTTCCCTTACAGAGGAATATGCCCTCCTAAATGGCACGGATCTCCGCCCTGGAATTGGACCCAAAGTCATAGCCCGAAGCGAATGCAAAAAGAAAAGAATCGGTACTGTCCCTAGCCACACCCCCACACCTGACGAGCCTGGATTTCCCCTGGCCGAGTCGTCCACATTCAGCTTGATCCAATCAGGTTGAGGCTTCTTCCACTTAACAACTTGGGCTGATTTGCGGTGCTGGAGGTTGGCTGCTATACAAAAACCAGAGAGAGCCACCATTAAGGATCTGTTTGGAGATCTTGGAGGGGGAAGGGAGGGAGTGATGTGGCATATGCAAAGGAGGATACGGGAGATTGTCTTGGCTTGAGAACAGACAACACCATCAAATCTGGCCTCATTTCTGGATCGCTAAATCTCCCAGAAAATAAACATGGGCAGCAGGCCCATTAACATGAGAGTGTCGTCCGACTGTTTAGCTGAGAGCCACCACCTCGAAGCCCTGCCTAGCGCCGTGTCAGTAGCAAAGATTGGAACATGAAAAATGGACTGGAAGTAGTTCCATACCCCCGAAGCGAGGTTCCTGCCAGAGAAGAGGTGGTCTAAGGACTCAACATTGGGCCAGGGACAACAACATTCACATCTAGAGCTAGCTTGGACTCTACCGTCGACTGGGACAGCCTTATGGATGATCTTCCATGTAAAAAGGCTAATTTTGGGCGGGATTTTAGGGTGCTAGATGAAGCGGGCCCATGGGGAAAGAACCCCCTGTGGACGGGAAAGCTGCCATGATGATCAGGAGTAGAATTCGCTAGATGACGACCTAGACCAGATCTTCTCGTCTTCGGCTCCAGACGTGCAGATGCCCTCCTCAATGATATGGTCCATGACAGCCCGAGGGAGAAGGAGACTCACCGTAATTGGGTCACGCTAACCAAGAGGGCCAATAAAGGCAGATACCTGTTGCTGCGGTTGCGGGGAAATGTGCGCTGACCATTGGTGCAGGGGGCCTAGACCGCTCCAATCGACATCCCAAAATGCAGTATTTCTTGTGCCAATCAACCATCTGGAATTTACCTCTACCAGATGAAAATGCTTACTGCTTTGCTTCTAAACGGGGGATGCCTAAGCGACAACATTCCCTTTCAAGAGAGTAGGCGATGGGCTGGTAGACTGATAATCTGGAAGATATTTACTTTTCATGAAGCTTGCCCAGCAGCTATCTTTGCCTCTATACAGAATGGTCCAAGCCATTTTCATCCTGAAAGCCTGTATAATCGCCCTCAGCCCTCTAACGCCTAGCCCACCTTCTGTTTTCGGACATGAGATCCGTTTCCAACTGATCCAATGTAGTTGTTTCCTGGACCCTTCCCACCCCCAGAAAAAATCAGCAAAAGCAGCTTCAAGATCTCCCAACAAAGAACGAGGAATGTCCGAAGCAGCCAACATGTGGATCGGAATACTCGGGAGAACATGATTGATAAGGGTGACTTTTCCTGCTTGGGAGAAGATTTTGGATTTCCAACCAGCAATCCTATTCTGAATCTTTTAAAGAATGGGTTGGAAGAAAGCTCTTTTACTTCCACCGTTAAAAATTAGAACACCAAACTAGATGAAGGGCAAATCGCATCTCCTGAAGCCAAGGATACTCTGGACGACCCTGCCTCTGGTTTCGGACTGGTGGGAAGACAAAATGAAGAAACTTTTGCTGGGGTTGATGCATTGACCTGAAGCAAGGTGGTAGCGCTCAAGGAAAGCCTTTATCCACCGCAGCGTGTTTCGGCTCCTGTTGGTTAGCAATAATGTGTCGTCTACGAAGAGAAGGTGGGAAACCATGGGGCAATTCCTACGGGTGGTGAAAGGATGACAACTTCCACCAAGGATCAAATTCTTGTAGCCTCTGCCCAGAATTTCAGCCACCAAAATGAAGAGGGCTGGAGAGAGAGGATCGCCCTGACGGAGACCCCTCATAGAGCGGAAGAAGCCACAAGAGTCAACGTTAACCAGGACCGAGAACCATGAGTTCGACCAGCACTTCTTGACCATTTGAATCCAACCTTCATCAAAGCTAAAGTGACGAAGGGCTGTAATGAGGAAATTTTAGTCCAACTTGTCATAGGCTTTTTCTATGTTGAGTTTAATGAAAATATTACCTCCTCTAGCACGTTTGTTGATGTGACGAAATAGCTCTTGGGCCAGCGCACAGGACTCCGCAATGCTTCTGTCTTGAACAAAGGCTCCCTGTTCCACCGAGATGATATTTGATAGACTTTTACCAAGCCTGTTAGCAATGATCTTCGAGCAGATTTTGTAGATACAATTACATAAACTGCTGGGGCGAAAATCCGCAAAAGATTTGGGTGATGTGGATTTTGGGATATGGCAAATCATAGTAGCAGTAAAGGCTAGCAGAAATTCCTCGCCTACAAAGAAAGATCTCATCGCCGCAAGGATGTCTTGGCCCACAATCAACCAACAGCCCTGAAAGAAAGCACTAGTAAAACCGTCAGGTCTGGGGGCCCCATCCTTCAGTATGCTCATCACCACGGTGAGGGTTTCTTCTAGGGAGGGTTCCTCCTTAAGCATGGCATTATCAACCATAGAGATGGCAGGATGGATGACGTCAAGGAGGTCATCAGGCGGGGCGCAGGGCTGGGCTTCTAAGAGAGCTGAGAAGAAATCTATGGCTCCTTTCTTGATCGAGTCATGGTCAGACACTAAGGAACCATCCGCTAACTTAATCTCACTGATACGCGATCTCTTGGTGCGGTCAGTGGCTGATATGTGAAAAAAATTGGTGTTCCTGTCCCCTTCTTGAAACCAACGATTTCTTGACTTATGTTTCCAAAAAATCTCCTCACGGGCTTCCTGCTTCAACAGTTTCGCTTTGGCCCTGTTTACAGCAATCTAGGACTCGACGCAGTCAGTGGACCGAGCAGCTTGTTCTGCTTCGAGAAGGGCCTGTTCAGCTTTCCTGATATTATGGAACACATTCCCAAATGTGTCTCTGTTCTAATTGATCAATGCTTTCTTCACATTCTTCATTTTACTCTGAAGGGTCTGCATGGGGGGCCGATGAATTTTGTTGTCCAAGCCATCTTAACCTGGTCGAGGAAAGACTCATGTTGTATCTACATCCGTTGAAATCTGAACCGCTTAGGGAAAGATCGGGTCTGCTGCAGGAAGGATAGGAGAAGGGGCGCGTGGTATGAGTTGTGGCGGGCCAAATGACGGACCTGGTGAGTTTGGAAGGCCGAGAGGTATGTGTTGTTGCAGCAAATTCTGTCCAATCTGGCCCAAACTCTAGCCTGTCCTCTCGCATTATTCCACCAGGTGTATTTGTTGCCACAGAATCCTGCATTAGCCAGTCTAGCCCTGATCAGGCCCTCCGATAATTCCTCTGCACTACGCTTGTTGAAAGGGGCAACACCTCTTCTTTCCTCTTGGGACAGGATAAAGTTGAAGTCCCCCGCAACTATCCAAGGAAACACTGATCCTGCCGCTAGCGCGCTAAGCTGATCCCACAACGATCTCCGCAGGATGCAGAAGCATTTAACATAAATAAATGAAGCCATCATTGCGTACGATAGCTCGAAAAATCCACAACAATAGAGAGCATTTGGCTAGTAGAAGCAATAAGGTTAATGGTGAGGAAATTAACCTTAAAAAAACCCACACTTTACCTCCTTGGGAAGCATTTGAGATGGAGTTGTGAAAGCCAATTTTGAGGCTAATCTTAACTCTCTTTTTGTCCTTTGGCATCAGTTCCAGGATCGCCACGACTGTTGGCTTGTGGAGCTTAATCAGACATTTGAGCGTCCTGATGGTTGGCAAATTACCAACCCCTCGAGCGTTCTAAACGAGCAGACTATCTATTGTTACTTTGCTCGGTCAGCAATAATCTGCGCTTCAATTCTCTGAGTCTACTATTCCATCTTAACTTCAATGCCTTTGGAGGTTGAAGAGGCTAGTCTCCCTCCGTGATGGTAGCATAAGTTCTTACTTGGCTTCCTTGTAGCACTCTTTTTTCTAACTGAAATTGTGTCTGTCTGTTGGCTGTTTGAGTTAGTATCCAATCGCGGCTGGTCCACCTGCTTGGGCCCGAATAGATTTTGAGAATCACCACCGTCTGGCGAAGGGGAAGGGCCTATAGTGGGGGCAACATCAGGGGGTATAGGCTCGGGTAGAGAGAACGGAAGAGGTCTGATACAACGGCCTGAAGAACGGTCCAATAGCGTTGTTCGGGCAACTGATTGTTGAAGATCTGAATTTTACGGATTCTGAGAAGGGGCATTATGGAAGAACAGGGAGAGATCGATATAGAGATGGATGGCGTTTAGAGGGTCTTTATTGGTAGCCAACTTATGACGAAGAGCATTCCAGTTAGACACTACCCCACCCTCTTCTAGCAGCTCAAAACTGTCCCCAAGCTTTAATGGATTGCCGCCTTCCGAGAGAGCTCTAGAAACTAACCTGGATCTTTTCTAGGGTTTGGGGGCTAGCAAATTGTCTAGCTGGTCTGTCTGGTAATCCCATAGGCCTTTGCCTGAATGCACTAAGGATTGCTTGTTGTTTACATTGGGAGGAGGGGGGCTGCTCGATCAGAGAGGGGGCTCGGTTCAGGACCTGGGTGATTCCCACCAGGAATAAGTCTTGCTTGAGAATTAATTTCCAGGTGTATGTCTGAGCATTTGAAATAGCTCGAGGCCTTTGGGGAGGCTAGATGTATAGGCGGATTGGGGACATTAGGGGACGTTTCGACAAATAGGGGATGGGATAATTTGGGACAGGGAATGGTTGTGTGGGGGAGGACAGGGGATATGAGTATCAAGGAGGGGAGGGATGATAGGAGAAAAGGTGTTGTGAGGTGTTGGGGTGGGCCTGTTGTCTGTAGACTTATGTCAAACATCTGGCAGGTGAGGGGCTAGTAATGCATATGGAAGGGAGAGAGGTGTTGGGGTGGGTAAGGTGTCTGTGGACTTTTGTCGAACATCTGGTAGGTGAGGGCTGGACTAAACCAGGTTACCGATGGCTAATGGGACATGGGGTTGGTTAGGCTGGATGAAGATGTTTTCCACCCACTCCCTGGTTGAAGGTTTGGGAGGCGGGTTTATAGGGGGGCAGGGCCATCCAGGCTAAGAGTAGGGTGATCCATCATACCCCAAATGAGATATTTTCTGTCCACTACCAGCAAAGTTCTAGAGCCGAGAAGGTCTCGATCGAGCAGCAACTTAATCTTCACCCGAGCCCTGGAAAGATCTTTGTCTTGGGTTGTATTGCTATCTACTTCAATCATCGAATCATAAGATGAACCTAGACCCACAAAACCCGATTCCAACTAGGCGTGGGGAGGAATACCAAATAGAGATATCCACACTCAAACCTCATTAGGAACTGATTTGGGGGACCACGGAACGACATTGGTTAATCCCATCTTGCGATGGAGCTCAAAGTCTGAGTTGAAGGAGATCAGGTCATCTCTAGACTTGAAGGATAAAAGGAAGGTGCTGAGGTGTATCCGAGCTACCTCAATCACTGAGGACGAATATCTGGATTCCGACAGGGATTGGGTGAGACGATGCAAGGGGATATGGGGGCCTATTGCCTGGGCCATTAAGGACATTGAGAGGGTTTGATGTTTATTTCTGACCTCTGTGGCATTTGCCGTGAAACAAAGCTTACCCCTATTCGTTTGGTAGAAGAAAAGGGGCGGTCCTACAGGGTTAGGTCTGGAGGGTTTGGACAGGTGAGACGGATTCGTAGCCAATGTGATGTCTCGGAACGTTTGGCCTGAAGAAGGAGGCTGAGAGAGATTTGGGGGGGGGGGGGGGGGGGGTGTCGGCGTCGGCTTCCTTCTAGGTTTTGCAATTTCAACTTTCATAATTCTGCCATCCACTCGTCTGCCATTTAGGACGCCCATAGCAGCATATGCATTAGCTGCATAGAGAAATCTGACAAATGCAAAGCCTCGCGGCCTGTTGGTTTTCTCGCTCCAGGGGATGAAAACGTCATAAAGCTTGCCATATTTGCCAAAGATGCAGCTTAGGTCTTCACTGTTAGTGTCAAAGGTGATATTTCCCACAAAAAGGGGAAATCTTCCGGAGATAAATTCACCCATTTTGTAGTTGGGGTCTTCAGATCTTCAGCGTTGCCACCGCCATCATCCTCGAGGAACTGGCACCCTCGTCTGACGTACTTCCGTTCTGGAATCTTTGGGCTAGGACGAGAGTTGGCTTAGTGGTAGTTGCGAGAGAATAATAATAATAATAATAATGCCCTTCATCCAGTCTTTGTAACCAAGCAAGTTAGATGGGAATAAATATTTATGTTAGATTTGGCAATCACCATTGTTTTCCTGTGTTGTGGTTTACTTGAGATTTCAATTTGACTCATTTTTAGCTTGTCCTGAAATAATAATCCAAAATGGATAGATGGCAAGATAAAGCACATATTATTTTGAGGTCCATAGAGCATAGTCTAGCCGCTAATCCCTAATGGCACTATCATTATGCAATCTACATCCTTGAGCAAAGGGGTCCAATGGGGCCCACCCTGATATGTTTCCCAAATCGGCTCCAACTACTAGGTGCATGATGAAGTTTTAGACATATGTCTTGAAAACCAGCCCTATCAATTATTTAGGTGGATCGAATGGTTAGAAATGACCTGTTGAAAAACTTCCTGAGGCCAGCTTTAATTTAATGTTGGGAAATTGACTGTACTTGCCTCGAAGTTTGGGCAAATTACCTCGGTCGCTACGACACTCCATATATTCTCTAAAGGGCCTTTTGACAGCTTTTGGACGAAAATACCCCTGACCTTAGTTTAGTACTTGCATGGTTTTCTAGGGACTAATAAGTTACCTCGTATTTAATGCCAATAAAGGGACGTGTACGGAACCCTTTTTGCGCGTGGGCAAGGACTAAACTCATGGGGCCCATATTGATGCATGTGTATAATCCATGTCGTTCATCCGTTTTACCGTGTCATTTTAAGGCTAGGGCCCAAATATCAGCCTGATCCAGAACTCGTGTGGGTCACATAATAGAAAATAATGGTGACAATGAAACCCACTGTTGAAACTTTCCAGGCTCACCATGATGTTTGTTAGAAGTGGACATTGCCCAAGTCAGGAGTTTTTGGGCCCACGCCAAGCTGGTTGACAAAGTGGACGGAACGGATCTTCCCATTGTTGGCCTTAGGCTATTGTACCAATGGCTATCATTTCCTTTGGTAGTAAAGGAAGTGAACATGTAACAACCACGACCTGGGAAAACTACGACCCATGACAACCACGACCCATATAACATGATAACTACGACCCTTATTACATTACAATCACGACCCTTAAATTATTTGGAAAAACGGATGGACGGTGTGGATAGACTACATACATTCACGGTGGGCCCAACTAAGTTTACTCAGTACAATAAGAGCGTACTAAGTAACTCAGTATGCAATCCGATTTTGTGGATTAGCTATAGTTGAGCAAGGAAGCGTTAGGTACTGAGTAACTCAGTACGCCAAGCGTGCTGAGTAAACTCTGTGGGGTCCACCGTGATTTACATATTTTATCTGCTCCGTCCATTCATTTTAACATATAATTTGAGGGCTTGATCTCAATAATGAAGTATATCCAAATCTCAAGTGGACCTCACCACCGGAAACAGTGTGAATTGAAATTCTATCGTTGAAAATTTATTAGGGCCCAAAGAAGCTTTGGATCAATCTGATATTTGTGGTTTCCCTTCATCCATTTCTTTGTGATCTTACGAATAGGTTAGATGACAAATAAACGTCACTGTGGCCCTTAGAAACGTTTCAATGGTGGAAGTCATTATTCCCACTGTTTCCTGTGGTGTGATAAAACATCTACCTATGAAAATTTCTCGGGTTTGCATGTTGTATGGATCATGGTTTGTATGTTGTATGGATCGTGATTTGCATGGGTTGTAGTTTTCATGTTATATGGGTCATGGTTGTCATGTTGTATGGATTGTGGAAAAACGAATGGACGCGTGGATAGACCACATACATTCACGGTGGTACACCAACCAATCCACTTCCACTTCTGACACGAATTAAAAGTTACTTGACTTACGAGGAGTCCGGAGACCTCGGGGAGGCTATTTTAGTAAGTCATGTTACTCGACTCACGCATCCCCATATATGTAGAGATGAATGGTCTTATTGGGCACATTGTGATGTATATATTTTATCCATGCCGTCCATTCATTTTGAAAGATCATTTTAAGGATTGAGCCAAGAAATGAGGCATATCAAAGGCTCATGTGGACCACACCATAGAAAGCAGTGAAATTGAAAACCTACCATATAGCATGACAACTACGACCTATGACGACCACGACCAGAGTGACAACAACGACCTATATAACATGACAACTACGACCCATATAGCATGACAACCTCCACCCTTACTACATGACAACCACGATCCATTTGAAGGGTCGTGGTTCACATGCACAATAGATCGTGGTTTTCATCCACAAAGGGTCGTGGTTAATAATTGACTCCACTCCTAAAATGACACAACAAAATGGATGGGCGGCATGGATTATTCACATACATCAATGTGGGCCCATTTGGGTCTTGGTTTGCATGGGTCGTAGTTACCATGTTATATGGGTCGTGGTTATCATGTTGCATGGTTCGTGGTTTGCAACGTGTTCATTTCCTTTTCTACCAAACCATTGATACTAATTAAGGCCCACAATGGGGTGATCCGATCCATCCACCTTGTCAGTTCCCCATATAACATGATAACCATGACCCATGACAACCACGACCTATATAACAAGATAACGACGACCCATATAACGGGACAACTGCAATCCATACAACTGCAAACCATATAATAGGACAACTGCGACCCTTATAACATGACAAACACGACCTATATCAACACGACTTATATAACATGATAACCACGACCTATATAATATGACAACCACAACGCATATAACATGATAACCACGACTCGTGACAATGACCCGGATGACAACCACGACCCATATAATATGAGAACCACGACCCTTACTACATGACAACCACGATCCATTTGAAGGGTCGTGGTTCACATGCACAATGGATCGTGGTTTTTCTCCACAAAAGTATTGGATCAAGCTTATATTTATTTGTTTCCCTTCATTCATGTCCTTGTGATCATATTAATAGGATTGATGAGAAATAAACATAACTGTGGGCCCTAAAAAGGTTTCAACGGTGGAAATCATTATTTTAATTGTTTCATATGGTAAGGTCCACTTGATCTTTGGGTATGATTAAATTTTGGGTTCAACCGCTAAACTAAGATGGAAAAATGGATGGACGGCGGATAGACCACATACATTCACGGTGGTACACCAGCCAATCCGCTTCCGCTTCTGACGCGGATTAGAAGTTATTCGACTTATGTGTAGCTGTATGAGTCTTCGAGGAGTCTAGATTTCTGAGACCTCGGGAAGGCTATTTTAGTAAGTCACGTTACTCGACTTACGCATCCCGATATATGTAGAGATGAATGGTCTTATTGGGCCCTAGCCCTAAAAGGACACAGTAACACGGTAAAAAGGATGGACGGCATGGATTATACACATACATCAATATGGGCCCCACGCGTTTAGTCCTTGCCCAAGCACAAAAAGGGTTCCGTACACATCACTTTATTGGCATTAAATACGAGGTAACTTCTTAGTCCATAGAAAATTATGCAACTACTGAACCAAGGTCAGGGGTATTTTCATCCAAAATCATCTCCAAAAGCTGTCAGAAAGCCCTTTAGAGAATATACAGAGTGTGGTAGTGATCGAGGTAATTTGCCCAAACTTCGAGGCGAGTACGGTCAATTTCCCTTTAATGTTTTGTCATTCAACATGTTGATAAGGAAGCCCATTACGTACCGAGTGAGTAAACTCTATGGGCCCACCATCATATATACATTTTATCCACTCCGTCCATCTATTTTATGGGATAATTTTAGTTTTCTATCCCAAAAATGAATTATATTCAAAGCGCGAGTGGAACACACCACTAGAAACAGTGGTGAATTGAAGTTCTCCCGTTGAAAAGTTCTTGGGGGGCCATAGAAATTTTAGATCAAGCTGATATTTGTGATTTCCCTTCATCCATGTATGTGTGATCTTATGAATATCTTGGATGACAAATAAACATCACCGGGGCCTTGGAAATGTATCAATGGTGGAAATCAATAATTCCACTCTTTCCAGTGGTATGGTCCACTTGAGATTTGGATATGCTTAAATTTTGGGATCAACCACTAAAATGACCTGTAAAAACGGATGGACGGTGTAGATAAACGACACGCATTCAAGGTGGGTCCAACAGAGTTTACTCCTACGATAAGAGCCTACTGAGTAACTCAGTACGCAATTCGATTTCTGTTGATAGATCCACTGAAGCGGCGTCCAGTCAGGACGACTTCATGGATCAGTAACCACATCCTACCGTTCCTTATGGTGTGGCCCACTTGAGATTTGTATCAACCCCACAGTTCCCAACATGAGCGGGCAAAACTGATGGATGGAGAGGATGTGTCCAGGGAACTGTGGGCAAAATTGATGGATGGAGAGGATGTGCCCAGGAAGCTCTGTCGTAAGAAGATTCGTCGCGAGCGTTATTCTAGAAGATACGAACGCAGACTGCCTGTGGCCCCGGAATAGGCAGAAGTTATTTTGGACCCACCATCGTATCCTTGAAAGATCTACTCCATCCATCAGTTTAGGAAGCTTGCACTGGGACATATACTCGATAATTAAGCAGATCCAAAACTCAAGTGAGGATCAAACACTACCAAAAAAACGATCAAAGGCTACGGACTGTTCTAGTTTTTTGCTACGGATTTAGACCGTAGCTACTTTGCTACGGCTTAAAACCGTAGCTAAAAATTGCCTAAACCGTAGCTAAAAGCTGAAATCTCCACACTTTCATATACCACCTGGGATAGCTCCATAGGGGACTCTACGAGGCCCATTGAAATGTGTGCGGTCCATCTAATACGCCTATCCATTTTGAAAGAGAATGTCAGGGAAAGACCCCAAAAATGGAAGTAGATCGAACGCTCAAGTGGACCACATGGTAGGAAACAGTGGAGATTAATACCTACCATTCATTGATGGTGTGGTTCAATTGGACCTTAGATTTGCCTATATGTTGGGGTCACTCCCTATAAAAAAATTACAAAATTAATGGACGGAGTAGATATATCAAATGCATCACGATGGGCCCCACAAAGCCCTTAACAAGAATGTCCGTCCAAAACCCGTTAGACGTGTGAGCGCATAGGGGCCACAAAGGACGGTGCAATAGCTACGGTCGATAGGGGTTTTAGCTACGGTCTAAAACCGTAGCAGATCCTTAGCAGGTAAAATTGCGGAAATTGCGCTGCCTTTTTCTTTTCCCCCTCTCACCAAACGTTTCATTTCCCTCCACTCGGAAAAAAACCCCATTCCCTCTCTCTCTCTCTCTCGATCTCTCGATCTCCGGCTCCCCTTCTCTCTCTCTCTCTCTCTCTCTCTCTCTCGATCTCCCACGCCGCTTTTCTCTCTCGATCCAGAAGACATCTCGGCAGCGATTTCAGAACTTGGTAAGCTTCGAATATGAGCTTTTTTTTCCTTTCAGATTTGTGTATGTGGATCCTTCTGGTTACTGGATAATATATTTATATATATAGAATGCATCCTTTTACTTCCCCTGCAAACTTAGAATGCTTATACGTGTTGAGATTTATGGGAGAAGCCGAAATGTGGAGTTCCGATTGCCGCTGGTCTGCCACTTCACATTTGCGAAGGGATATGCACCGTTATCGTTTGTGAAGGATGCGCCCATCTTCACTCGTATTGGCCTGAAGCTGAGCCCGTCTAATTTAGGGACGATACAACCCTGTTTTAGTAGTGACGCAAAAACCGATTTACAAATCATGCTGGTTTTAGGGACGATACAACCCTGTTTTAGTAGTGACGCAAGAGCATCCTAATGTGAAGGCTGTCTCAGCTGTTGGGAATGTTGGGGGAGAGAAGTGGAAGTCAATGTCTGATGCTGAGAAAGCTCCTTTTGAAGCCAAAGCTGCAAAGATGAAGGGCGAGTATGAAAAGCTTATTTCAGCCTACAACAAGAAACAGGAAAGTATGGCTGATGATGGTGATGAGGAGTCTGATAGGTCGAAATCTGAAGTTCATGATGATAATAAGGAAAGTGAGGAGGAGGAAGATGATGATGATGATTGAAGATGATGGCCTATGTGGCTTGGGGGAGTATAATCAAAGCAGACCGTTGATTCTGAAATGTGTATGATCTTACCTTAGGATACAAGTGATTGCCTTTCAAAATGGGAAAGAATGCAGCTCCCAGAGTGTTGCTATATATTCCTATTAGAATTACCTATATATTTATTTCTATTTTCTGCTTCCCTTATCAAGTTGGTATAATATCATGTGCTCTCACAACACGCCTTAGGCTCTTAATATGAGAGTTTAAGCATTCTCAAAAAAATAAAATAAAATAATCATGCTGGTTTTAGATGAGGTTGGATTCAGTGTTTGCAGTGCCGATCCTTTCGGCTGATATTGGCTGAGAGTATTGGAATCGTGTGGGCCTGATAACCGATATCACGAAATATTGCATGGTATTGGTGAGATATCGATGCAATCTGATAGTTTGGTGACCCCGCAGTTAAAAAACTTGGTATGGATGACATAGTTGATACCATTCCAGCCGAGAGATTAAAAAACTTGGCACCAGCGCGACTCATCATGAGTCCTCAAAGCTCGTGCCCAAACCCAGCATGTGGCCATTATACTCCACCCAAATCCAGCCAAAACAGGCTAGACAATAGTTGAGCCCGGCCAGCCCAGCCCACTTTCACCCGTATACCTGGCTTTCCAGCAAGTTTGGTATGAAGAACGAGTTTTTAGTTCATGGTTTTCCATGAAATGATATACTTGTTGTTTAGATGAGTAGAGGAAGGAGCATTGTTGTCATTCTAGCATTTGACCTATTGCTTGTTTATAATGCACATCATTTCCTTTGTATATATTTTAGAACCTAAGCCTGCGTCATTTGCCTCCAAAGGTCTTCTGTGAAGTGCATGTGATCTGTGTTGAGGTATGATCACTCATTTTTACAGTTGAAATTTTGTTATCAGGTTTCACCGACAAAAACTTTGATTTCTCCCGTCCAATGTAAATATTTGTGGAGACAATTCAAGGCAGAGACAGAATACATTGTAACCTAGGCCATTTCTGCTCAGGTATAAATTCTTCATAGATCTTTCTCTAAAAAATAATTCATTATTGTGATTTTGAATGTCAAGTTTAGTTCTTTTTCTTTTAAACCTCCTAATTGTGCATGATGACATGGATTATCATAGCACAGTCCCGTGCCACCGTTGTTGTTCTTGTCAGAGACTTTTTGGTTCTTCAGAAAAGTTGTCTTCCATCTTTCTTTTTTTTATTGGTGGGCGGGGAACCGCCTTGTATTGGTTATGTAACACACAAGTAAATAATATTAAAATTAAAACTCTGCCCAATAGCAATGTGTCAGTGGTACCAAACCCTGGTAAAGGAGGGTTGATGTCAGGGAGGCAGCATTTTGTTGAACTTCTGCCAAGCAGTCATGAGAAGCCAACACCAAATAGCTGGGATAGGGCTTTAATCATGGTTGTGGTGGTGAGCTGATTTGATGATGATGTCAAAATTACAGAAAATGCTTGCTTTAGTGCTGATGCTTTCCTTTTAAGTGTTGATATGAAATGCATCGTAGAATTACCCTATCGAAATTTGAAGGTTAGTTCTTTTTGGAGGAATATAACTGTTTTTCTTTTTGCTTTTTTCTATGACTTGGTCTTGTCTTCCTATTTGTGAAGTTTGATTGCATATGCAAATGATTAGAAGTTTTGGGCATTATAATTTATTGAAATTAAGACTGCAGAGTCTCCGTAGATTTGCGAAACTAAAATACATCCACTTTGAAGCTTGAAGCTATTAAAATTGAAAGACTAGGTTTTTTTTTTTTAATAAATAAAACCAATGAAAATTCTCATTCTTCTATATATTGTGGTGTGAGTACATTTTCAATGGCAGATTGTGCAAATGATGTCTGAGGGAAAGTGATTGGCATACATGCTCTTCACTTTCTTGATGGAAAATTTCAATTGACTTGGCATGAGGAATTGTTTTGGATAAACAAGAAGCATTTCACAGCCATTCCCAAGGGATAATTTATGGCCTCAGTTTCCCATTTTTTAGCCTTCTTAAGGTCACCAAGTCTTGCCTAAAAAGTGGTATGCTATTTCTGTCTTATCAATGTGGAATTCCTCTAAACTTAGATAATAACTTCAACAATGTCCCTCTAGTATGGCTTCAGACATGATACAATGATATGCTCTCTTTGCATCTGAATGGGGAACAAGTTCTACATGCATCCTACGCCACTGCACGGGTATGAGAAAGAATTCCATTATGGTGAAAGTGTGAAAATGACATGAAATAGTTAACAAGTAGATAATCACATTTATTCTATAGCCTTGTGGTTGTCCATTATGACCAGGACCTTTTGTGTTGTAGATGTCACCAAGAACAGGGGCCTGTTGGTATCCATCCTCTTTTTTTTTTTGGCCACCTTGTATTACAAATTGCATAGATGCACATGTGAGAAGTTTGCTTTAATCCACATTTTACCCACTGTCAAACAGGAGAGCCATCTGTCTGGTGGATTCTACTATGTAGATTCACTGAAAAAATCAGGTCATTCTTGTAATCAGGTGTGCTTTTTTCGAATAAATGGATGCTAGAAAAATATTGGCAAATATTGTAGTCATCTATTTGTTTGGAACACCTTGGACCGCCTGATGAGCAGACCCCTATTTTTGGGCCAGGTCATCTGATATTGTGGCCCACCTGATGGAGGGCTCATCGTTCAACATGTGCGCCATCTAGTCAAACTTTAGCAGTGGCATACAGAGGGAGCAGCATCATACATGTCTAAAGAAGATTTTATTATTTTAGTGTTAATTAAGTCCAGTTTGTTATTTTCAGGAAGCCCATAAATGTAATAACAATGGGTTACCACCTCCGTGGGCAATGCTTGCCATTTCTGTGTTGGGATTCAATGAAACTCTGAAATCCATTCTAACCATTAGATGTCACACCAAAAGTAAGCTTGGGTCCCAAAAATCAGGCCCATATATGATCCATGTGACCCACACCATGGGAAATAGTTTAGTGGGTTAACCTTTTCACGTACACTGTTTCCACTAGTGTGGTTGACCTGAACTAAGGATGGAGATGAGAATTGAGACCTTTATCTAACATGGGGTGACATACCTGATGGTTGGGGTTGATTTTACATTAACATAGCGATGGGGCCCTTCCAAGCCGTGGCCCCTTTTCCATGCCAAAATGAAATTAGCATGCGGTGGGAAGCATTTACTTGCATCAATTAAGAGGGACTTGTTTCATTAAATGCATTGCTAGTTGGACGAAAATGCAATGTCCAACTAGTTGTGTGTGAGCATTGCTCATATATATATATATATATATATATATATATATATATATATATATATATATATATATATATATATATATATATATATAACAACACCTCCACCTACACTTGTGTAACTACGCTAGGGGTGTCAATGGGCCTGGAAAATCAGAATTTTAAATAGAAACGGCCTGCGGCCGGGCCCAAAACAGTCAAAATCCAGGTCGAGACCATGACCTTAAGTCCCGGCCCATGGTTTACTAATGCAGCCCTTGATTTAGTGGACCACATTTTGTATGGAACACTTGCATATTTAAAAAAAATCCTCAAGATTAATTGGATGATCCAAACCATCCAATCTTTAGCCTTTTTCTAGTTGAATGTGTATTGTTGCTGTATTTGTTTTCTTAACCATCTTAAAACTGAAAGTATCTTTCTTCTGAAACTTTTTATGAAATATCTCATTGTAGTGGTTTCACAGAAACCACATTGGGTAGAGCAAAATGTTAGCAACATTATTAATTTGTTGTAAAAATACAATGATTGCAAACTTCTTAATACATTGTATTTGGTAGATAATATCTGTATGGGTTCAATCATCTGATAGCACTTCTCGAATCCCTAACTTTTGAGGTTTAGAATGAGATCGTCAACTATGGAGGAGATCCTGAAAATGCAGTGAGTATCACTGGTTTTATGGTTTTACTTGTACATTCCTATATTGATTACTCAAGCATGACGCTTATGCGCATTCTTTCAGGTGGATGTTGCATGTGGGAGGATTGGAGCTGCATATTTCAGATTCAAGCATATGGTACGTCTCTTGTCAAGAATATTGCACATGTGTAGTTAATCAAACAATACATTATGTGATATCGTGTGCATGATATCTATGTTGTAATTCCCCTCATGCATTTTGCTTAAAATCTATGTTTTTGCATGATTCTCATGCATTGACATGGATTTGGGCAAAAAAAGATCGAACCCGAACCCGATTTCCTAAACCTAAACCTTAACCTATTCTCAAATCCCTAAACCTAAACCTACACCTAATCCTAATCTCAATTCCCTAACCTAAACCGAAACCTAAACTTGAAAACCCAAAGCTAAACCCGATCCCACATGCCTAAATTTGGATTACCATTACTTGAGGCATAAGTAGCTTAATCGAAATAACCTACAATCCAAACACTGCCTAAATTTGGATTACCATCGTGCTGCCTATCATCAATTGCATAGTTTTGAACATTATATGTGTGAAAATTCAATTCTAATTTTATACCTACTAACTGAGTCATGTATGGGTGCTCCCATAAACAGATGAGACACATTAAAAAAATGAGGTATGTAGTTTTTTATATGGACCTGGACCCAAATTATAATGAGCTGAGTCTAGTATGAAATTCTAATCCAAATCTTAAATGGGGCCCCCTTAGACCTGACACTGGCACATTTATACCCATAGATCACACATCAAGTGGCCCACGTAGTTACACAAAATAGAAAATCATAGAAGATGCACCCATGGGATTGCGTACCTCATCAGGTAACAGGAGGATTAGGTAGGCCACACATGCACAAGAAAATAGAGGGTTGCAAGGGCGTGTGAAATGACACGAGATCACCAAGAACGGATTGTAGCAGTAGCTATAACTAGTTTCTTTTACACCCTTGAAAATGTCTACTTTGTTTTAACTCTTGGAATGTCACAACATGAGGGGAGAACTGATCACCTATAGGCAAGGTACCACAACTTAGTGATAGCATACTATCATTTCAGCCAGAATGCCACCTATAGGCCCCACCACGAAGATCTCACCTTGGAGGGATTGGGCAAGTCTGCTCATCAGGTGGGTCACATTGTTGGAATCAATGGAAAACAGAAAGTCAGATTGTGTGACCCAACTAGTGAGCAGATTGGCCTGATTTTCAAGAGAGTGATCTTCATGGAACAGATTTTCTACACAAGCAGCACATTGGCAGAACTGATGGTATGATTGCATATAGGAAATCATTAATTCTCAAATGGGAGCATTTTGAAAATAATAAATAGAGGCTGGATCATCTAAAGTGTTTGTAGAGTAGTCTTATTATACAGTTCTTGTGCGTGGAGCCCACCATGATTTTTCATGGCATCCAACCCCTATAGAAGGGTCACCCCCAACGAAATTGGGATGCCTCAAAAATCAATCCATTTCAACCATCACTTGAGCCACCAGGTGAATAAGAGGCTTTTGGCTGGTTGTGCATTATTTTCTATGGCTTAGCCAACCATGTTATTTTCATGTGACCTACGATCCAAGTTGTACATTGAGTCACCATGATGATGAGATTTCTTTAAAAAAACAGGCATATGTAATTATGTGGGTCATATCACAGAAAACAGTGAACCACTAACCAAAAACCTCCAAAATCATGCCTTTTAATTGATTTGATTTTTGAGGTGTCCCACTTTCATAGCTTGGCAGCCCTTCTTGATAGGCCCCACCAGTAACATTTGTAGAGCAAGCTTACTCCACAAAAGTTGGAGATGATCCAAATCCCCATAATCAGAGAACTGATCACCTATAGGCCCTTGCACCATACTTTTTCAGAGATTGATTCTAACCGTAAATTTTGGCAGTCACATAAGCAATTTGACACAATCCATTTTAGGTGGTATGCTTTTGGATTGCATCTCTTTGAAGATAATCCATTTACTTAAAATGAAGCCACTTTCTCAAGCTTTCCCATCTTTTCATGTCTATCTTTAGAATCCCCATCAATATAGCCAATTAAATTGAAAGAATCCAACATGATTTCTCTTGGGCTTAAGTCATTAACTAGAGAGACCATTATTGAAGTCCTGGTTGTTATCTAACATTACCATTGAAATGAGAGAGACTTAAATTGATTCGTAAAAAATTACTTTTTTCCCACATTCAACGAGATGGAATCAAGAAGCTGATTCATTTCCTTAAGCTGATTTGAATGGAGTTGATCCCTATGCTTGGCAATGTTAGTTTTCACATGGAGAAGAAGGAGAAGAATTGGAAATTTTGGGAGAATGGGTTGTGTAGATGTTCGGCAATGTACACATGCACGCACTCCGACACACTTTTTCCACATTACGTGGTACATGGTATATTTAGTAGATACTATCAACAACATAACACAGTGTAACACACTTATGGTCGTTGTCTCTTGCATTCAGGTTTATGCAAATGCTCCAGGATTGTTGCTGCGGATTGATGTTTGGGGTAAGGTGAGTTATTACCAATGTTTTTCATTCAATCAACAACCCATCCAAATTGATTGATTTTGACCTAGGCACCTAGTTGAGTACATGGAGTAAATAACCTGGTGGGAGTTACTAAAAACACGCCAAATCAATGAAAAGCCAGTTTGATTTTTCTAGGTCAATCATTGTTGGGCAGGTGGACTTGGTTTTGGCTTTCAATAGTTCCTTTCTATAGGTGGAGTATATTGCTGCTGGATTTTGTGTTAGGTTGCTACTTATCTTTGTGATTTACCTATCACAGGGATCATTCATTCTTATGCTTTGTTGTTAATGTGAGGACTGTTTGGTCATTGGGCACATGATCCTTTTGCTTGCTTAGACCTTACTTTATATCAAATGGTGACTAATCCATACCGTTGGTCTGAACTATACCACTGTGGATGGATCATTATCAAAAATCATTTCAGGTTGTGAGGTCCTAGATCCATGAATATAAAAGAGGTCCTAGATTAGTTGAATATAGACAGTTGTGCTTTTTTAATCGACCATCTGCTAACCAAATGGGACATAACTCAATGGCCATATTGAACTGCCTGTTGTTCTTATACGCGGTGACTTGCCTGATGAGTGGATTTTTAACTCAATGGCCAAATGTACGGTTGTGGTGCTAAATAGTCCCATATATTTAAATAGTGGCCAAAGGGACTGTTGCATTAACAATGTTCCACGAGAAAACAGAGATTTTCAAGTAGAATAGAAGACAATATGGGAGTTTTTGAAGTTCCCATTGACATTTCCATTGTTACATTTTTATTTATGCTTTTTGAAAAGTAACTGGAAATGTCAATGGGAACTTTGTCAAACCTGTACATTGAGTCAAATCATTGGTTTTCATTGATTTTTCTGGTGTGGCCTGCCTAGTGAGTTGCCCAACGTTATTTTGTCATCAGGTGATCTGTGTTTGACCTTTTGCATGGGTCAGCTGTCCAACACACGTGACACAATTGGTGAGAAAGATGGGGCTGCATGTGAACTTTCACATATACATAAACACACATGAGCACCTCGATCAGTTCAATAGCTAAGGCGTTCGATGTGACTTTTCTTTTTGGTAGTGCTGCCTCATAGCATGATACGTGCAAAAAAGGTTCATTTATTACTGTGATCTGATTTTTTATCATCTAGCATGTACATGATCACACGCACATGATTTGGGATTATTGTAATAGTTTGCAAACAAACACGAAAGGCATGTTGCACCTATGCATGATTGAAGTAGCTTTCTAAAAATTTATGTGGTCGACAAATCAGGCAATTCAAATGTTCATTATGTCATTGTAGATGTCAGTAGTAACTATTTGAAGAGGGCTTAGTTGCACGATTCTTCTGAGTTCTAACCAGGTGCTCTTCCCACTTTGAGTCACGCTTCAAATTCCTGCTCCTGCTCCCACTTCCTAGATGCTGATACTTGATAACATTTTGAAGTAGACACTTCCCGACTCCCACACCTAAGTCTGTTGTTGCTTTGCTTTATGCACTGTGCAACTATTCAAGAGAATGTTGGCATTTTTTTAAACCTATAAAAAAGAATTCTAGCATTGTGTTTTTAGTGGTCAAAGGTGGAAATTTGTTGTCTGCTATGCATCATGTTGTGAATTTTGAACAAGTGTTGTTGAGAGACTTCAGCTCAGTTTATAAACTTTTGCATGGTTCTTTTGCAAATAAAATGTTATTTCAAAAGATTGAAGTCTCATGAAAGCTTAGGCCCTGTTTGGACAGTTGCATTAGAGAGTATTAGGGGGGATGGAATTGCATCTGGTCATGTGCCAATTCCACTCCATGTTTGGAAAAGCTTGGAAGTAGATTAGCTGGAATTGCATTGGTCCTCGTGCCAATTTCATTCAATGTTAGCAAGTTGTGTAGGTCCCACCATGATGTGTGGGCTATATCCAAACCGTCCACCCATTTTTCGAGATCATTTTAGAGCAGGGGTGAAAAAATCAGGTAGATCTAAAGCTCTAGTGGACCCCACCATAGAAAGCAATGGGGATTTAATACTTATTGTTGAAAACTTCTTTGGGGCCACGTAAGTTTTGGATTTACCTAATTTTTAGGCCTATTCCATAAAATGGGGTTACAAAACAAATGAACGATTTAGATGTAACACATGTGTGTTATTCTAAATAGTTTCAAATGATGGTGAGTATATCTATTCAATGTACCACCACATTACAAATAAAGCATGGAATTTAGCTTATCCCATGGTAACAGGGGACAACCCCTGCCATGGGTAATAATTATGTTTTTTTTGAATTCAATCCCCCCAGATACTCTCTAATGCAACTGTCCAAACAGGGCCTTAATGTGTTGTTTGTTGGATTTAATGCTAACTCATGATTTTTGCAGGTTGGATTGGCTAAAATTCTGGATTTATATTAACATCAACATCTGATCTTTAGATGGCTGTTTTATTTTGTGGCAGAGGAGCTCTTCATCGTTGCGAATGCTATCTATTACATTTGCTGGTGGATGTTTTCTGGTAGCCATTGGTATTCTTGCTCAACTTTGTAAGCCTCACGTCTTCAAGGCTAGAAAATCTCTAGCCTTGAGTTTCTTTTCTCTAAGCCTATATATTCCCAAGAAGACTACCTGTTTCTAACATTTTGATGCATCTGATGAGCTGACCAGCCTGATTTTAGGCTAGAGCAACTGTGCAATTGGACCCACCTCATGATAGCTTGTTCTTGCACCCGATGTCAACATTACGGAGTTCATAAGCTTGGGGTATTTCATCTATTTTCCTGTTATTTCTGTGGTGGGATGAGGCTAGGATGATGAGATGACGGTGATGTAAATAAATAAAGAAAAAGAAATTCAAACAAAGATTAGTGACTGACCAGGGAGTATTGGTGTGAAAATGGAAAATCTCCAACTGTCCTATTTTGGCAAACAAATGTCTGTGAATCAGAGATTAGGATTGTTCAACCAATCTAATCTTGAGATTGCGACTTGGCAGTAGTGAACTGCACAATATACTTGTTTTGGTTAAGCTTGTTTTGGTTTTTGCAGGGCGTAATTGAAGTGCATTGAAGGATTTTTTATTTTTTATTTTTCATTCATCAATTGCTTGAAGGTGGTGTAAAATATTCGTTTCTTTGGTGAATGATTTTATGCATTTGGTTTATTTTGACTTTGTTACTGAATATTTATTGGATGTTGCAGGTTATTAGCACATGGGATGACCAAAAATGAGTGATGCCCCATTGGTTTGACCTGGAAAATTTATTATAACTAAGCTTTTCCGGTAATTGGATGATTCATATGATCCAGTAACATTTGTTTCTTGACACACTTTTGTGGGCATTGAAAATTAATTGTGACACATGTTGTACATGTGGCATGTTGACATGTTTTATTTTCCATTTTGTGGTAGGGCTCTTTTTATCAGATTCGTTGACTTTTCTTATAAATATGGTATGTATACAACGGGATTCAAACAAACCACTTCTTCTGAGACAGCCAAAACCCATAGCCGAATAGCTGTTACCAGGGTAACACCTTGGTGGGTGTTACCCTGACAGTATGGTGGCCACCTTGATAAATTTGTTGTATATTCTCTCAGTTTACCTGTTTTTCCAAATTCTTTTAAGACATGACCCCAAAACCTAGAGTGGATCCATATCTCAGTTACACTATACCACTGATAATAGTAGTGAATGACTATTAAAAACTTTTTATGGGCCACAAAAGTTTTGGATGAAGCTGATATTTGTAATTTCCTTTCATCCAGATCTTTTTGGCCTTATCAACAGGTTGGATGCCAAATAAACATTACATAAGCATTACAGTGGGCTTTAGAAAGTTTTTAATGGTAAGTCATTCAAAATCACTTATGTTTCCTGTAGTGTGGCCCACCTGAGAATTAGATTTTTTATTTTTTTATTTTTTGAACCACGCCCTAAAATAGGCTAAAAAATGGATGAACGTCCAAAATAGGCTAAAAAAATGGATGAACATCCTGGATGTATAGTACATCATCAAGGTGGACCCCATGCACAAGACACCAAAGCTTTTTTATTTTTTTATTTTTTCGAATCTATACACTTTTATTTCTTCTCAACAATTTGAAAATTTCCATACCAACTAAATACTTTAGGGCTTGCTAGGACTCATTGAAATATAATTTAGGAAATGTCATTTCCATGAAAATGACATTTTCAAAAGCACGGTTTTCATTTTTCTCTATTTTCATGAAAATTCTGCCTTTTTAATCCTAACACAAATTTAAGAAAGATAATTTTCAAGATATTGTGGAAAATGAAATAAAATGACCCATTTTTTTATAAGGTGCCCTATATGGCAATTACATGTGTCATCACCCATCTTCTAAATACCATTTGCAACAGTCCATCTTTAAGTTTCTCACGTTTACCAAATGGCCATTGTCAATCTTCAAGTACTTCACATGTACCATGTGAGTCTTTTTGTGACATATACAAGGTGTGACACCGACTACGTTTAAGTACCCTACACATGCAAACTTCTATTCAAGTGTCCGTTATGTGCTAATGTGCCACATGTGCTATAATCTATCTTAAAGCACCATGGGCATGCTAATGTGCCAAGATGTTCTCAATATATAACCAACCATTTACATGCATGTCAATGTGCCACACTTCCTAATGTGCCACATATGCAACATTTGTTACCTTCATCTTTAAGCACTCACATGTGCAAGTGCATCACATGTGCTATTATGCCACATGAGCCACCATCAATCTTTGAGCGCTCCACATGTTTCAAACTTGTGGAAACATGTCAACATGCCACATGTACAACATGTGTCACAATTAATTTTCAATGCCCACAATTGTCACATGCCACATGTTCGGCAATGTACACATGCACGCACTCAGACACACTTTTTCCACACTACGTGGTACATGATATATTTAGTAGATACTATCAACAACATGACCCAGTGTAACACAGTTATGGTCGTTGTCTCTTGCATTCAGGTTTATGCAAATGCTCCAGGATTGTTGCTGCGGATTGATGTTTGGGGTAAGGTGAGTTATTACCAATGTTTTTCATTCAATCAGCAACCCATCCAAATTGACTGATTTTGACCTAGGCACCTAGTTGAGTACATGGAGTAAATAACCTGGTGGGAGTTACTAAAAAACACGCCAAATCAATGAAAAGCCAGTTTGATTTTTCTAGGTCAATCATTGTTGGGCAGGTGGACTTGGTTTTGGCTTTCAATAGTTCCATTCTATTTGAAATCATTGTTTCTAATACAATACATTTATCTCATGGATAATATTAATAAGTACATATAGACATGTGTGCATGTATACATGATTCTGAATGGAATTGGATGCATGCATGTAAGTATCTATGTATGGATGTACGTATTTATGCATGTATAGATGGATGGATCAGAATGCGGGCATCCCAACCTTCATGGGAATGTTAGCAACAGCCCAAAAGCTTTGAAGTCACGTGATCACGTCTGTACTGTACCTTCTTTGAATATGTCTTGCTAGTGCAGATAAAACTTTGGTGAAGCCAACCAAAGACATAATGAAAGTTCGTCGCATTAAATATGCTTGGCATGAGTTTTTTCTTAAGGGTACTCATCTTCCTCTTGGTCCATGATATCCTGACTTTTTGTCATTTCATTCGTATAATTTTTTTGTTCTGTCAATGCAGCTAGGTACAACATTGGTGCAGTTATCTTGCTCTGGGCACCCGTAGTCTTGGTATGTCTTATTGTCCTTCAATAATTTAATATATCGAGATTTCTTTCCCATCATCATTTACATTTTTCTTCTTAATCGATACTTGGAAGTTAATATAATCATTTACTTCTGTTTTACAATCTTTAAAATCTTTATTTGTAAATCTGTGCCCATATGCATTTTTGAATAAACTAAAAAACTTACTCATTCTCAGATTGCATTGTGGAATATGCATCCATTATTCAAAGAAAGGGCGACATTCCAAGCACTCACACTTTCTCTCCTTGCTAGCTAAATTAGTGAGTCTTCTTTCCTTCATACTATATGATACATTGATGAAGTGGCCTGGCCATTTGGACAGGCCCATGTTTATATATTATCTCAAAATTGATGAAGCAGATCCGGATGTGCGTCGGAGCTATCCGGATGTTGAGCGGGGTCCCTGGAATGGGGGGGAACCGCTGTTATGACCGTGATGAAGCTGTCCATTTCCTATGGACGGCATTGGAGGGGCCTGGCCATTTGGACAGGCCGTGTTTATGTATTTGCTCGAGATTAATGGAGCAGACCCGGATGTGCGTCGGAGCTATCGGGAAGAGCGGGGGTCCCTGGAAGGTGGGAACCGTTGTTATGACCATGATGAAGCTGTCCATTTCCTATGGACGGCATTGGAGGGGCCTGGCCATTTGGACAGGCCGTGTTTATGTATTTGCTCGAGATTAATGGAGCAGACCCGGATGTGCGTCGGAGCTATCCGGAAGAGCGGGGGTCCCTGGAAGGTGGGAACCGCTGTTATGACCATGATGAAGCTGTCCATTTCCTATGGACGGCATTGGAGGGGCCTGGCCATTTGGACAGGCCGTGTTTATGTATTTGCTCGAGATTAATGGAGCAGACCCGGATGTGCGTCGGAGCTATCCGGAAGAGAGGGGGGTCCCTGGAAGGTGGGAACCGCTGTTATGACCATGATGAAGCTGTCCATTTCCTATGGACGGCATTGGAAGGGCCTGGCCATTCGGACAAGCCGTGTTTATATTCGTATTATATTTGTATTTGCAGGGACCACACCCGAACCCATTCTCAAATCCTATAACCTATAACTAAAACCTATAACCTATAACCTATAACCTAAATCAAAACCCTTACCTAAACCAAAACCTAAACCTATAACCTAAACTCAATTCCCTAAAGCTAAACCTACACCTAATCCTAATCTCAACTCCCTAACCTAAACCTAAACCTTAACTTGAAAACCCAAACTTAAACCCAATCTTGAACCTGAACCCGATTTCCTAAACCTAAACCATAACCCATCTCAAAAGAAAAAATCTATAAACTAAAACTAAAAAAAAAAAAAAAACCTATAACCTCTACCCGAAAACACTCAAATCAAATAAAAATCTAAACCTTAAAAAAAACCTATAAAAAAACCCGAACCCATTCTCAAATCCAATAACCTAAAACTTAAAACTAAACAAAAACCAATAAACTAAACCAAAACCTATAACCTAAACTCAAATCCCTAAAACCTTAACTATAACCTAAACTCAAATCTCTAAACCGAACCCATTCTCAAATCCCATAACTTATAACCTAAACCAAAGCCAAAACCTATAACCTAACCTAAACCTAAACTATAACCCATTCTCAAATCCCAAAAAACCTATAACTAAAACTAAACCTAAACCTTAACCTAAACCTTAACCAAAACCTGTAACCTAAACCCGAGCCCATCTCAAAATCCCAAAACCTATAAACTAAACCTTAAAAAAAACCTATAGCCTAAACCCGAACCCCATCTCAAAATCCCAAAACCTAAACCTATAACCTAAAACCAAAACCTATAACCTAAACCAAAACCAAAAAAAAAAAACCTACAACCTAAACCCGAACCCATTCTCAAATCCAATAACCTAAACCTTAACCTAAAACAAAAACCAATAACCTAAACCAAAACCTATAACCTAAACTCAATTCCCTATAACTAAACCTTAACCTACAAACTAACCTAAACCTAACTCCCTAACCTAAACCTAAACCTAAACTTTAAAACCCAAACTTAAACCCGATCCCGAACCCGAACCCGAACCCGGTTTCCTCAACCTTCACCTTAACCTATTCTCAATTACCTAAAGCTTAACCTACAACCTAACCTAAACATAAACCTAAACTTGAAAACCGAAACGTAAACCCGATGCCGAACCCGAACCCAATTTCCTCAACTTAAACCTTAACCTATTCTCAATTCCCTAAAGCGTAACCTACAACCTAACCTAAACCAAACTCCCTAGCTTAAACCTAAACCTAAACTTGAAACCCAAACTTAAACCCGGTCCCGAACCCGAACCCAGTTTCCTCAACCTAAACCTTAACCTATTCTCAATTCCCTAAACCTTAACCTACAACCTAACCTAAACCTAACTCCCTAACCTAAACCTAAACCTAAACTTGAAAACCCAAACTTAAACCCGATGCCGAACTCGAACCCACTTTTCTCAACCTAAACCTTAACCTATTCTCAATTCCCTAAACCTTAACCTATAACATAACCTAAACCAAACTCCCTAACCGAAACCTAAACGTAAACTTGAAAACCCAAACTTAAACCCGGTCCTGAACCCAAACCCAGTTTCCTCAAACCTAAACCTTAACCAATTCTCAATTCCCTAAACCTTTACCTACAACCGAACCTAAACCAAATTCCCTAACCTAAACCTAAATTAAACTTGAAAACTCAAAGTTAAACCCGATCCCGAACCCGAACCCGGTTTCCTAAACTTAAACCTTAACTTATTCTCTATTCCCTAAACCTTAACCTACAACCTAACCTCAACCTAACTACCTAACCTAAACCTAAACCTAAACTTGAAAACCCAAACTTAAATCCAATCCCGAACCCAAACCCGATTTCCTAAACTAAACCTCAACCTATTCTCAAATCCCTAAACCAAAACCTACACCTAATCCTAAATCTCAACTCCCTAACCTAAACCTAAACCTAAACTTGAAAACCCAAACTTAAACCCGATGTCGAACCCGAACCCAATTTCCTCAACCTAAACCTTAAACTATTCTCAATTCCCTAAACCTTAACCTACAACCTAACCTAAACCTAAACCTAAACTTAAAAACCCAAACTTAAACCCGATCCCGAACCCGAAACCGGTTTCCTAAACCTAAACCTTAACCTACAAACTAACCTAAAACTAACTACCTAACCTAAACCTAAACCTAAACTAAACTTAAAACCCGATCCCAAACCCGAACCCGAACCCAGTTTCCTCAACCTAAACCTTAACCTATTCCCTCAATTCCCTAAACCTATTCTCGATTCCCTAAACCTTAACCTACAACCTAACCTAAACCTAACTCCCTAACCTAAACATAAACCTAAACCTAAACTTGAAAAC
>JAJHSJ010000010.1:60079935-60176392 GCA_021015155.1 Magnolia officinalis
CATCATCCTCGAGGAACTGGCACCCTCGTCTGACGTACTTCCGTTCTGGAATCTTTGGGCTAGGACAAAAGTTGGCTTAGTGGGTAGTTGCGAGAGAATAATAATAATAATAATAATGCCTTTCATCCAGTCTTTGTAACCAAGCAAGTTAGATGGGAATAAATATTTATGTTAGATTTGGCAATCACCATTGTTTTCCTGTGTTGTGGTTTACTTGAGATTTCAATTTGACTCATTTTTAGCTTGTCCTGAAATATAATCCAAAATGGATAGATGGCAAGATAAAGCACATATTATTTTGAGGTCCATAGAGCATAGTCTAGCCGCTAATCCCTAATGGCACATCATTATGCAATCTACATCCTTGAGCAAAGGGGTCCAATGGGGGCCCACCCTGATATGTTTCCCAAATCGGCTCCAAACTACTAGGTGCATGATGAAAGTTTAGAATATGTCTTGAAAACCAGCCCTATCAATTATTTAGGTGATCGATCGTATGGTTAGAAATGACCTGTTGAAAAACTTCCTGAGCCAAGCTTTAATTTAATGTTGGGAAATTGACCGTACTTGCTCGAAGTTTGGGCAAATACCTCGATCGCTACGACATCATATATTCTCTAAAGGGCCTTTTGACAGCTTTGGACGAAAATACCCTGACCTTAGTTAGTACTTGCACGGTTTTCTAGGGACTAATAAGTACCTCGTATTTAATGCCATAAAGGGACGTGTACGGAACCCTTTTTGCACGTGGGCAAGGACTAAACTCATGGGGCCCATATTGATGCATGTTGTATAATCCATGTCGTTCATCTGTTTTACCGTGTCATTTTAAGGCTAGGGCCCCAATATCAGCCTGATCCAGAAACTCGTGTGGGGTCACATAATAGAAAATAATGGTGACAATGGAACCCACTGTTGAAACTTTCCAGGCTCACCATGATGTTTGTTAGAAGTGGACATTGCCCAAGTCAGGAGTTTTTGGGCCACGCCAAGCTGGTTGACAAAGTGGACGGAACGGATCTTCCCATTGTTGGCCTTAGGATATTGTACCAATGGCTATCATTTCCTTTGGTAGTAAAGGAAGTGAAATGTTGTAAACAACCACGACCTGGGAAAAACTACGACCCATGACAACCACGACCCATATAACATGATAAACTACGACCCTTATTAATTACAATCACGACCATTAAATTATTTGGAAAAACGGAGGACGGTGTGGACTAGACTACATACATTCACGGTGGGCCCACTAAGTTTACTCAGTACAATAAGAGCGTACTAAGTGACTCAGATGCAATCGATTTCGTGGATATAGCTATATGAGCAAGGAAGCGTTAGGTACTGAGTAACTCAGTACGCCAAGCGTGTGAGTAAACTCTGTGGGGTCCACACGTGATTTACATATTTTATCTGCTCCGTCCATTCATTTTAACATTAATTTGAGGGCTTGATCTCAATAATGAAGTATATCCAAATCTCAAGTGGACCTCACCACCGGGAAACAGTGTGAATTGAAATTCTATCGTTGAAAATTTATTAGGGCCCAAAGAAGCTTTGGATCAATCTGATATTTGTGGTTCCCTTCATCCATTTCTTTGTGATCTTACGAATAGGTTAGATGACAAATAAACGTCACTGTGGCCCTTAGAAACGGTTCAATGGTGGAAGTCATTATTCCCACTGTTTCCTGTGGTGGTGTGATAAAACATCTACCTATGAAAATTTCTCGGGTTTGCATGTTGTATGGATCATGGTTTGTATGTTGTATGGATCGTGATTTGCATGGGTTGTAGTTTTAATGTTATGGGTCATGGTTGTCATGTTGTATGGATTGTGGAAAAAACGAATGGACGCGTGGATAGACCACATACATTCACGGTGGTACACCAACCCAATCCACTTCCACTTCTGACACGAATTAAAAGTTACTTGACTTACGAGGAGTCCGGAGACCTCGGGGAGGCTAATTTTAGTAAGTCATGTTACTCGACTCACGCATCCCCATATATGTAGAGATGAATGGTCTTATTGGGCACATTGTGATGTATATATTTTATCCATGCCGTCCATTCATTTTGAAAGATCATTTAAGGATTGAGCCAAGAAATGAGGCATATCAAAGGCTCATGTGGACCACACCATAGAAAGCAGTGAAATTGAAACCTACCATATAGCATGACAACTACGACCTATGACGACCACGACCAGAGTGACAACTACGACCCATATAACATGACAACTACGACCCATATAACATGACAACCTCGACCCTTGCTACATGACAACCACGATTCATTTGAAGGGTCGTGGTTCACATGCACAATAGATCGTGGTTTTCATCCACAAAGGGTCGTGGTTAATAATTGACTCCACCCCTAAAATGACACAACGAAATGGATGGGCGGCATGGATTATTCACATACATCAATGTGGGCCCATTTGGGTCGTGGTTTGCATGGGTCGTAGTTGCCATGTTATATGGGTCGTGGTTATCATATTGCAGGTTCGTGGTTTGCAACGGTTCATTCATTTTCTAACAAAACCATTGATACTAATTAAGGCCCACAATGGGGTGATCCGATCCATCCACCTTGTCAGTTCCCCATATAACATGATAACCATGACCCATGACAACCACGACCTATATAACAAGATAACGACGACCATATAACGGGACAACTGCAATCCATACAACTGCAAACCATATAATAGGACAACTGCGACCTTATAACATGACAAACACGACCTATATCAACACGACTTATATAACATGATAACCACGACCTATATAATATGACAACAACAACGCATATAAACATGATAACCACGACTCGTGACAATGACCGGGATGACAACCACGACCCATATAATATGAGAACCACGACCTTACTACATGACAACCACGATCCATTTGAAGGGTCGTGTTCACATGCACAATGGATCGTGGTTTTCTCCACAAAAGTATTGGATCAAGCTTATATTTATTTGTTTCCCTTCATTCATGTCCTTGTGATCATATTAATAGGATTGATGAGAAATAAACATAACTGTGGGCCCTAAAAAGGTTCAACGGTGGAAATCATTATTTTAATTTTTCATATGGTAAGGTCCACTTGATCTTTGGGTATGATTAAATTTTGGGTTCAACCGCTAAACTAAGATGGAAAATGGAAAAATGGATGGACGGCGGATAGACCACATACATTCACGGTGGTACACCAGCCAATCCGCTTCCGCTTCTGACGCGGATTAGAAGTTATTCGACTTATGTGTAGCTGTATGAGTCTTCGAGGAGTCTAGATTTTGAGACCTCGGGAAGGCTATTTTAGTAAGTCACGTTACTCGACTTACGCATCCCGATATATGTAGAGATGAATGGTCTTATTGGGCCCTAGCCCTAAAAGGACACAGTAACACGGTAAAAAGGATGGACGGCATGGATTATACACATACATCAATATGGGCCCCACGCGTTTAGTCCTTGCCCAAGCACAAAAAGGGTTCCGTACACATCACTTTATTGGCATTAAATACGAGGTTGGTAACTTCTTAGTCCATAGAAAATCATGCAACTACTGAACCAAGGTCAGGGGTGGTGGTATTTTCATCCAAAATCATCTCCAAAAGCTGTCAGAAAGCTTTATAGAAAGCCCTTTAGAGAATATACAGAGTTGTGGTAGTGATCGAGGTAATTTGCCCAAACTTCGAGGCGAGTACGGTCAATTTCCCTTTATGTTTTGGTAATGTTTATTGTCATTCAACATGTTGATAAGGAAGCCCATTACGTACCGAGTGAGTAAACTCTATGGCCCACCATCATATATACATTTATCCACTCCGTCCATCTATGTTATGGGATAATTTTAGTTTTCTATCCCAAAAAAATGAATTATATTCAAAGCGCGAGTGGAACACACCACTAGAAACAGTGGTGTGAATTGAAGTTCTCCCGTTTGAAAAGTTTCTGGGGGGCCATAGAAATTTTAGATCAAGCTGATATTTGTGATTTCCCTTCATCCATGTATGTGTGATCTTATGAATATCTTGGATGACAAATAAACATCACCGGGGCCTTGGAAATGTATCAACGGTGGAATCAATAATTCCACTCTTTCCAGTGGTATGGTCCACTTGAGATTTGGAGGATATTGCTTAATTTTGGGATCAACCACTAAAATGACCTGTAAAAAACGGATGGACGGTGTAGATAAACGACACGCATTCAAGGTGGGTCCAACAGAGTTTACTCCTACGATAAGAGCCTACTGAGTAACTCAGTACGCAATTCGATTTCTGTTGATAGATCCACTGAAGCGGCGTCCAGTCAGGACGACTTCATGGATCAGTAACCACATCCTACCGTTCCTTATGGTGTGGCCCACTTGAGATTTGTATCAACCCCACAGTTCCCAACATGAGCGGGCAAAACTGATGGATGGAGAGGATGTGTCCAGGGAACTGTGGGCAAAATTGATGGATGGAGAGGATGTGCCCAGGAAGCTCTGTCGTAAGAAGATTCGTCGCGAGCGTTATTCTAGAAGATACGAACGCAGACTGCCTGTGGCCCGGAATAGGCAGAAGAAGTTATTTTGGACCCACCATCGTATCCTTGAAAGATCTACTCCATCCATCAGTTTAGGAAGCTGCACTGGGACATATACTCGATAATTAAGCAGATCCAAAACTCAAGTGAGGATCAAAAGCTCACTTTTGAAACATTATTTTGATCACAAAAACTTTCCTATCATATATAAAGTGGATCACCTTATAAACGGTTTGGATGACCGTAAGAATATTTCAACGGTGGTGTTTTCATTTTCACGGATTTCTATCGTGTGGCTGACGTTAGTCTTTTTTGATCGATGAGTGCTTTATAAACTAATGAATGGAGTGGATTTCTCACATACATCACACAGTGGGCCCCACCGATCTTCCACCTGTGTAAACTTCGGTACCCATGTGGTGAGCGAATAGTCGGTTACTATATATTATATATGTGAGACTTAATCTATATGCGGAATAGGCCCACGGATCTGTTTGTGCATGGGACATGGTGATCAGGGTTCAAATGGCTTACCTAGCTGTGTCGCCATGGAAGCCGGATAAGAATACCAGAAATACCGATAGAGCTAGGATCTTCCTCTCCTTCACACCCTTTCTGCAAAACTATAGATGGGACTCGATTTCTACTTACGGTGTAGGATCGGGGACCCAACAGTCTCATATATAAAGTCTGTGGAGAGAGAGTTTGAAACCCATCACAACTCTCTCTCACATGCTCCACATCTCTGTGTCCTAGTTCAACTCAAACAGCTCTGCGTAATGCTATAGCATTCCACCCCTAATACGCAATGCTGCGCAGCCTACCTGCGTAGCGTATCACTTGAAGTGGGGCCCACTGGTCTACTCAATCATCCAGTCCAATTGAATAACAATCCAGACCGTTGATCAGTAAGGCCCACTAAATAGAGTTCTTACATTCTCCCACTTGGGCCTCATTGAGCAACGTCAATGATAGCCATACAGAATAATTTTAAAAATAAGTTTTGATCTTTTAAGAAAATATCCAAATGGTTAACCAATGAAATAGTTGGACAATATGAGTAATGCTATTCAATTTGGTCCATTAAGACTGTCAGTATCGAAACGCGGTAGTCGTCACAACATTTAATTTAGGTGAAGTGAGACTAAGCACGATCATAAGTACTTTCAATCTTAACAACATAGATCATGAATTAGGAAATGTGGTATAAGGATTACACACTTTAGTGTGATGTTATGTGCCTATCCTTAAGAGGTCCTGAAGCTTTTACATGTCTCCAACGAGACACGACTGTAGTTCTACTTACTCAAAATTTGCGCATATATATGAATAAGCAGAAATAAATCTTTATATCAAAATCATCCAAACAAACTGTATAAAATGAGTTCTCTAAGTATCTGTGAAAATCAAAATACGCTTAACTCCTACTAACTGAAAACATCTGTAGGATCAATAACTCCCATGGATGTTACATGCTCTTGAAATGGCGTGATAGCAGGGAGCCCTTTAGTGAGTGGATCTGCAATCATCTGCTTAGTGCCGATGAATTCCACGGACACTTGATGATTCTGAATCCTTTCCTTTACAACAAGGTACTTGATGTCGATATACCTCGACCTTGACGAATGCTTGTTGTTACTAGAAAAGGAAATAACAGCTGAATTATCGCAAATATTCTCAATGGTTTTGGGATATGCTCTAGTACCAAGAAACTCTATAACCATAGTGCTTGATTAGATGCCTCATGGCAGGCAATAAATTCAGCTTCTATAGTGGATGAGGCTGTGGTAAACTGTTTCATGCTTTTCCACGAAGCAGCTCCTCCCACCATCATGAAGAGGTATCCTGATGTAGACTTCTTAATGTCAACGCAGCCTACGAAATCTGTGTCTGAATATTCGATCAACTCCAACTGATCAGATCTTCTATATGTGAGTTCGAAGTCTTTTGTTCTCTGAAGATACCGTAACACTTTCTTTGCAGCTATCCAATGTTGCATTCTTGGATTAGATAGATATCTTCCCAACATTCCAGTAACAAAGGCAATGTCCGGTCGCTTACAAACTTGAGCATACATGATGCTCCCTACTACTGATGTGTACGAAAATTCTTTCATTCGATTCTTTTCTAAATCATTCTTTGAACACTGAAATTGACCAAATTTGTCGCCCTTCACAATGGGCGACTTTCCTGAAGCACAATTTTACATGCCATACCTTTCAAGTACCCTAGTAATATAGGCCCTCTGTGACAGGCTGAGCAGTCCAAGTGTTCTCTCATATCGAATCTCAATGCCGATGACGTAAGAAGCTTCACCAAGGTCTTTCATTTAAAACCTTTGAGATAAGAATTTCTTGTTGTTGCTTAACATCCTGGTATCACTACTAGCTAACAGAATGTCATTAACATACAAAATCATCATAACGAACTTACTCCCACTGGTTTTAATGTAGATGCATCCATCTGCAGTGTTTTCCACAAAGCCATATGAAGAAATTACTTCATGAAACTTAAGGTACCACTGTCGCGATGCCTGTTTCAATCCATAGATGGACTTCTTAAGTTTGCAAACCAAATGTTCTGAGCCAGTAGCTATAAAACCTTCGAGCTACAACATGTACACATTTTCATTCAGATCCCCATTGAGAAATGCAGTCTTTACATCCATCTGATGTAACTCTAAATCCATATGAGCTACAAGAGCCATTATGATCATGAATGAGTCTTTCTTAGATACTGGTGAGAAAGTCTCCTTAAAGTCAATGCTCTCACGTTGGTTAAAACCCTTGGCAACAAGTCGGGCTTTATACCTTTCGACATTACCCTTGGAGTCCCTTTTGGTTTTAAATATCCACTTAGAACCAATTGACTTTATTCCAGTAAGTAACTCTACAAGATCCCATACTTTATTGTCCTGCATGGATTTTAACTCGTCTTTCATAGCATCAAACCAACGAGAAAGATCAACACTTTATTTGACTTGTTTAAAGGATTCAGGATCCTTGTCCACCCCTATGTCAAAGTCGTGCTCTTGTAAGTATACGATATAATCGTCTCGATTTACAGGCCTTCTCCCTCTTTCAGATATTCTCAACGGTTCAGTTTGTTGGGTCTGATCTGGATTTTCCTCATCAGTGGTTTGTATATGAGGTTCTACGTGGCGCTCTGCAGTGACTGTAAAATCAACTGCATCATTAATGTCCGCGTGATCAGGATTGAATATGACAGGAGTCACAGTCCTTTGTTCCTCAAATACAAAATTTTTTATGTTCGTGATCCCACTGTTTTCAGTGTCCTCAATGAATCTGGCATTCTCAGTCTCAACAATCCTGATGGAGTGGGAAGGACAGTAGAATCGATAGCATTTTGATCTTTCTGGGTATCCAATGAAGAAACAATTTACGGTTCTAGGATCAAGCTTCTTTTCATACGGGTTATAAACTTTGGCTTCAGCAGGATAACCCAAATATAGATATCGGAGACTTGGTTTTCTCCCATTCCACAGCTCAAAAGGAGTTTTGCTTATTGCTTTGCTGGGAACCTTGTTTAGTATATGAACTAATGTTTTGATTGCATCACCCCACAGAGATTCTGGCAATGTCAAATTACTGACCATGCTTCGCACCATATCCATAAGGGTGCGATTGCGTCTCTCAGCCACTCCATTCTGCTCTGGAGTACCAGGCATAGTGTACTGAGCAACAATGCTACAATCCTGCAGGCATTTAGCGAATGACCCTGGATTGCGTCTTGATTCGTCATATCTGCTATAATATTCACCACCACGGTCAGATTTGACAACTTTAATCCTCTTATCGAGTTGATTTTTAACCTCAGCCATATAGATTTTAAAAGCATCCAGGGCATCTGATTTCTCACTGATAAGGTATAGGTACCCGAAGCGAGAGTAGTCATCTATGAAGGTAATGAAATATTTATGGCCACTCCATGAGGCTGTAGGGAATGGTCCACATTATCTGTATGTATAACCTCTAATAGATCTACACTCCTAGTTGCACCTTTCTTTCTCGTTCTAGTTTGTTTCCTTTTTATGCAATCAATGCATACTTTATAGTCAGAGAAGTCTAGAGAATGCAAAATTCCTTCTCGTACAAGCCTGTCTAATCTCTCACGAGATATATGGCATAGCCGCCTGTGCTACAACATGGAGGAATTCTCATAGTCTAGTCTTCGCTTAGATCCCACTTTATTTTCATGTAAGGAATTAATATTGTAAACGTGAGAGGCAATCAAGTCTAACTGGTATAAGTTGTTTAGTATAGAGTCGGTTCCAACTTTAATTGAATTAAAGTAAATACTAAAACTTTTATTTCCAAAGTGGAATGAATATCCCAACTTATCCAAACAGGAAATTGAAACTAAATTGCACCTTATAGACGGCACACAGAATGTATCTACTAAATTAAAAAAATGACCAGACTTCAACTTAAGCCTATAGACTCCTATTGCCTCCACGTCAACCTTGACACCATTGCCTACGTACACTGAGCGCTCCGCATCAGTTGGTGGCCTGGCCTCTAGTAATTCCTGCTTAGAAGTGCATATGTGAATAGTAGTTCCTGAATCTATCCACCAGGAATCCATTGACACATCGGTTAGATTAGATTCAAAAAAGAAAAGAACAGAATGATTACCTTTCTTTATGAGCAAATTCTGAAAACCTTCGCAGTCTTTCTTTAGATGACCCGCCTTTTTACAAAAAAATAGCACGGTTTACCTTAACTCGTTTGCGTTTAGATCCATTTCCATATTGATTCTCAGGGTTTCCAGATGGAGGACCAGAGAATCCAAAGAGAATCCATTATTAGAACCTTATTTCCTTTTCCTTTTACCTTTATTCCCTTGCCCTTGCCCATGACCTGAGGTCACCATATTAACATTTTGAACTTTAACCGTCTGCCTTATTCTGTCTTCTTCTTGGATACACTGAGTGATAAGTTCATCCAATGTCCACATGTCCTTCAGAGTGTTATAGTTTACTAAGAACGTGCCAAATTGGGGAGGTAGGTAATTCATGATCAAATGAACCAGTCGATCATCAGTGAGTACAAGCCCTAGAGCACGAATCTTAGAAACAACCTCGATCTGCTCTACAATGTATTCACGGATGTTGCCTTTTCCATCGTAGGATGAGTGAGTCAACTTATTCAGAAAAATGCCCACCTCAGACTTATCAGATTTCTCGAACCTTTTTCCTATTTCAGTCAGGAAAACTTTGGCCTTATCTGTTTCAGGCATGGCGCCCTTCATAGATTCAGAAATCGAATACTTAATGACTTTTGGGCATGTATCATTTGACCTAAACCATGCAATCTATCGATTATATTCAGCTTCTGTGGCATTATCAGATGGTTCTAGCGGTTCTGGTGTTATCAGGGCAAGATCTAATTGTAGACACCCCAGTACAACTTCAATGGCGTTCTTCCATTGAGCATAGTTAGACCCATTTAGGGCAGGGACTTGATGTGTATTAGTGGGAATTGAGATTGAAATATAAGAGATACACATATACTCACATCAGTTAATTATTTCACAAAACAATTTCGTGATTATAAACAAAGAATATCAGGCAAATTAAATCAATTCAGTTGCTAAGGGAGGCATCAACTGAATCATCCAGGATGACGACGGGCCCAGCCATCTCATCCTAGTGAGAATCTGTTACATCATCATTATTCCTCCTGTAGGAGGTAATAACAACATGCTAGTGATCCTCCTGAACATGAAGCTAAGTGATGTCAGTCATGTAAATCTGAAACACTCAACACCTATGGGTGAGATGAGTCTTTCAGCTTTACATTACCAACACCATTTACTTCACCCATTCATATGACTGCCAAACGGTAATCGTCTGTGTTTTCGTTATCGTATGCATGAAAATGTGAATGCAACCGTATGCAATCATCTTATCCCAATGTTACAAGTCTGTACTTGTAAAATTTTCATCGATTGAGGTCACTATGGTGGCTAACACAACCAAATCCAACATTACAAATATAGACTTAGGATTGCGATAATAATCTAGCCTCTCAATGGATTATATCCAAATTAGTCTAATGCGGCCCACAAGATGGTCGGTATTGATCATTAGAAAATATATGAACCTTAAAGTGAAACATGCAGATAGGTTTCATACCGTATATTCCAATGGTCTATATCAACTCTTAAGGATGGGTAATGGGCCTAAATTAGGGCTTTATCAGTATCTAATCCATATGATCATCCTAAGGCACTCATAATCTGGTTAAGATGGGCGGCAATATTGAACAATCTGTTTAGTTCAAATGGATGGTTCAAATCTTACACATATGATGTTCAAACTTTAGTGCAAACACACCCTTGATTGCCCACCTAGGTAATAGTCCATATGAGATGCTTATACAATACATAATGGATGGATCAGATATATTAACCAATATCCATAATGTTAATATAAGGTTTACCATGTCGACCATATACGACCTTGGCACAACAATATTACAGAAAAAACGTGTCCATTAATGTTTCAGAAGACTCGGTTCGAAATAAGGTGGAATGGGCCCAGGACGAACAGTAGGCCCATATATGTCGATAGGCCCAATAAAACAGGATCATGCAGATCCCATTTGTGGGTCCATAAGCAGATCCGAACCGATGAAAATCGGGTCCGAGGGCCCGACCTCATATAAGGTCGGTTCTCGACCTCATGCTGGCCGCGAGACCTAATGTTGCATTGACTGAGAGGGAGAGTGAAAATCTCTCTCTGCGGTGGCGTCTGAAAGCGGGAGAAAGAGAGAGAGCAAGCCGCTCTCCCTGTCCGTAACGAGGAGGGATCAGACTCCATGCATTCATCTGCAGGATTACTGACAGTCACAACAACACAGCACCGTAAACGGCGTCAGAAACAGTGGTTGCGGCTATGGCCGCGGCTGCCATTGATGGATATGAAAGCTCGAGATGCTGGTAATGGCTCTGGAAAGAGGAAGAAAGATGGTGATGAGCCATCACCTTCGTCTATTTATACGAGGTTCGTCAATGGCCGCCGATCCATCAGATCAAGGTAAGAAACTAGATCGATAAGGTCCGATGGGATCAAAATCCCCAATATTTACAGAATCTAGGGTTATGGAATGGAAATCCCTAATTTCTGATACGGGATTCGAATTGGAAATCCCCAATCTGGATCACTGGATTTAGGATTTTCAAAATCCCTAATATGGGTTTCTGTAATTAGGGTTTCAAATCCAAATTCCTTAATCTGAAATTCTGAATTTAGGGTTTCGAATCCAAATCCCTAACCAAAAATTTGATTTTTTTAGGGATTGAAATTAAAGACCCTAATCTTCTGATTTGGGGATTCGAAATTGAAATCCCTAATCTACTTTGGATTTTGGGGTATTCGAATATGAAAGCCATAATTTTTTTAATTTGGGGATACTGAATTGAAAATCCCCAATTGATATCTGGATTTGGGGATTCGAATTCGAAATCCTAATTCTGGATTAAAATTTCCAATTTGAAAAAACTAGTTTCAGGGTTTTCGAAATTCAAATCCCTAATCTAAATATTTCTGGATTCAGGGATTCGGAAATCCCTGATCACAACTGTTTCAGGAATTCGTAAATCCCTGATGTGATCAGATGTAGTTAGATGTGATCATCCATACCAATGAACAAATGGCTCTGATACCAAATGTGGGACTTAATCTATATGCAGAATAGGCCCACGGATCTGTCTGTGCATGGGACATGGTGATCAGGGTTCAGATGGCTTACCTAGCCGTATCGCCATGGAAGCTGGATAAGAATACCAGAAATATCGATAGTGCTAGGATCTTCCTCTCCTTCACACCCTTTCTACAAAACTATAGATGAGACTTGATTTCTGCTTATGGTGTAGGATTGGGGATCCAACAGTCTAATATATAGAGTCTGTGGAGAGAGAGTTTAAAACCCATCACAACTCTCTCTCACATGCTCCACATCTCTGTGTCCTAGTTCAACTCAAATAGCTCTACGTAATGCTATAGCATTCCACCCCTAATACACAATGCTGCGCAGCCTACCTGCGCAGCGTATCACCTGAAGTGGGGCCTACTGGTCTACCCAATCATCCAGTCCAACTAAATGACAATCCAGACCGTTGATCAGTAAGGCCCACAAAATAGAGTTCTTACAATATATTCAGATGAAAGAATCACTACTCCTCACTTGAAAACTCCCATTCTCTTCTTTTCAAATACCCAAAAACTTCTTCTTCTTCGTCTTCTTCCTCCTCAGAGAGAGATGAAGCTATGTAGAAATTCCCTCCCCAGCGACTCTGAATTATTAGTACATTATCTTAATAATAAGAATCTAGGTCTTCCACTCCCCGCTCAAGTAATCCAAGAAATCGATATCTACAACTTCAATCCTGATGATCTTGCAAGTAAGCAAACAAACGATACTATCTTTTTTTTTTCTTTTTTTCTTTTTCATCTAAAATCAAGATTTGATTTGCAGGTCAGTTTGAGGTTGAAGATGAGAAGGACATGTATTTCTTCACACAAAGGAATCGCAAGTATGAGGGTGGATCACGCCCCATCTAGGAAAGCAGGAAACGACTATTGGAAGGCTACTGCGGGATATACAACGGTTCTTGATCAAAATAAAGTAATTGGGTATAAGATGAATATGAAATTCCAAGTTGGTACGGCGCCTAAAGGGAAGAAAACAGATTGGTTGATGACAGAGTATAAGATCGACAAGGTTGATCCTCCTATGATTGAGGTTGGGATGAGAAAGAGTAAGATGGTGTCTGCAACTCAGGATGATCATCACATAAGAGTAAGAAACAAATAATAACAAAAAAAACATATATTTCAATCACATCTGTATCTCATAAGTTTGTAGATATTAAAAATGAGGAGGTAAACATCTAATGTATTAATTCACGTACAATCTATTGCATGTTGAACTAACAACGTGAAATAAATAAAGATTAGTCTTTTTTTCTTGATTTATTAATATGATTGCATTTTGATTTTCATTGCAGATGAATGGATTTATTCTTTTCCGAATCTATAAGAATAGGTTGGGAGCTAAGAAAACGAAACAAAAACCTGCAAATAAAGATATTGAAGAAGATTGCACAACATATCTGGCTCCTTGCTACAAAGATGATCAAACGAACATCATTGACTACAACTGCATGCATTCACCATCTCGGGATATGATATTCGATGACATTACTCCAGAAGTAGATAGATTTAGTAATATATCGTGAGATAATTAACAACGAATATCTCCCACCACTAACATTATTTGATTTCAATGGCCCATCACCTTTTGATGTTAAGCCCACCATTTGATAGTTTATTTCTATTTTTTTATTTTTATTTATTTATTTATTTTTATTTTTTTTTATTTCTTTAGGGAAATGAACCGTACTCGCCTTGAAGTTTGGGTAAATTACCTAGAACGCTACGACACTCCATATATTTCCAGAAGGGCCTTTTGACAGTTTTTGGAAATTGTTTCGGACGAAAATGCCCTTGACCTTTGTTCAGTAGTTGCACGGTTTTCTGGGGACTAAGAAGTTACGTTGTATTTAATGCCAATAAAGTGATGTGTATGGAACCCTTTTCGCACGTGGGCAAGGACTAAACTCGCGGGGCCCATATTGATGTATGTGTATAATCCATGTCATCCATCCTTTTTACCGTGTCATTTTAGGGCTAAGGCCTAAATATCAGTCTGATCCAGAGCTCGTGTGGGTCACATAATAGAAAATAATGGTGACAATGGAACCCACTTTTGAAACTTTCCAGGCTCACCGTGATGTTTGTTAGAAGTGGACATTGCCCAAGTCAGAACTTTTTGGGCCCACGTCGAGCTGGCTGACAAGGTGGATGGAACGGATCTCCCCATTGTTGGCCTCAGGCGGCATGGATTATCACATACATCAATGTAGGCTCCACTAGATGGTCCTTGCCAAGGCCTATCAAAATGAAGACTTCGACCTGTATAGGAAGTGAACACGTTGCAAACTACGAACCATGCAACATGACAACCACGACCCATATAACATGGCAACTACAACCCATGCAAACCACGACTCAAATGGACCCACATTGATGTATGTGAATAATCCATGCCACCCATCCTTTTTATTGTGTCATTTTAGGGGTAAAGTCAAATATCAACCACGACCCTTTGTGGATGAAAACCACAATCTATTGTGCATGTGAACCACGACCCTTCAAATAGATCATGGTTGTCATGTAGCAAGGGTCGTGATTGTCATATTATATGGGCTGTGGTTGTCATCCAGGTTGTGGTTGTCACAGGTTGTAGTTATCATGTTATATGGGTCGTGGTTGTCATGTTATATAGGTCGTGGTTGTCATGTTATATGGGTCGTAGTTGTCATATTATAGGGGTCATGGTTGTCATGTTATATGGGTCGTAGTGGTCATATTATAGGGGTTGTGGTTGTCACGAGTCGTAGTTATCATGTTATATGGGTCATGGTTGTAATGTGGTAAGGGTCGTGGTTGTCATATTATATGGGTCGTGGTTGTCATGTTATATGGGTTGTGGTTATAATGCGGTAAGGGTCGTAGTTGTTATGGGTCGTGGTTGTCATGTTATATGGGTCGTGGTTGTCACGGGTCGTAGTTATCATGTTATATGGGTCGTGGTTCTCATGTGATGCTTATTAGAAGTGGATAATGCTCAAGTCAAGACTTTTTGGGTCCACAGCGAGCTAGCCGACAAGGTGGATAGATCGGATCACCCCATTGTGGGCCTTAAGCTATGGTACCAATGGTTTGGTAGAAAAGGAAGTGAACACGTTGCAAACTACGAACCATGCAACATGACAACCACGACCCATATAGCATGACAACTACGACCCATGCAAACCACGACCCAAATGGGCCCACATTGATGTATGTGAATAATCCATGCCGCCCATCCTTTTTGTTGTGTTATTTTAAGGGTAGGGTCAAGTATCAACCACGACCCTTTGTGGATGAAAATCACGATCCATAGTGCATGTGAACTACAACCCTTTGAATGGATCATGGTTGTCATGTAGCAAAGGTCGAGGTTGTCATATTATATGGGTCGTGGTTGTGAAGTTATATGGGTCATGGTTGTCATTTATATGGGTCGTGATTGTCATGGGTCGTAGTTGTCAAGTTATATGGGTCATGGTTGTGGGTCGTAGTTGTCATGTTATATGGGTCGTGGTTGTCATGTTTTATGGGTCGTGGTTGTCATCCGGGTTGTGGTTGTCACGGGTCGTAGTTAACATGTTATATGGGTGGTGGTTGTCATGTTATGTGAGTCGTGGTTGATATAGGTCGTGGTTGTCATGCCCCAAAAGGTTTTCAATTTCACTGCTTTCTATGGTGTGGTCCACATGAGCCTTTCATATGCCTCATTTTTTAGCTCATTCCTTAAAACGATCTTTCAAAATGAATGGACGGCATGGATAAAATATATACATCACAATGGGCCCAATAAGACCATTTATCTCTACATATATTGGGATGCGTAAGTCGAGTAACGTGACTTACTAAAATAGCGTTCCCGGGGTCTTCGGAATCTGAACTCCTCGAAGACTCCTACAGCTACACGTAAGTCGAGTAACTTCTAATCTGCATCAGAAGTTGAAGCGGATTGGTTAGTCTACCACTGTGAATGTATGAGGTCTATCGACGTCGTCCATATGTTTTTCCATCTTATTTTAACAGTTGGATCCAAAATTTAATCATACCCAAAGATCAAGTGGACCTTACCATAGGAAACAGTTGGAATAATGATTTCCACCGTAGAAACCTTTTTATATGATCACAAGGACATGGATGAAAGGAAAAAATAAATATATGCTTGATCCAACACTTCTGTAGTGTGGTCCAGTTTATCTTTAGATCTGTCTTATTTTTTTGCTCAAACCTTATGACGAGCTCGCAAAATGGATGGACGGTTTGGATATAACGAATTCGTCATGGGACCCACAGAACTTGTTGACGTCAATACACCAGCCAATCCGCTTCCCAATCCCGTCCCAGCCCATGCAGCGGATTTCCTGAAGTGACGTCATCAAGTGATGTGGGCCCCACCATGATGTATATTTTGTATCCACACCGTCCATCCATTTTGAGAGATCATAGTAAGCCATGTTACAAAGAATGAGTTAGATCCAAAGCTCGAGAGGATCCCACCACAAAAAACAATGGGGAGAGTGACACCCACCATTAAAAAGTTCTAAGGGCTAGGAAAGTTCTCGATCAAGCTAATATTCTTGTTTTCCTTTCTTTCATGTCTGCATTAACACATAAATAGGTTGGATCTCAAATAAACATAATGGTGGACCTTTGGAAGGTTTCAACGGTGGGTGTTATTCTGCCCACTATTTTCTGTAGTGGGGTCCACCCCAGCCTTGGATCTTTCTTATTCTTTGGACCATGCCCTAAAATGATCTCTCCAAATGTATGGATGGTGTGGATATAACACATACATCATGGTGGGGCCCACATAACTTGGTGACGCCACTTCAGTAGCGAATCACGTTATTCAACCTGTAAGTATCCAATCCGCGTCTCTGTATGTAGGTACGTGTCGTGCGAGGACTGACACTCCAGCTCCGAGTTCCACGAATGGTTCAAAGTAGATCAAAGTTACATGGCCCCATTATCCAAAAAATGAATAATATCCAAAGATCATCTAGACCACACCACAAATAGCATCAGAGATAATGATTTTCACCGTTAAACAATTTGTAGGGCCCACCATAACGTTTATTTTCCATCAAATCTGTTCATAAGGTCACAATAACCTGAATGAAGAGGAAAAATAAATTTCATATTGATCCAAAACTTCTGTGACCCCGAAAGGGGTTTGGATGGTAGACGTTCAATCTCCCACTGCTTTTTGCAGTGTGGTCCACTTGATAGTTATATCTGTCTTATTTTTCATATCAAGCCTTAAGACGAACTCACTAAATGGATGGACGGTTTGGATATAACATGTACCTCGTGATCAGACACACATAACTTGCTGACTTCAATACAGCAGATATATAGCTGGTGTGAGGTACACCAACCAATCCGCTTCCTCTGATCCACGTTTGTATCCGTGACGGAAACGGATTGGCTACTCCCGCTGCTAACAGCCCCGTGGTTGGTGGTCAGTGCTCTGTGGGCCCTCTATGATGCATGTGTTACATCCATTCCGTTCATCCATTTTTACAGATTATTTTAGAGTTTAATACAAAAAATGAGAAGGATATAAATCTCAAGTGGACCAAACCACAGGAAAACAATGGTGATTGGATAACCACTACCCATGACAACCACGACCCATATAACCGGACAACTGTGACCCATATCACATGACAACTGCGATCCATACAACCGCGACCCATATAACAGGACAATTGTGACCCGAATAACAGGACATCTGCGACTGCGGCCCATATAACAGGATAACTGCGACCCATATAGCATGATAACTGAGATCCATACAACTGCGACCCATATAACATGACAACTATGACCTAAATAACAAGACAACCGTGACCGCGACCTATATAACAGGATAATTGCGACCTATATAACATGACAACTGCGATCTATATAACTGCGACCCATATAACAGGATAACTGTGACCCAAATAACAGGACAACTGCGATCGCGACCCATATAACATGATAACTGCGACCCATATAATAGGACAACTGCGATCCATACAACTGTGAACCATATAACAGGACAACTGCGACCCAAATAAAAGGACAACTGTGACAACGACCCATATAACAGGATAACTGCGACCCATATAATAGGACAACTACAATCCATACAACTGAGACCCATATAACAAGACAACTAAGACTCATATAACATGAAAACTATGATCCATACAACTGCGGCCCATTTGGGTCATAGTTGCCATGTTATATGGGACGTGGTTGTCATATTGTATGGATCGTAGTTTTCAACGTGTTCAATTTCTTTTCTATCAAACCATTGGTATCATAGCATAAGGCCCACAATGGGGTGATCCAATCCATCCACCTTGTCGGCCAGCTCGGCGTGGGTCCAAAAAGTCCTAACTTGGGCAATGTCCACTTCTAACAAACATCATAGTGATCCTAGAAACTTTCAATAGTCACAATTATTTTTTATTATGTGGGCCACACGAGCACTGGATCGAGTTGATATTTGGGCCCTAGTCCTAAAATGACATGGTAAGAAGGATGGGCGGCATGGATGAAACACATACATGGTGGTGGGTCGTAGTTGTCATGTTGTGTGAGTCGTGGTTTTCATGTTTATGAGTCGTGATTGTCATATTATATGGGTCATGGTTGTCATGAGGTATGGGTCGTGGTTGTCATGTTATTGGGTCGTGGTTGTCATGTTATTGGGTCATGGTTGTCATGAGGTATGGGTCGTGGTTGTCATGCAATTTGAGAGCAAGAAATGTAACACCCCATACTTTCAAGTACTCGGGTGCTACTATAGAGATCTGAATCAGCTTGCACGTGTATGAGAACACACGTGACTCACCTGATGCATCATCATCCAATGGCCCCCAACTTATCGATCTCAACCATCTGATACGATTCATTCAAATATTAAGTCACCTGACTATTGACTCTTAGGACAGACAAATCTAATCCATATTATATTTATACATTCGTAAAATAAATTATATAAGTTACGAATCGTAAAATTATATTACAAAGAGTAACGAAAATTTATAATAAATAACATGTCTCAAACAATTTAACATTTTAACATAAGACACACATAGCCATACAAATAATACGCAAATAAGATATATAAATCCTTGTTCCCTTTTCCCTAATATCCATACAATTTTATCCAAACTCTTGTTGAGTGGACAAATAAATAGACATGATCAAGCCATCAGATCCTAAAACCAACCGTTGGGTTTTCTGTGGCCATCAACTAAGCACTAAAGTCCTTATTGCGTGGCCCACCTGTGGTTTAGTACTCATGCCCCATCCTGGCTTAAGTGTCCCACAACATGATAAAATATATAAATAATAATAATGATAATAATAATAATAATAATAATAATAATAATAATAATAACAAATGATATTATTAAAAACATTATAACATAGTATTTAGTGTTATAAGGGCATAACAGGTCATATATCCATGATTTGGCCATTGATGAACGAATCAGAACAAATCCAACCGTTGGATTTACTTGGCCAACAGTAAGGGATGCTAATTCAACTAGTATGGCCCACCTAGGAATTAGATTTGCCTGCTTTTCTGGGATAAGCCTTGATAGGTCTCCCCAAACTAAGTGGACGGTGTGGATTGTGGGACCCCATCACAGCAGGGTCCACGTCAGCATGGAGGTGCACCAAAAGCACGTGGACCAGGTGTGCACTAGACGGGTCAGATCGGTCAAACCGCGTCTGACCGTCAGATGCCGAAAGAGGTAGGGATTTTCCCTCCTTTCCCCATTTGAACTCCAAATGACGGACGGACAGTGTCCGTTTTCGTCCAACCATGACCCACCATCGTACCCCACGTGCGAGATCCAAACCGACCATCTGATAGAGGGCCTGCGTACGAACAAACCTCATCCAGTTTCGGTGCCTGAAACACGTGTGAGTGCACACAATTTTCAGTGTAACCCGGTCCCACAAACACGTTATTTCCAAAAGAGGAAACCTGTCTGCACGCCAGCTTGGCGATCCGCGTGAAGGAGAGATCCTCTAATCTCAGCCCTCCATTATCAGATGGATCCCAGCTGTCCGTTGATTGCTCACGTGAGCTAGGGTTTCGGTGGAAAACCGACAGCAAAACAACCCTGGTATTGCTGTTTCATGGAAACCGGATGCTGGGATTAAATCCCAGCCTTTCATACACATCCAACGGCCTTAAGGGCATTGGGATCCCTACAAAAAGGGAGAGAAAACACCCTATCTCCTGTTCTTGCGCCAACACAAAGGAAACCGACCGTTTTCATCCAAGTTCGAACCCACTGGTCAAATGACACAGGGGCTTCTTTCTTTCTGTTCTCTAAGCTTCCTAGGTTCCGTAGGGACTGCCTGAAAGGAACGGATTGGAGGAAGGAGCGTCATCTTCAAAGACGCCAATATCAGCCATGTCCTCTTCTTCGCCAAGAAACGACCACCGTTCGAGTTGTCGAGCTGCTGAAATATTCATCAGGTGGGCCTTCCAGGCCTCATCAAATCACGAGCAATCATCTGGGTTGCTGCTGTGGGAGACCCAATCAAAGCAGGGACGCCGGTTTCTTCCTCGGGTGCTGCTACGTCAGTGGGGCGACTCGGCCTGAGTTACTACCCCGACACCACCTGCGTGAACGTCGCCCAAGTCCCGATGGTGTTGCTGGACCTTCAGCGTCAGCAGAAGGAGTTGACAGAGAGAGCAAGTATGGGTGGTGCGGCTGCACCAACCCAACTCAGTTGGGCCTCGGCTGAGAAATATCAGTGGGCCGCACCACACTAAGGTTGTGGGCCTCGCCGAATGCAGCTCAGCCACAGCTAGTGGACCGCGCCCAACGAACTCAGTAGGCCACACCTTACACGGCAGGCCAGGAGCAGGCTGAAATCAGGCCTTCTTCAGGCAGCGTGGGAGGCTGATAGCAGGCCTTCATCAGGCCATGATTTGTGCTGAAAAAACATCCCTCAACAGGGCCTGGATTTGAATTGAAAATAAGCTCTCAGATGGGCCTTGATTCAGAACCTCAACTAGCCCTGATTCAGAACCTCAACTAGCCTCCTGATCTGAGCCTTGTATCAAGATAAAAACGGGCCTCATGAGGAGCTGAAGGCAGGCCTTATCTGGGCCCTGCAACAGCTGAAAATCCATCTTTAATATAGCTAGAAATCGGCTTGGAGGCAGCTGAAATCCATCCAGACGAAGGGCTGGAACTGGTCCTCCTGTCAGGCTGAAAATACCTTCAGATGGGCCGGAATTTTGAGGGAAATCAAGCTCCCAGATGGGCCAGAAAATGAGCAGACGACAGGCCTACAATGGGTCGTAAAAGGAGTGGAAAACGGGGTCTCAGTGAGCCCTAAGATGTTGCTGAAATACGATCTCAGCCGGGCCCTCAAAACACCTCGGTGGCAACTCTTAAAGTGGGCCACACATGGGACCCCAGCGGGCCTTGCCATGCATTGCTGTGGGCCACCTCCAAGTGGGCCTCACCATACTACATAAGCCACCCTACAGCAGCAATGGGGGTTTCCAAGCTGAGCCGAGCAAGGCCTAGTCCAGTCCAAAATCTTGGGCCATATATGGCCAGCTATATGGGCCCCCATCGGGCCCAGGTTACACTACAATTGGGCAGCCTAATCGGGCCAATGTAAGGGCCAGTTCAAACCTAGATTGTTGGCCCAAAATTGGCCAAATTCACATGAAGCAGGGACTCTCATGAACCTTCCCATTAGTGGCCTTTGGAAACATAATCTAACACAAGTTCTTGGGTTGGAACCAATTCTAGGAAATCAGTTATACGGTATCGGGCCGTTAACTAGCCACAGAAAACAGAGGGGAGCTACAATCCCTTGGCTGATGATTCTTACCCTTGAGCTTTCCATTTTTCTCATTAGCGTAAGTTATAGTTCTTATTTTAACTTATAATTGATATCTCCCTTTATAATCACATATGTTAGCTGGTGGAAATTGAATTGCTGTATTACATGCTTTATGATTATCTTGCATATTTATTTCATACTTGTGGATTATTTGTGGATTGCTTATGGAAACTTAAACTGGTACATCAGTGAAAAATTCCCACATATGAATGTACACCCATACTTGGGATGTAACCCGACTGCTTGTGATTGTAATGGACCTTCGGTTCAGTGGTTATTGAATGGTAGTTTAAATTGACCATTGATGTGGGCCTACCATTTAGGGTTGTTGTGCCCAATGGTTTTTAAGGATGGTCTTTATCGTATGGTTTTGATATCGGCCCTATGTGGCATATTTTGATACTTGCCTTATGTGGTTTTATTTTGGTACTTGTCCTAGATGGGTTCGATGTTTTTATACTGTGCAACCATGCGATGGTAAACCCTATATACTGTAACATGATTGGCCACTAGTTGACAGGTTTCCATTAAGCATCCTAAGGTGGGAGAAGCTCATGGGCCGGGAATGGTGGTCATGGGACACTATGCTTGAGCTTTTAGCCTACGCTGGGTGACCAGCTCCCCATAGTGACCATTGAGTTACTTAAATTGACTGCTTATAAATGGACTAATAATGACTTGGCTAATCATGCATACATTGCATATTTATGATGACTTGGATCATTATGCCCATCCGATTACGCTGAATGTTGCGCTAATGACCAGTCATTTGATTTATGATGATGACTTGATTATCATGCCCATGCGATTATGCTGAGTGTTGCGCTGATGACCAGTCTTATCCCTAGGTGACGACCCCAATGTCCGTCCGGATGTTTTACCCGGGACATAGGCCGTCTGGATGTTTTACCTTAGCTGACGATGACATTCATGCATCCATGCATATAATAAGACTACATTTACTCTGTTTTGGTTGCCTGAATATTTTATACTATTTCTTATCTAATGCGGCGGTATGTAATTTGAGGGGGAGTTCACACTTAGTTGGCCACTCATCCATCAAATAAATATAACCGTATAGGTAACACAGGTGACTTAAGTGATTTTCGGGTTTAGACTGATGAGGAGCAAAGTACCACTGTAAAGATGCATGATTGTATTGTCAAGAGTTGCTACATGGTTTTACAGTTCCAAACTTGTTGCAAATTGCTTTGTTACATGTAATATTATTTCACTTGTAATTGTAAGTTTGGGACATTGATTTGTCTACCCTACGCTCATCTGTTAACTCTGATGAAAAAAAAAAATACTATATATTGAATTTAACCATCTTTTAAGGTTAACACTCGGGTTTTTGGAAAACGGGTCGTGTACTCGGGTCCTGAAAAGTCGGGGCGTTACAGGAAATGAGAACCACGGTCCATATCACACGAAATCACGACCCATTTAACATGAGAATCACGACCCATATAACACGAGAACCACGACCCATATAACATGAGAGTCAGAGATATCCTGTAATACACGACCCAATCAACTTTATAGCTCAATGACAGAAATGGTACGCCCCTAGTCATCAATGGGAAATCCCATGTGTCGTGGTTGTCATGAATCGTAATTGTCATGTAATATGGGGTCGTGGTTCTCATGTGATATGGGTCGTGGTTGTCATTATATATGGGTCGTGGTTGTCATGTTAAATGGGGCGTGGTTGTTATGATGTAAGGGTCGTGGTTGACACGACAAAAAGGATGGACGGCATAGATTATTCACATACATCAATTTAGGCCCCACTAGCTGGTCCTTGCCAAGGCCTATAAAATGAAGACTACAACCCGCATAGCATGACAACTACACTCTTATCTTATGACAACCATGACCCTTTCCTCATGAAAACCACGACCCATATAACATGGCAACCATGATCCATGCATACCTGGGTCGTGGTTATAATGTGGTACGGGTCGTGATTGTAATGTAGTAAGGGTCGTAGTTATCATGTTATATGGGTCGTGGTTGTCATGGGTCGTAGTTGTCATGGGTCGTAGTGTTTTCGGGTCGTAGTTTTTCTAGGTCGTGGTTGTTACATGTTTACTTCCTTTACTACCAAAGGAAAGGATAGCTATTGGTACAATAGCCTGAGGCCAATAATGGGGAGATCCGTTCCGTCCACCTTGTCGGTCAGCTCGGCGTGGGCCCAAAAAGTCCTGACTTGGACAATGTCCACTTCTAACAAACATCACAGTGAGCCTGGAAAGTTTCAACAGTGGGTTCCATTGTCACCATTATTTTCTATTATGTGACCCACACGAGCTCTGAATCAAGTTGATATTTGGGCTCTAGTCCTAAAATGACACGGTAAAAAGGATGGACGGTATGGATTATACACATACATCAATATGGGCCCCACGCGTTTAGTCCTTGCCCACGCGTAAAAATGGTTCCGTACATATCACTTTATTGGCATTAAATACAACGTAACTTCTTAGTCCCTAGAGAATCGTGCAACTACTGAACAAAGGTCAGAGGCATTTTCATCGAAACAATCTCCAAAAGCTGTCAGAACGCCCTTCTTGGAATATATGGAGTGTCGTAGCGTTCTATGTAATTTGCCCAAACTTCGAGGCGAGTAGGGTCAATTTTCATTTATATATCATTATTTAAAATTAATAATAATCACAAAAAAAGTTACCCAAATATTTTGTAATTTCTTTTTGTATAGATAAATAATTTTATTATTTTCTTGATAATGATATTATATTTTTGTCATGGTAAAGCTGTAAATGGGCCGAGTTCAGACTCATTACCCAAACAGTTCAAAGACAGCGATTGGCTGATTTATGCCACCTATACTTCTTTAAGAAGAAAAGTTTAAGATATTGGGATTGCGTACTACCGCTGCCCGGATGGTAATCCGTCCGGGCAGGGCTGGGCACCGTGATGAGCTGTTTTATCCATGCTGTTCATCACTTTTCTCATATAATTTTAAAGTACTATCTTAAAACTGAAGCATGTCCGCAGTTTCATTCGACTACAATAAAGTAAGCTGCAGTGATAATGACACCTACCGTTGAAATATTTCTAAAGGTCACCGTGATTTTTTTTACAATCCAACCTATTAATAAGGTCATGTAAACGTGGATGAAGTGAAAAAACAAATATTAGCTTGATACGAAACTTCTCTGGCTCCCAGTAAGTTTTTAATGGTGGAAATTAAATACCCACTTTGTGGTTCACTTAAACCCTTTACCTAACTCATGTATTGGATTTTACCTTAAAATGATCCGAGAAAAATGATGAATGGCATTGATAAAACACTTACATCATGGTGGGCCCCACATAGCCCTGCCCGTACGGATACCGTCCCGCGGGGTAGGACGCAGTCCACGTCCAAGAAATTGGACGCGGATTGCGTCCTACCCCCGGCTCTGTGGGGCTCACAGTTATGTGAGTATTTAATCCATGCCGTTCAACGTTGTTTTCAGATAATTATAATTTTTGAACCAAAAAATGAGGCGGGTCCAAGGCTTAAGTGGACGACACCAAAAGAACCTACACTGATAATGACATCCACTGTTGAAACCTTTTTAAGGGCTAACGTGATGTTTTTTTTATCATACAACTTATTCATAAGGTTACGTTGACGTGGATAAAGTGAAAACACAAATATCAGCTTCATCCGAAACTTCTCCGGCTCCTAAGAAGTTTTTAATGGTGGACCTTCAATCCCCACTTTGTGGTCCAATTAAACCTTAAACCCACCTCATATTTTGGTTCACAAATTAAAATTATCTGAAAACAGCGTTGAATGGCGTGGATTAAATACTCACATCACTGTGGGCCCCACAGAGCCCGCCCGGACGCAATCCGCGTCCCAGGAAATTGGGGTGATTCGTTCCTAACGGACGCGCCGCCTGCGGAAACGGAGAAAAGATTAGGTGTTATCCGGTAACAGCCTAGTTACCGTAGGGCCCACTTGATGATTCTTTTTATATCTACACCGTCCATCTGTTTCTCCTATTCATTTTAGATCTAATTCCAGGTGGACCACACCACAGGAAACAGTGGTGTCTGAGTTCCTCACCGTTAAAAATTCCAAATGGTCTGTAGTAAGGTTTTCCGTCAAAAATACATGTATGAGGGTAAAATTAAAAGATGGGCTTGATCCAAAACTTTTATAACCCATAAAAAGTTTTTAATAATCATTAATCACTACTTCTAGTGATGTTGTCCACCTTTGATTTGGATATTCTTAAGGTTTGGGATTGCAAATTAAATTTCGATGGGAAAACATATGGACGGCGTGGATATTAAAAAAAAATAAATGAAGGTGGCTCCTTCATTGTAAGGGTAAGGTGATACCCGGTGTTACCAGCCTGTTAGGAGCTCCGACAGGCTAGGCTCCGAGGGACCTCCGTGATGTATGGATTCCATCCACACTGTCCATCCATTTTTCTAAATGATTTTAGGATATAATTCTAAAAATAAGAAAGATCCAAGGATCAAATGGAGCACACATGGGGGATTAAAATCTTACCTTTGAAATGTTATCAGGGACCACAGAAGTTTTGGATCAAGATGATATTTGTGTTTTCACTTCATCCATGTGTATACGACTATATCAACAGGTTGTATGACAAATAAAAACATGGTGGGCCGTAAAAACGTTTCAATGGTGGGCATCCTTAGCACTGCTGCTTCTTGTAGTGTGGTCCACTTGAACTTTGGATTTGTCTTACTTTTAAGTTATCAATCCAAAATGATGTGGAAAAATGGATGAACGATTTAGATAAAAGTCATACATCAAGGTGGCACCTTGGTGGCCCCTTGAAGCCTCGGATTGGGTGGTTTGGTCCATGCTGGTGTACTAATGTCAGCAAGTTCTCCACCATTATATATATATATATATATATATATATATACACACACACATGCACACACATGCACACACACACCCCCACACACTCATGCTAGTGGAATTAATTTCACCACCTATGGATACTCGAACCCTTGACTGGGAGTTGAAACTCCTGAGAGTCTACCACCCGAGCAAGAGTAAGGACCCCATGATGTATATTTGTTACATTCATGCATACATATATTTTGCAAGAACATACCATGCCAAAAAAAAAAAAAATGAGGCAGAAAAAAGTTTAAGTGTACCACATCACAAGAACATCAAAGATTCAATGCCTACTATCGAAAACATATTATTGGCCACATAAGTTATGAATTAATCAAGTTAACATTTCTATTGTACCTTTGTCCAGGTCGATGTGACCTTAAGTTACAGATGCCATTATTATTACTGCTTTATGTGGTGTGGTCCACTTAAGCTTTGGATCTACTCATTTTTGGGCATGTCCTAAAATGATCTCGATAAATGGATGTATGGTATATTATAACTCAAACATAGTGGTGAGCCAACAGAACTTGGTAAAGTAAACACACCATGCAATCCCACTTGCGAAAACCTTTAGCAGCTTCTGTTAGTGAAGCTAGATGGGGCTCATCGTGATGATTATTATGTTCATCATTTTGGATATGGTCCCAAAAATGAAACAGATCCAAAACTCAAGTGCGCCTTAAAGAGAGTAAAAAGTAGTACCTAAATTCCTAGGTTTTTCCTTAAGAGTCGACTAATGTTTACATGTCATCCATGCCTTTCATAAGATCAATATTCATGCAGGCTTGAATAGAAAACACAAAAATAATTGCCTATCCTAAACTTCAATCGTCCACGAATGGTTCAACCGTTAGATGTTCAATCCTCATTGTCTCCAGTTGTGAGGCTCACTTGAGTTTTGCACCTGCCTCATTTTTGGGCTCATATCCTAACATAATCTAGCAAAATGGATGAATGGAGTGGATTTGTCGCAATCATCATGGTGGGGCCCACTTCGCTCATAGTTCTTGAGAGGGGATGAAGTTGATGTTCCCCACAATGATGTATGTATTTTACGCACATCATCTAACCATTTTTTTAGATCATTTTACAGATTGATCACAAAATTGAGGCTGATCTAAATCTCAGGGACACCACAAAAAAAACAATAGTGATTGAATTTCCACCATTAAAAGCCTCTTAGGGCCTATTATAATGTTTATTTGATATTCACCCCATTGATTAAGTCATGCATGCCTGGATGATGGGAAACAATAAATATCAACTTGATCTAATGGTTTTGTGCCTATAAAATTTTGTTATAAGTGGTCTGCTTGAGATTTGGATCTACCTCAATTTTGGTCCGGTAAAATAAAATGATCTGAAAAAAAAAAAGGATGAACGGCATCGATAAGAGACATACATCATGCTTGTGGCCATATAGCACCAACCACCAGCCATTGGTTGGAGTCTTTAGAATGGGATTGGATTAGGTGTTAACCGAGCAAGGGCTTAGTGGGTGTTAACCTTACTGTACGGCCCACCTTGATGATGTGTTGTGTATTCACACCGTCCATCCGTTTCTCCCGCCTAATTTAGGACTGGTCAGATACAAATCTAACAGCGTTCGGCTATTTTATGCAATCCTTACTTCCGTACTATCAGTTTCTAGAAATTAGGTGATTCGGCCGTAACCAAGGCGCCGCGTCCGGAAATGGAAGCGGATTGCCTCGTGTGACCGCATCTGGCGCATTGACGTCACTAGTTCCTACCATGATATATATGTGTTACATCTGCACCGTCTATTCATTTTGCAAGAACATTTTAATACTCAGCCCAAAAATGAGGCAGCTCCGTATCTTTAAGTAGACCACACCAGAAAAAGCAGTGGGATTAAATGCCTGCCATTAAAATTTGATGGGGGCTGCATAACTTTTGGATGAAACTAGTTTGTCCTTTCACCAAGGTCTGTGTCACCTTATGAAATGGTTAGATGACAAATATATATTATGGTGGGCCCTATAAAAGATCCAACGGTGGATGTCTTTAACTATTTTCTGTGGTGTGATGCACTTGATCTTGAAATTATCTCTAAAAATAGATGAATGGTGTAGATATAAGACGTACATAATGGTGGGCTCACAGAACTTGGTGTTAATCCGCTTCATGCGAGAACCTTTAGCCATTCCTGCTAAGGAAGCAACGTTGGGACGGCTGTGATGTTAGTGAGAAATCCACCATCTGTTTCTCTGTATCATGTTAGGGCATAATTTTAAAATTGAAGCAATCCAACACTCAAATGGGCTTGTCGATAGGAAAAAAAAAAAAAAAAAACTGGGCAGAGAAATGCCCACCGTTAAAATATCTCTGGAGTCCACCTTGATATTTATATCCCATCCATACCATTCATAAGGTCGTTCATATTGGCATTTTAGCCTAATCCAAAACTTCCCTTGCCCAACTAATGTTTCAACGGTAAACACTCCATCCTCACTATTTACTGCCAATGTAGTCTACTTGGGTTTTGGAACTTCTTTCTAGGTAGAAAAGATCATCCCCATCAAAAAAATGAGGATACCCCTTCATCTGATGATTAACACCTGATGATGATCGGGTTTGATGAAAGATACACACCATGGTGGCACCAAACACAAACCTATTGTTGGCATCTGATCTTCAATGGTCCTTGTGGTATGACCCACCTGATTTGTGGTTCTAGCTGATTTTTTTTTTGATTTTTTTCTGTATGTAAATATAGTATGGACTAAATATCTAATATTAGAGGGTTTTTGTGGCCGTTGAAATTCAAGAGTGGCCTCCCAATCAACTTCACCGACTTATTTATCCTAAATGTTCTCTAGGTGCTAGTGGGAGGAAGACAAGCAGACTTTATCTCATCAGTTTAGCTCCAGAGATACAAAATGAAGTTTACTTGGAAATCAGGTATGACACGCCAAAGAAAATAAGTGGGATCTATACTTGATATTTACAAGGCCTATAGCGATGATTATATGAAATCCACTTCAACCATTAGATGCCACATTAAAATTTAGACATGAGAACTAAACAGCGTGTCCATATATTAAGGGAAATAGTTTGGAGGATGATTGTTGTCATATACACTATTTCCAATCATGTGGTCCATCTAAGTCACAAATATATAAACATACACAGCTTCAGTGGTTTGGGTACTGTGTGGCCCACTGTGATGTATGTGTTTTATATCCCTGTTGTTCATTCATTTTCCCGTACAATTTTAGACATGATCTCAAAAGTAAAGAAGATCTCATGTGGACCCCAAAACAGGAAACAGTGGTAATTAAGCACCTACTATTAGAAAGTATGTAAGGCTGGCCGCAATTTTTCTTTGTCATCTAATCCGTTGATAAGGTCACACATACATGGATGAAGTGAAAATACAAATATCAGTTTGATATAAAACTTCCGTGGAGCCCAATAAAATTTTAATGGTGGTTGTTCAATCACCATTATTTCCTATGGTATGGTACACCTTGAATTTGGTATGGTACACCTTGAATTTGGATCTACTTTATTTTTGGGATCATTCTTTAAAATGAGATGAAAAAACAGACAGACGGCGTGGATATAAATCACAAACATTATGATAGGCCCCACAGTCCCGAAACCACCCAGATACCTACTTCTACTACCGTGTGGCCCACCTGAGATTTGTATCAACCCCAGATAGCAAAATTAATGGACGGTGAGGATGTGCAGACGGAGCTTTCTGTTAGACGTAATACCTGTGTGCAGGGTATACGTGTGGGGATATTCAATCAAACGGCCTGTTTCCAGGAAAGTGTCGCGGAGAAATCCTCAACCTACGATCAACGGTTTCGAAGCCCAATACAGGCCGTCGAAACTGATGATCACAGCCGTCTCCACCGATCTTCGGCTTGCGTAAATATTGTTGAGAAAAGTCTTAAATCTGAAGGTTTCGAGGTCGTTCGACCGGTCGCGGGAAGCTTCGACTGGTCGTGGGAGACGCTCAACCGGTCGTAGGTTCGAGCCCTGGCACGACTCAAAGTCCAACGAGTTTTTGCTGTTTTTTTACTGTAGCTACAACTAGTCAAAGGGATGTCTCGATTGGTCGAAGGAGTCCTACGACCAGTCGAAGACTCGGCTAGACTAGTCGTAGGTTACACAGTTTGTTCCGCGATTTTGCGTGAAACTGCGGATTTGTGTCCTTTCGCAACTTGGATGCGAAAGGGAAGTTTCCTAAACTATAAATAGGTGTTCCTAGGGTTTTTCTAGGGTATGGTAAAACATTCTAAAGGGGTTCTAGGGTTTCTAAAGGGTGTAGCAACGGTAAGATTCGAGGTTGTTCGAATCGGGTAAGTCCTTTCTCTTTGTAATTGATGCTTTCATAGTGGAAATTTGTCGCTTTGTGCCGTGGTTTTTTCCCGCATGGGTTTTCCACGTTAAATCTGTGTGTTCTCTTGTATGCTTGGTGTCATTGGATTACCATCCCAGATCTAGATCTGTGTGATTCCGCAGGCCAAAAACCCCAACAATATGACTCTCATATCTCGTTAAATGTGGGAAGGTACATGTGTGGTGTTTTCATTTCCACGGCTTTCTATCGTGTGGCTGACATGAGTCTTTTTTTTTAAAAAAATCGATGAGTGCTCTAGAAACTAATGAATGGAGTGGATTTCTCACATACATCACACGGTGGGCCCCATCGATCTTCCACCTGCGTAAACTTCGGTACCCATGCATGTGGTGTCGGTTACTATATATTATATATTCAGATGAAAGAATCACTACTCCTCACTTGAAAACTCCCACTCTTCTTTCCAAATATCCAGAAACTTCTTCTTCTTCATCTTCTTCCTCCTCAGAGAGAGATGAAACCTATGTTGAAATTCCCTCCCGGTTATCGCTTCCTTCCCACTGATTCTGAATTATTAGTATATTATCTTAATAATAAGAATCTAGGTCTTCCACTCCCCGCTCAAGTAATCCAAGAAATCGATATCTACAACTTCAATCCGGATGATCTTGCAAGTAAGCAAACAGATTAACGATTCTATATTTTCTTTTCTTTTTCTTTTTTCATCTAAAATCAAGATTTGATCTGCAGGACAGTTTGCGGTTGAAGAAGAGAAGGACATGTATTTTTTCACACAATCGAATCGAAAGTATGAGGGTGGATCACGACCAGCTCGGAAAGCAGGAAACGGATACTGGAAGGCTACTACCGGACATACAACAGTTCTTGATCAAAATAAAGTAGTTGGGTATAAGATGAATTTGAAATTCCACGTTGGTACGGCGCCTAAAGGGAAGAAAACAGATTGGTTGATGACAGAGTATAGGATTGACCAGGTTGATCCTCCTACAACGACTACTGAAACTGAGGCTAGGAAGAGAAAGAGGAAGATGGCGGCTGCAACTCAAGAGGATCATCACATAAGAGTAAGAAAAAAATATCTCGAATACATATTTTTCACGTACAATCCATTGCATGGTGTCCTAACAACGTGAAATATCTTTTATTTATTTATTTATTAATATGATTGCATTTTGATTTTCATTGCAGATGAATGGATTTGTTTTGTGTCGAATATACAAGAATAAGTCGGGAGCTAAGAAAACGAATGAAACAGCAGTCAATGAAGTTATCGAAGAAGACTGCACATCATATATGGCTCCTTGTTATGAAGATGATCAAGCGAACATCATCGACTACAAGTGCATGCATTCACTATCTTGGGACATGATATTCGACGAAATTACTCCAGAAGTAGGTAGATTGATTAATATTCCATGGGATAATAACGAATATCTCCCACCACTAACATTATCTGATTTCAATGGCCCATCATCTTTTGATGTTATGCCCATCATTTGATAGTTTATTTCTATTCTTTTATTTATTTCTCATTATTTAAAATTTTTAAAAAAATGTGACACAAATATTTTGTAAATTTTTTTTTTGATATAGATGAAATATAATTTTATTAGTTTCTTCGTAATGATATTATATTTTTGTTATGGTCTATATCTGAAAAATCATTGGTAGAGCTGTAAATGGGCCGAGTTCAGGCCCATAGCGATTGGCTGATATATGCAATCTTTACTTCTTTAAGAAGGCAAGTTTTAGATATTGGGGTGATTCGTCCGTAACGGACGCGTCGCCTGTGGAAACGGAGAGAAGATTAGGTGTTATCACGGTGACACCTTAGGCAAGTTGATTTGGGGCCCACTTGATGATTCTTTTTATATCCAGGCCGTCTATCCATTTCTCCCGCTCAATTTAGACTTGATTTCAAAAATTGAGCAGATCTGGATCTCAGGTGGACTTCACGACATGAAAATAATGGTGTGTGAGTTCCTCACCGTTAAAAATTCCAAAGGCTACATATTGAGGTTTTCTTAATTTTTATTTGACGTCCAACCTATTAATAATGTAAATAAGACTTGTATGGTGGGAAAAGTATAAAGATGAGTTTGATCCAAAACTTTTTTAGCCTACAAAAAGTTTTTAATAATAATTCATCACTAATTCTAGTGATGTGGTCCACCTGAGATTTGGATATTCTTAAAATTTCTATGGAAAAACAGATGGACGGTGATATATATATATAAAAAATACATGAAATTGGGCTCTACAAGGTAAGGATAACCGCTAAGGTGTTATCCGGTATTACCCGAGTAACCGCTAATCCGCTCCCGCGGAAACTGAAGCGCGTGGATTTCGTAGTTTGCCTATGCTGACGTCATTGAATTATGTATTTCCACCGTGATTTACTTGTTTCATTCATACGCACATATATTTTGAGATAATATTTTATAGTATGTCAGAAAAAAAAAAGAAAAAAGAAAAAAGAGGCAGATCCAAAGCTTTAAGTGGACCACACCACAGAAGCAGTAAATATTTCTGTTGACCTTATAGAGGATCTCACGGTTTATTACATCAATGGGTATGGATGGAGGGAGCGTGTCAATCAAAAGGCCCCATGGCCCATCATGATGTGGCAACATGTACTCCGTCCATCATTTCTGAAATATGATGTAGCCGATCCAAAACTTAAAAGTGCCCACACCACAGGGTACGTCAAATGAATTGGATCCGGTTGATATATGGTTTTTCACTTCATATATAAACATCTAGGCAGGACGCTTGAACGGTTGATGTCCACATTGCGCTGTTTCCTGTGGTGTGGCCCACTTGATATTTGTCCGCTGGCGAAACCAACGGACGCAGAGAGGATTTCAGACAAACATCATGGTGGACCCATAGAGTATTTTATTAGACATGCTGCCTCCGTTCTGGGATCAAATTAAGTGCGGTCCAGCCTCACCCAACATGGGTCCTGACCATCGGGCCCACCTTGATGTGTGTTTTGCATATCCAAACATTGGTGATTGACCATTTATATATATATATATATATATATATATATATATATATATATATATATATATATATACTCATCTGCCAGTATCATGATTACCTTTTGCACGTGTCATGGCATAGAATCTGGACGGTCCACATGATGCGGCACCGCCTAAAACTCTCATGGCCTATTTTTCAGCAAAATCCAAAACTCTAGTGGGCTATAACAAAGAGAAATGCAAATCAAGGGAGAAAACTATTTGCTTTTGTCATGGCCCACCAAAGTTTTGGATCGGGCTGAAAATTAGGCTCGTGGGGTTCACGGGGTGCTGCATCAAATGGACCATTCAGATTCTGTGCTCATGACACGTGTGCAAAGGTGTGCATAGGTGCTCAAGTAAGAAGGTGGGCAAGTTAGCATTCCTCTAAAGTATTTCCATTGTGTGCCAACGTGAATCCCGAATGAATATGGTTTTTTGGCCATTAGCCTAAAATTTTAAAATTTTAAGTTGTATCTAACTATTTTGTAAAGTAGACATCTCTCTACCACCTATTTCCTTTAGCGTGGGCCACCCAAATCACAAAACTCTCTTCTTTTTTTTTTCGTCTCTAAACCTAACCTAGTACGGGACTAAATATCTAATATTAGATGATATTTGTGGTCAGTTGAAATTCAAGAACCGCCTCCAAATCAACTTCACCCTCTTTATCTTAAATGTTCTTCAGGTGCTAGAAAGAGGGAGACACACAGACACACAGATTTACAAAACACATACCAAAAATAAATGTAGGCTGCATCCAAAAAACAAAAAGAGGATCTAGGCCACCTATCATATCCATTTACAGTGTTGCTCACTGCTATGACGACTTGAGACCCCCTTAAAACTCTCTAATTGCTTCTAATCCCACCTTATCTAACATATACATACTCCTGATATGGACAGACAAATCATTTGCCTTCCTGAAAAGTCTCTTGCCTTATCTTTCACCACCATCTTTGGCCAGCCCATTTTTAGTTCCATAGATACGAGATGAAGTTGACTTGGAATACAGGTACTACACTAATTAAGAAAAAAGTGGGAGAAATGTCTACACTAACCATGATTATATGAAATCCACTCCAACCATTACATGTCACACCAAAATTTAGGCTAACCAGCAGGTCTATTAGTTATTCATGTGGGCCATCTCAGAGGAAATATTTGGAGGTTACATGATCATTGACATATACACTATTTCCAATCATGTGAATTCCATCTAAATCACAAATACATAAACATACATGGCTTCGGTTGTTCAAGCACCATAGCCTACTGTGATGTATGTGTTTTATATCCACGCTATCCATTTTCCAAGATAATTTTAAGACATCTCAAAAGCAAAATATATAGTCGTAATTGAACACTCATCATGGAGTGTGTACTAACAAGCTAACCCAAAAAAAAAAAACACCCATTATTAAAAATGAGTAAGGTGCTCACCGTAAATTTTTTTTTTTTGGCCATGCAACCCGTTGATAAAGTTACACAGACATGGATGAATTGAAAAGACAAATATCAGCTTGATCTAAAACTTCTGTGGGGGCCAAAGAATTTAATGGTGGTTGTTCAATCACCACTATTAACTATGGTGTGGTCCACCTTGGATGTAGATATGCTTTATTTTTCGGATCATGCTTTTAAATGAGATGAAAAAACAGGCAGACAGTGTGGATATAAATCACATACGTCATGATAGGCCCCACAGTCCCGAAACCAACCAGATACACCGAAGCCGCTCCCCATCAAGACGGATTCATTGACTCGTCTCCACATCCTATTACTGCTACTACCGTGTTGCCCTCTTGAGATTTGTATCAACCCCAGAAAGAAAAATGGACGGTGAGGATTTGCAGACGGAGCTTTCTCTTAGACGTAATACGTGTGCAGGGTACACGTGTCTTAAGAAGATTCGCAGCAGGGGATATTTAATCAAACGGCCTGTTTCTCGGAAAGTCTCTGAGATATCCTCAACCCATTTCGAATAACCTATCAACGGTTTCGATGCCCCAAGAAGATTTCAACGGCGGGTGTTTCCATTTTTGTCATATCTCAGTAAACGTGGGAAGGTACACGTGTGGTGATGGAATAGCCGGGTGCGTACTATATATTCAAATCAAAGAATCACTCCTCACTTGAAAACTCCCATTCTCTTCTTTCCAGATATCCAGAAAGTTCTTCTTCTTCATCTTCTTCCTCCTCCTCAGAGAGAGAGGGAGATGAAACCTAATTTGAAATTCCCTCCAGGTTATCGATTCCTTCCCACTGACTCTGAATTATTACTACATTATCTTAATAATAAGAATGCAGGCCTTCCACTTCCCGCTGAAATAATCCAAGAAATCAATATCTACAACTTCAATCCTGATCAGCTTTCAAGTAAGGAAACAAACGATTCTTTCTTTTCTTTTCTTTTCTTTTCTTTTTTTTTTTCATCTAAAATCAAGATTCGATTTGCAGATCAGTTTGAGGTTGAAGATGAGAAAGACATGTATTTCTTCACACAAAGGAATCGGAAGTATGAGGGTGGATCACGACCAGCTCGGAAAGCAGGAAACGGCTACTGGAAGGCTACTACCGGACATACGACGGTTCTTGATCAAGATAAAGTAGTTGGATATAAGATGAATTTGAAATTCCATGTTGGTACGGCGCCTAAAGGGAAGAAAACAGATTGGCTAATGACAGAGTATAGGATGGAGGAGGTTGATCCTCCTACAACAACGAGTACTGCTACTGAGGCTGGCAATGGAAAGAGAAAGAGGAAAATGGTGGCTGCAACTCAGGAGGATCATCATATAAGAGTAAGAAACAAATAACTCAAATACATATATTTCAATCGCATCTCTATCACACAAGTTTATAGATATTAAAAATTAGGATATGTAAACATCTAATGTATGAATTCACGTACAATACATTGCATGGTGTCCTAATAACGTGAAATATCTTTATTTATTTATTTATTAATATGATTGTATTTTGATTTTCATTGCAGATGAATGGATTTGTTTTGTGTCGAATCTACAAGAATAGGTGGGCAGATAAGAAAACTAACGAAACCACTAACGACATGCAGTCATCAACTTCATTTTGGGGCAGGCTACTCGACGAAATAACTCCAGAAGTAGATAGATGTACGTGGAATAACAACGAAGATTTCCCACCACTAACATTATCTGAAGTAGATAGATGGCTCTGTGATAACAACGAAGATCTCCCACCACTAACATTATCTGATTTCATCGCCAACTAATATGGGACATCACCATGTTCGGTCTTTTGATCATCTTTTTGTGAATTTGAGATAGGTAGTTTATTTCTAATTTTATTTTTATTTCTCATTATTTAAAATTAATAATAATTACAAGATTTTTTTTTTTTTGAACAGATGAAATAATTTATTGTTTTCTTGATAATGATACGATGTTTTTGTTATGGTTGATATTTCAAAAGTGATTGGTAGAGCTGTAAATGGGCCAAGTTCAGGCCCATTATATCTGGCCCAAATAGTTCAAAGATAGCGATTGGCTGATTTCTGCTTATCTTTACTTATTTAAGAAGACAAGTTTTAGAAACTGGGATGATTTGTCCGTAACACCCTAGTTATCCGTGGGGCCCACTTGATGATTCTTTTTATATCTACCCTGTCTATCCGTTTCTCCGGCTCATTTTAGACCTGATTTCAAAAATTAAGCAGATCTGGATATCAGGTGGACCACACCACAGGAAACAGTGGTGTGTGAGTTCCTCACCATTAAAAATTCCATAGGCTCCATAGGAAGGTTTTTCTGATGTTTATTTGACATCCAACCTCTTAATAATGTCAAGAAGACAAGTATGAAGTAAAAAGCACAAAGATGAGCTTGATCTAAAACTTTTGTAACCCACAAAAGTTTTTTAATAATCATTCATGACTGCTTCTAATGATGTGAGGACAGCGGCGTGTATATACAAAAATTACATGCATGAAGGTGGCCTACAAGGTAACGCACACACACACCCTTGAACCCTTGACCGGGTGTTGAAACTCCTAAAGTCTACCACCGAAGCAAGAGTAAGGATCCAACATCACAAAAGGATTCAACACATACCATTAAAAATATATTACAGGCTACAAGTATTGAATTAAGCTAATATTTTTTGTTGTCCCTTCGTATAATATCAATGTGACCTATACCAAGGTTTCAACTACGGATGTCATTATTAACATTGCTTTCTGTGGTGTGGTCTGCTCTGACTTATTTTTGGGCACATGCCCTAAAATGATCTCGAAAAATGGATGTGCAATGAGGATATAACTCATACATAAATGGTGGGCCAACAGAACTTGTTGACCTAAATGCCGCTTGCTGCGAAAGCGAAAATCTTTCACAATTCATGTTACGGAAGCTATGTGGGGCTACATAATGATTGTTAAAAATCTACATTTTCCATCCGTTTTACCCATAATGTTATGATATGATCATAATGATTGTTAAAAATCTACATTTTCCACCTGTTTTACCCGTAATGTTAGGATATGATCCAAAAAATGAGATAGATCCCGAACTCAACTGAGCATTGAAGAGAGGAAAAAGTTGGCAGGGAAATGCCACTTTTTCTTGGGGATGTTTATGTGCCATCCATACCTTTCATAAGGTCATTCATGCTGGCTTGAATTGAAAACACAAAAATATTAGCCTATCCTGCACTTCTGTCCTCCCACTAATGTTTAAATGTTGATTTTCAATCCTCATTGTCCTATGAGGCCCACTTGACTTTTGCATCTGCGTTATTTTTTGCGTCATACCTTAACATAATCTAGCAAAATGATGGAAGGAGTGGATTTTTCACCAGCATCATGGTGGGCCCCACCTAGCTCGTGTTCTTGGGAGGGGATGCTTTGACTAGTGACGTAGGTGTTCTGTGGGCCCCACAATGATGTATGTATTTTATGCATGCTGTCCATCCGTTTTTTCAGATCATTTTACGGATTGATCTGAAAATTAACCGAGGCATATCTAAATCTTAGGTGGACCACTGTAATATTTATTGCACAACGATTACAATAAATATCATTAAAATCCTGTTAGGGCCACTGTAATAAAAAAAAAAAACAATAAAAATTGAATTTCTACCATTAAAAACCTGTTAGGCCACTGTAATATTTATTTGACATCCAACCTATTGATTAGGTCATACATGCCTGGATGGAGGGAAACAATAAATATCAATTTGATCCAACGGTTTTGTGCCTCTAAAAAGTTTTTATAGGTGGACGTTTATTCAACACTATTTCCTGTAGTGTGGTCCACTTGAGATTTGGATATACCTCATTTTTGTCTCATACTATAAGGGCTTGTTTGATCCATGAAATTGAATGGTATTGAATTGTATTAGATGAGATTAACATCATTATTGTACAATGATTGCATGTATGGAAATACCATGGTATTGTAGTCATCCAATACCTTGGGATAAAAATTTTGCTACCGGAAAACATTGGATTAATAAAAATCATGTTTAGTAGACCATGGAATTATAATCAACTAACCAAATTCAATACGTATGTCATTCACTTCTACACATATAATCATAATGTCACGTGTAAATGGTGTATATGGATGGATGACATGGATAAATGCATGCATTAATGTGGGTCCCACACGTGTAGTGAATTTCAAAATTTATGGAAATCCTGCACAGGACCAAATGCAATTTTATGGGAGTAAATGTAATTCCATGCCACCTAAACCCAACCTTTCCTATGCTGGATGGAATTGCACCGACCAAATACAATTCTATCTCACCTAATCCCATCTAATGCCCTGCGCCAGACCTTCCTAAGAATGATATGAAAGAAACACATTCATCGTGGTGTGGCCCATACAGCACCAACCGCTAGCCATTGGCTCAATCCGGGAGTGGATTAGGTGTTACCCGGGGAGGAGCTTATTGTAGGACCCACCTTGATGACGTGTTGCACACCGTACATCTGTTTCTCCCGCCTAATTTAAGACTAGTCGGATACAATTCTAACAGCGATTGGCTGATTTATGCAATCCTGATTTCTCTACTACGACCGGTTTTTAGAAATGATTAAGTGATTTGTCCGTAACGGACGCGCCGCATCCGGAAACGGAAGCGGATTGGGTCGTGTTGACGTCACCAGGTCCTACCATGACATATGTGTTACATCTACGCCGTCTATTCATTTTGCAAGAATATTTTAGGGCTCAAAAAATAAAATAAAAAATGAAGCAGATTCAAAGCTTAAGTAAACTATAAAAACTTTTTAATAATCATTAATCACTACTTCTAGTGATGTTGTCCACCTTTGATTTGGATATTCTTAAGGTTCGGGATTGCAACTTAAGTTTCGATGGGAAAACAGATGGACGGAGTGGATATTAAAAAAACATGAAGGTGGGTCCTACATGGTAAGGGTAAGGTGATACCCGGTGTTACCAGCTTGTTAGGAGGTCGGACAGGCTAGGCTCCGAGGGACCTCCGTAATGTATGGATTCCATGCATCCACACCGTCCATCCATTTTTCTAAATGATTTTAAGATATAATTCTAAAAATAAGAAAGATCCAAGGCTTAAATAGACCACACATGGGATTAAATTCTTACTTTTGAAACGTTATAAGGGACAACAGAAGTTATGGATCAACATGATATTTGTGTTTTCACTCCATCCATGTGTATACACGACTATATCAACAAGGTTGTATGACAAATAAAAACACGGTGGGCCATAAAAAGGTTTCAATGGTGGGCATCCTTAGCCCCACCGCTGCTTCCCGTAGTGTGGTTCACTTGAGCCTTGGATTTGCCTTATTTTTAAGTAATCAATCCAAAATGATGTGGAAAAATGGATGGCCGATTTAGATAAAAGTCATACATCACGGTGGCACCTTGGTGGCTCCTTGAAGCGTAACACCCGGCCAAACCAGAATATTGTCCTGGGGCGTACACGTGGGATTTATCGCAGGACCGCTCGATTAAACCGTTCATGTGAGGGGTACCACCAACAAATTCACCTACGTTATCCCATTAAAGCGGGCGAGCCTGGTTATGTTCGGACCAAGTACGGGCCGTTAAGTCAGATAGCCTGTTTATACTTGGCGACGGCCTGTGCGGGCCATGCAACGGCCAAGGAGGGTCGAAAAAATTTGAAAATTGGGGAAACTGTAGATCTCACTGGGCTTGTGGTCTGTTGCAGACCACAGACTCAATAGACGCCTAGAAATAATTATCTGCACCGTCCTGATAGCACTTGCCAAGTGCGACTCCCCTAACCTTGGCTCAAAGACTAGAATATTAAATCACTGAACCTTTTAAATGAAACTGAGATATTAGGCATTTCAGCCGTCGGATCTCTTCTAAATTTACGGGGAAGGTCGAAAACATTTTTCTATGCCCGTCTACAAAATCTGAACCCCGATCATGACACAGTGACCGTTGACCGTAAATCGGACCCGTACGATAAAATCTCGCGTCCGTTTGCCCTCAAATTTTGCACGACCCTTCATCGGGCCATGGAGCACCTATCCTATAAATTTAATGGCCAAGGGACCATCAGAGCCGCCCCAACAGCCAGAATGGACCTCATAGGGTCATTTAAAGATTGGAACCGTACGATAAAACTCCATGTCCATTTGCCTTCAAATTTTACACAGCCCCTCAACGGGCCATGAGACACCTACACTCCAAATTTGGTGGCCAGAAGGGTGACATGGTAGCCCTAAAGCCAAAGAGGGGTCTTAGAGGGCCATTGTAGGGAGAGTGTTAGAACTTAAGGCCATTTGACCCAAACCTAAGAAATAAAACCCTTTTGACTCTCTCTCTCTCTCACTCCCACAAAAATTTCAGCAACATAGGAGAGGAGAGAGTGAAGAGAGAAGAGAAAGAGAAAGGAGAGAGAAGAAGGGAGAAAAGGTGGGTCGTAGTTGAAGGTGGGGCCCAAGGGAGGTTGAGTCTTGCAACTCCTTCCCTCTTTCTCAAGAAATCCCTCACCCACAACCACAAGAACAACTCTCCACTGATTGGATAGATAACCACTCTTCTTCTTTAGAAACCCATTGTGCTAAGCTAGGCCTTGTGTGTATTCTAACATGCAAGTACATTTGACTCCGGAACTCTACAAATCGACCAGCGAGTTTGGCAACCCTAGGTCGACTCCTCAAGCTCTTGATGATCTGTAAGTACGGACTATTATTCTTAGGTGGCATAACACCAATTTTAGTATGAATGTAATGATTATGAATGTTTGAGTGATGTGCTTGAATAATCTGGAGAGAACCTAGCCAAGACCTTACATGATAGGTCCTCCCAAATTACATGAAATGATTAAGTATTGTTTGTTGTTCCTCAGCATGATTGGGCATGAAATTGGTGATTTCATATTCATCTCATACTTGATTCTTGTACAATGTTTCCTTACAGCATGTATGATACATTAACCCTTGTTGTATACTTGTACTATAAGTGATATATAGTTTTTGGTCTCTTCGGTAACCCCACACAACACACATACACATTAATTTCGTATTATTGTTAGTAGTTGCATTTATAGAAAAATCTGAATTTTTATGTTTGATGTATGAGTGTATAACATCACTTGTGTTAGAATACGAACCTTGTATTGTTGGAGTATTATTGAATACCATCAAATCCCTAGGTTGGTCAGGGAACTGAGGTGGGAGAAGGTGGTTTCGTTGGTAGGACCATCCTGTGGCTAGACTAGTGGATTTGGGCAGATACGAATGAGTGACAGTAGTTGGATTACATAGGTCGCTTATACACAATGTCATCCGTCACGTACTCGCCTGAACTCGCACGGTGTAATCCACTTACTAACCAACCATGTTTGTTAACCATGTCTACTCACGCATGTATAGAACCTAGAACACCCTTCGCCCACTGAAGCCCATTAATAACCATTTAAAACTGATCCACTATCTCGAGAGCCGAGCATGGTGGAATGGGACACTGTGTTCGAGCTGTCGACTTACGCAGGGGTGACGAACCTCCTTATAGTGACCGCGAGCGATCCCACTTCCCAACACTCTCCATGTGCTTGAAATAGGAGATGGGGAACCCGATGGGAGCAAGGATCATGGGGTCCTGGCCTTGCACGTCGAGGGGTCTTGGCCTCGCAACTAGTTGAGGGCATTGATACCGTGGGGTGTACCAGTTTCTCCAATTTGCTGGATGAACAAAATTAATTAAAAACTCGACTAATACGATCATGATCGCATCACACTAGTTAGGTTGGCGACTCGGCAGTTGAGGTCGTAATGAGGGAGTGTTGGTCATGCGCGATTGTTAGACGAAGTAGCTCGAGGGAGTGTTATTGTGAGGTCATGCATCATATCATAATACATACATATGCATTAACAAGACTAGTTAAGGATCTATGAATGTAGGTTTTTCATTAAATTCATCATAAAATTGATACTTATTATAACTTAAGGCTAATAGTACCCACTGAGTTGATCACTCACTCCCACTCTGGGACGGTGTTTTAAAACACCAATCAGACTCTTCAGTATCCGCAGGTGATGTTGAATTCGATGAGCCGTGCGGCGTGAGCATTGATGAGGGGATGAGATGTCCTACTTAAAACTGATGGGCGGTTCACCATAAATTTAGCGGACAAATTTTGGATCGCTGAGTGGTGGACTCAGAGCACTATTCTTTTGGACATATATTTTTTTGTATTTTTGCTGGGCAACGCCTTGTGTGATCCACTATATATTTTGTGGACTTGTATACGTTTAGCCACTTCCATTTCAGTAGACTAGATATGATTCTGATTCATGTTCCAAGTAATTCCATACTGCTCATTAAACTAGATTAAACACAAAATAGTAAAATTGGTTAGAAGTGATACCCGGGAACTTGGGAGTTGAGTGTATGCACGACCCCCAATTTTCAGGGCGCTACAAGTTGGTATTAGAGCAATAGTTTGTAGTCAATTGGGTCATGGGTCATGAACTCATTAACGCATTCGCTAACTTATGAGGGGACGCAATAGCGATACTGAAACAATAGGACTCACCTTAGGTACCGAATCGACAAGCTTTAGATGGAGAATCTAACTTACGAGGGGCTTAGACTGAGGAGAGAGATCATGAAAATATTAGAGTTCAATTTAGGAGCCTTACGATACGTTTCAGCTCGTCCTTGGGCAAGAACCCGGAAACTTAATAGCAAGACCTGACTTGACTAACTAGGAAATTTAGGTAGTCCAGTCCACCCAATCCCTAAGTCTAAACTCCTTCTTTCAACATATCTCCTTTAAATCATCACCTTCCACCACTTCGTTCTTTCAAATTTCCAGTACTTTTCATGTTAAACACAAATCTTGAAGCTCAGGGGATGAAGAGTTACGGTTAGGTTTAAAATTTACTATAAATAGTGAAAACATAAGTAAATTAAGTTTTTCACCATTAAACAGAAGGAATCTTGTGAAATAACTAGGTTCATTGGATGAACCGGCTTCTCCTACTCCAAATTCATATATGGCACATCCCGGGGAGCATTACCCGCGCCCGGGAAACCAAAACAATCGCGGGGCCCCTGCCCAGCGTTCCAGCAGCCTGTGGGGCCCCCGTCTAGCCGACGTGACCCCCCCTTCCAGCGTCCTAGCAGCCCGCGGGGCCCCCGCCCAGTCGGCGTGGCCCTAGCCCAGACCGCCAATGAGTGGCCCTCCCCCTTTTGCAATGAAACTCGTGTGGGGCCCACTCCTCTTGCTACTTAGGACTATTTAAAGCCCTCTAACCCCATTTCCACTACACTCCATCCCTTCCAAACCCTATAAAGAACCCCTCTCCCTCTCAAAATCCTAAAACCCACCTCCCAAATCCTCACATTCCACAACCCATTCTCAAGACACACCTCTCCAACAAATTCCCATCTTCCCTTCCTCCAAATCCATTTTTTTCTCTATACATGTCACACCATCATTCACAAAGCCCACTCTAAAACCTTTCCTCAAATATCATTTCTTCAAACCCATTTCCAAAATACATTCCCCAAACCTATTCCTAAACTCATTCTCAAGCCCTTCTCAAACCATTCCTAGAATCTTCCCTCCAACAATCCACCTATATTTTCTCACATACAATCCATCCTAGCCAAGGGAAATGGCATTCCTAGCAACCATTGCCTCCTTCTTCTCCATTTCAGTGGTCCTTTCCCTCATGGGGAAGAAAAGACGAGCTCCCGACGAGGGGGGCCGAGCCGAGAAAGATGTAGTAAGAAGAAGGTCGATCAACTCGAAGGATCAAGCCAAGAGTGGTGAAGCAAACACGACGCCGATCCAAAAGGGTTAGCAAATTCGAAAGCCCGATCTAAGAGAAGAAATGACCGCCAAAGGTAGCTCGCAATTCAAGCCTCCTAACAGCTAGTTGAACATGTGGGAAATTTTCGCAAGCGCAAGGTCGCCTTCGAAGTCTCCGTGGAGGAGTATTTGTTCGATAATTACGCTCTACTCAATCGACTTATGGAAAAGGGATGGGGTCCCATATTCTATGGAGGTTCCCGGGCCGATAAGGGACAGCTAGGGCATTCTACACTCGAATTAGAAACCCTCAATTCATGCCCTTGGGCATTGATGTCATAGTGGGTAGCCAGAGATTCCACTTCGGGGTGGAGGAATTTTCTGACGTACTTAGAGTACCACTGGGGGAGGTACAGATTAACGAGGTGAATTTGTATACGAGTTGAGGCCGTGACGAACTGTCCTGCTTTTGTGTGGACAGGCTGCCCAATAGAGGCGAGATGTCGGCCTAAACGGATTAGCCTTGACCCCAGAGTACTGATTGCTTCACCGCATTTGTACCTATAATGTGTACCCAAGGTTGAAAAACCGCACCGAGTGCTCTTGCTATATGGTGGAGTTTTTATATCAAGCGGGACAAGGAGCAAATGTATACATCCCCAGCATAGTACTCCACCCGATCGTGAGGGCCGCAAGGGCGACTCAGAAGGACGTATGCCTTCCATTTGGTCGCCTAGTCTATCAATTGGCTCACCAATACGGAATGGGCGGATCAGATGGGAACCCGGTGCCAACACAACTATTGGGCGACGACATGTTAAATCATATGAGGATAGGCCCCAAATAGCAACAGGCTCACATTGAGGAAATTGGGAATGCTGACGAAGAAGAAGAGGAAGGTAATGGAAGTGACGAGGATGAGAATGAGGATAAAGCTGAAGATGCTGAAGAAGCTGAAGAAGCTGAAGAAGTCGACGGAGGGCCGATCGACGTTCTAGACATATGTAAGCGCTTAGATGCGTTCGATGCTAAAATGACTAAGATGGAGGAAAACCAAGCAAGACACTAAGCAGAGCAGGAGAAATGGAACAAGAAAATATATCGGGTCATAAAGACCTTGATTTGCTGCAGCAAAGGGGAGGAAACACCCCCGTCCTCGTCCGACCCAGAAGAATAGTAGCTTATCTCTACTGATAATTAATAGTTTGTTTTGAGTCAATTAGAACTACTTTCATGTATTGAAGGATTGTTAGAACTTTTTACTTTGATTAGGCTGTATTTCCCTTATGTTGGAGTATTTAGTGACAATGTAATCATGCTGTAGGATGTAACTGGCCATGTCAATGGCATTTTGAATTTAATGTGCATGTATGGATTGCCTTGAAATTTCCTTGTTGCCTTGTGAATGCTTTGTATGTATAGTTGCCTATAATCACGAATGGAACCTATAAACCTTGTATATTTATGTATGACCTTTGTATGAACGATGTCCCAGTGTTTAACCCTTTGAGGAACGTTTTTCCAGGAAATGCGCGCTCAAGGTGAAGGTCGTTTTGTCCGCCTACCTCATGGCGGCCTGATCAAGAGGGATCACTTAACTCCCAATGATTAACAAGGCCACCAAGGGGTGACCGGTTCCCACAACACGGGTAGTACTATCAAGGAAGCGGCCCCAGAAGTATCGCCGACTTAGGCCATGACATTCGTACCTCCGACAACCCCGGCTATGGACCAAATGGACCAGATGTTGCTTCTTATGCAACAACAACAACAGATGTTAGCCACTATGATGGGAACCATGGCTCACAACATGGGTATGCAACAACCGGAGCAACCCGGCATGTCCACGCCTGCAGCCACCACAAGCAACCTATTTGAGCGGTTTCAGAGGTTTATGCCACCTACTTTTGCGGGCACCCACCACCCAAAGGAAGCTGAATATTGGCTCAACCGAGTCACCAAGTTGCTTCGGCCTCTCCATTGCTCTGAAGCGGAGAGTGTTGAACTCATCTCCTACCTCTTCGAGAAGGAGACTGATTTATGGTGGGAGAGTGTTCTTAGGACCATTCAATCAGACTATGTATGGACGTGGGAAGCATTTGAGGCCCGTTTTAATCAGAAATACCTCCTACAGACGTACCGGCATGAGAGGGAGAATAAATTCCTACGCCTCCAACAAGGACGGATGTTCGTGGTGCAATATGAAAACCGCTTAACTAAATTATCACTCTACGCTTCCCGAATAGTTGCCGACGAGGAAACCAAAATTTGGTGATTTACTGAGGGCTTAAGGAGCGGCATTCGCTCGAAGATGTGTTGTGCAAATATCAGAACGTATGTCGAACTGGTAGAGATGTCCCTATGGGCGGAACAAGACGAGGAACGAGTCTCGCAGACTCGTTCAGAGCTAGGCTAGCGAGGTAAGACAGAAGGACAGTCCTCAAAATTTACCAGGAAAAGGCTGCACCTAAATTCTCCTCCTAGGCTTGCAGTCACTCTGGCCCCTTCTACACGACCTAACTACGTATGCAAGTACTGCAAGAGGGTAGGCCACTCGGAGCCCCTTTTTTTTTTTTTAAGAATGAGGGACCACGACTTCATGCCCCCTCAATGTATCAATAGGTCCCCGCAACAAGCCATGCAAATTCCTCCTCTGAGGCGATAGGACCAGACCAACAATTCATTCGCCACCCTGCACCTTAAGTTAGGCCCCCACAACGGCCTATGCAGCGACCGAACCTTCCACAGCAAGCTCGATCGAGTTCATGCATTAGCGGTAGAGGGTCAAGATGCAGTCACCCCCACTCATACGGCCTTCAAGGTGACAACCCATATACAAGGTACTCCCATATTTCTCTTAGTGGACACTGGGCCCACTACTTCTCTCATGTCACATAAAACCGTCAAGTGTTTAGATCTACACATCACTCCCATTGTAGGAGTGAAAATCATTGCTGTTGCCGGGACCTTCTCAGAAGCGACGAAGATGTGTCGTGACTGTCCCATAGACTTGGGAAGCAAGGTGGTACTCGTGGACCTGATAGCAACCAAGATTTTCCATTATGACGTCATCCTGGGCATGGACTGGTTGACTATAATGAAGGCAGCAATCGACTGTGATAATATATCAGTGAAAAATACGAGGGCAACGACTCTTCCTTCACATTCTCAGTCCAGGTCAGCTATGCACGTAGAATTTTATGTTACGCTTCATTGGAGGAGGGTTACGATGGACCCTCTCTAACATCCACTCCCGTGGTCCAAGATTTCGTCGATATGTTCAAAGTCATTCCTGGACTTCCTCCTCGACGTGAGATAGACTTCACGATCGATCTAACTCCGGGTGCTACACCCATTTCCTTGCCGACTTACCGCATGCCCCCATATGAGATGAAAGAGCTTAAGACTAAAATCGACAATTTGTTAGAGTCAGGCTTTATCAGACCCAGTGTCTCGCCATGGGGAGCTCCGGTCCTATTTGTGAAAAAGAAGGACTGCACATTGCGATTGTGCGTAGACTATAGGAGATTGAACCAAGTCACAGTCCGAAATAAATACCCGTTGCCCAGAATTGACGACTTGTTCGACCAACTAAGAGGTGCTCAATACTTTTCAAAGATCGATATATAATTAGGGTACCATCAGTTACGAGTCAGGAACGAGGATGTGCAGAAAACGACCTTCAGAACCTAATTTGGCCACTATGAGTTCCTAGTTATGCCGTTTGGACTCACTAATGATCCAGCAGTATTCATGGACCTCATGAACCGAGTCTTCAGGACGTTCTTATATAGATTCGTCATCATATTCATCGACAAGATATTGGTGTATTCAAGGAGTCATGAAGAGCATGAAGAACATTTACGAGTGGTCCTTGAAACCCTTAAGAAAAATTAGTTGTTTGCGTAATTTAAGAAATGCGACTTCTGGAATGAAGATGTCAAATTTCTGGGACATGTGGTGTCCAAAGAAGGCATATCCGTGGATCTCGCCAAGGTGGCATCCGTATAAGATTGGAAGCAACCGAATTCGGTTACAGAAGTAAGGAGTTTTCTCGATCTTGCGGGCTACTACCGAAGGTTCATTAAAGAATTTTCAAAAATAGCACGATCGTTGTCCCAGCTTATGCAGAAGGACATCAAGTTCGCCTGGAATGAGAAAGCAGAGGCGGCCTTCCAAGAATTGAAGGATAAACTGACATCAGTGCCGGTACTTGTGTTACCTAAGTAAGGGGTCAAACACACCGTCTATACTAATGCCTCTCGTGCGGGCTTGGGTTGTGTAGTCATGCAGAAGGACAGGGCAATTGCTTACGCTTCTCGACATCTAAGGAAGTATGAGAAGAACTACCCTACCCATGACCTCGAACTAGCGGCAGTAATATTTGCTTTGAAGATATGGAGACACTATCTCTATGATGAAGAGTTTGAGCTCTTCTGTGATCATAAGAGTCTCAAATACATCGTCACTCAAAAGGATCTGAACATGAGACAGCGTCGCTAGATGGAGACGTTGAAGGACTTCAAGTTTGAAGTCTTGTATCACCTTGGCAAGGCCAATCTAGTGGCGGATGCCTTAAGCCGCAAGATAACACTCAAATTTATGGCCCCGTTGATGGTGAGAGAATGGAACATGGTGAAATTTGTACGGGACTTCGACATGAAGCTAACTATGGAGAAACCGTATGAGGTCATAGCCTACGTTCATGTCCAGCCGCTAATTATCAATAAAATCATCGAAGCCCAAGAAGGCGATGAGTTGTTGAAAAAGATGAAGGAAAGAGCGGGGAATGATGCGGAATCCGAGTGGAGAGTCGGTTCTGATGGGGGATTGCAGTATCGAGGCCGTCTTTGTGTCCCAAATCTCCATGGACTATAGGAAGAAGTTCTTAATGCCACTCACAACTCCAAATTGGCAATGCATCCGGGTAGTACCAAGATGTACCGGGATCTAAGGCAAAACTATTGGTGGGACAACATGAAAAAGGAAATAGCCGAGTATGTGTCTCGATGCCTCACTTGTCAGCAGGTCAAGGTCAACCACCCCCGACCACCAGGCCTTTTGCAGCCCATGCCCTTAGCCGAATGGAAATGGGACTTCATATCTATGGATTTTATCTCTAGATTGCCCAAGACTAGAAAGGGGCATGACTCAATATGGTGATTGTGGACCGGTTAACTAAATTAGCTCATTTTCTGCCGATAAAGATTTTAGCTCCGCTGATGATTTAGCCAAGCTGTATATCAAGGAGATAGTACGACTTCATGACATCCTGTTAAAAATTGTGTCGGACCGAGATACTCGATTCACGTCGATTTTCTGGACTCGCATCCAAGAAGCTATGGGAGTGAAGCTGAGATTTAGTACCACCTTCCACTCGCAGACAGATGGGAAAACTGAACGGGTGAACTAGATATTGATATTACAGGCTTGGGTACTGGACTTTCAAGAGAGTTGGGATGACTGTCTCCCCTACGCCGAGTTCGCTTATAATAATTTCCTTGCTAGTATCGGCCTGGCGCCTTATGAGGCTTTGTATGGGCGCCCGTGTTGAGCCCCACATTGCTGGGAAAAGATTGGTGAGAAAAGCTTGCTAAGGCCGGACTTGGTGCAAATTACGACCGAGAAGATTGAAATTATCCGGCGCCGACTCTTGATGGGCCAAAGCAGACAGAAAATCTACGCCGACAGGAGGCGGAGAGACTTAGAATTTGAACCTGGGGACCATGTATTTCTCAAGATTTTGTCAATGAAGGGAGTTGTACGCTTTGGTAAAAAGGGAAAGCTCACGCCACAATTCATTGGGCCCTTCCAGATCCTAGACTAGGTGGGTCTAGTTACTTATCACCTGGCCCTATCCACGTCGTTCATCGGAGTGCACAACGTCTTTCATGTCTCAATATTGAAGAAGTACGTCCCCGACCCTTCGCACATCATCAAGTGGGAACATGTGGAGCAAGTCCTACGCAACAAGGTCATCTCATTGGTCAAGGTGTTATGGACTCATCACGATGTAGACGAGGTCACTTGGGAGACGGAAGTAGAAGTCCACAAGCATTACCCAAGCCTGCTTCAACAATATGAACAGGTACAAATTTTGAGGATGAAATTTATTTATAAGAGGGGTAGATTGTAACACCCAACCCAACCTGAACAGTGTCCTGTGGCGTCCACTTGGGATTTGCCGTAGGACCGCTCGTGTGAGGGGTACCACTAATAAATTCACCCAGGTTATCCCATTAAGGCGGGTGAGTCTAGTTATGTTCGGACCAAGTACGGGCCGTTAAGCCAGATAGCCTATTTATACTTGGCGACGGCCTGTGAGGGCCGTGCAACAGCCAAGGGAAACCGTAGATCTCACCGGGCTTGTGGTCCATCACGGACCACAGGCTTAATAGATGCCTAGAAATAATTATCTATGCCGTCTTGACAGCACTTGCCAAGCGCGACTCACCCCAACCTTAGCTCAAAGGCTAGAATTTTAAATCACTGACCCTTTTAAATGAAACTGAGATATTAGACATTTCAACCATCGGATCTCTTCTAGATTTACGGGGAAGGATGAAAACATTTTTTTACGCCCGTTCACAAAATCTGAACCCCGATCGTGACACGGTGACCGTTGATCTCAAATCGGACCCGTACGATAAAATCCCGCATCCGTTTGCCCTCAAAATTTTTACGGCCCTTCATCGGGCTATGAAGCATCTATCCTATAAATTTCATAGCCAGGGGGCCATTAGATCTACCCTAACAGCCAGAATGGGTCCCACAGGGCCATTTAAAGATCGAAACCGTAAAATAAAACTCCGCGTCCGTTTGCCTTCAAATTTTGCACAGCCCCTCAATGGGCCATGGGACACCTACACTCCAAATTTGGTAGCCAGAGGGGTGATAGGGCAGCCCCAAAGCCAAAGAGGGGTCCTAAATGGCCATTATAGGGAGAGTGTTAGAACTTAAGGCCATTTGGCCCAAACCTAGGAAATAAAATCCTTTTGAGTCTCTCTTTTACTCACTCTCACAAAAATTTTAGCAACAAAGGAGAGGAGAGAGTGAAAAGAGAAGAGAAAGAGAAAGGAGAGAGAAGAAGGGAGAGAAGGTAGGCCGTGCTTAAAGGTGGGGCCCAAGGGAGGTCGAGTCTTGCAACTCCTTCCCTCTTCCTAAAAAAATTCCTCACCCACAACCAGAAGAACAACTCTTCGCCAATTGGATAGGTAACCACTCTTCTTCTTTAGAAACCCATTGTGCTAAGCTAGGCCTTGCATGTATTTTAACATGCAAGTACATTTGACTCAGGATCTCTACAAATCGACCCGCGAGTTTAGCAACCCTAGGTCAACTCCTCAAGCTCTTGACGATCCGTAAGTGCAGACTATTATACTTAGGTGGCCTTGCACCAATTTTAGTATGAATGTAATGATTATGAATGTTTGGGTGATGTGCTTGAATAATCTAGAGAGAACCTAGCCAAGACCTTACATGATATGTCCTCCCAAATTACATGAAATGATTAAGTATTGTTTGTTGTTCCTCAACATGATTGGGCATGAAATTGGTGATTTCATATTCATCTCATACTTGATTCTTGTACAATGTTTCCTTGCAGCATGTATGATACATTAACCCTTGTTGTATTCTTGTGCTATGAGTGATATATAGTTTTTGGTCTCTTCGGTAACCCTACACAACACACATACACATTAATTTCGTATTATTGTTAGTAGTTGCATTTAAAGAAAAATCTGAATTTTTTTGTTTGATGTATGAGTGCATAACATCACTTGTGTTAGAATACGAACCCTGAATTGTTAGAGTATTATTGAATACCATTAAATTCCTATGTTAGTTAGGGAACTGAGGTGGGAGAAGGTGGTCCGGTTGGTAGGACCATCCTGTGGCTAGACCAGTGGATTTGTGCGGATGCGTATGGTCGACAGTAGTTGGACTACATGGGTCGATTGTACCCGATGTCGTCCGTCAAGTAATCGCCTGAACTCGCACGATCTAGTCCACTTACTGACCAACCACATTTGTTTACCATGTCTACTCATGCCTGTATGAAACCTGGAACACCCTTCGCCCACTGAAACCCATTGATAACCGTTTGAAACCGATCTAATATCTCGAGAGTCAGGCATGGTGGAATGGGACACTGTGTCCGAGCTGTCGGCCTACGCTGGGGTGACGAACTTCCCCGTAGTGACCGCGAGTGATCCCACTTCCCAGCAATCCCCATGTGCTTAAAATCGGGGATTTTGGAACCCGATGGGAGAAAGGATCGTGGGGTCCTGGCCTCGCACGTCGAGGGGTCTTGGCCTCGCAACTAGTTGTGGGCATTGATACCGTGGGGTGTACCAGTTTCCCTAATCTGTTGGATGAATGTAATTAATAAAAAACTCAACTAACACGATCACGATCGCATCACACTAGTTAGGATGACGACTCGACAGTTGAGGTCGCAATGAGGGGGTGTTATTCATGCGCGATTGTTAGACGAAGTCGCTCTAGGGAGTGTTATTGCGAGGTCATGCATCATATCATAATACATACATATGCATTAACAAGACTAGTTAGGGATATGTGAATGTATGTTTTTCATTAAATTCATCATAAAATTGATACTTGTTGTAACTTAAGGCTAATAGTACCCACCGAGTTGATAACTTACTCCCACTCTGGGACGATGTTTTAGGACATCAGCCAAACTCTTCAGTAGCTGCAGGTGATGCCAAGTTCGATGAGTCGTGCGGCGCGAGCATTGATGAGGAGGATGAGCTGTCCTACTTTCAGCTGATGGGCTGTTCACCATAGATTTAGCGGATAAATTTTGGATCGCTGAGTGGTGGACTCAGCGCATTATTCTTTTAGACATATTGTTTTATATTTTTGGTGGGCGATGCCTTGTGCGACCCATTGATATATTTTCTGGTCTTGTATACATTTAGTCACTTCCATTTCTGTAGACTAGATGTGATTGTGATTCATGTTCTAAATAATTCTATACTGCTCATTAAACTGGATTAAACACAAAACAATAAAATTGGTTATAAGTGATACCCGAGAACTTGGGAGTCGAGTGTATGCACGACCCCCAATTTTCAGGGCGTTACATAAAGCCTCGGATTGGGTGGTTTGACCCATGCTAATGTGCTAATGTCAATAAGTTCTCTAGTCCCACCGTGATGTATTTGTTACATTCATGCATACATATATTTTGCAAGAACATACCATGCCAAAAAAAATGAGGCAGATCTAAAGTTTAAGTGTACCACACCACAAAAGCATCAAAGATTCAATGCCTACTATTGAAAACATATTATTGGCCACATAAGTTTAGAATCAAGTTAATATTTCTATTGTCCCTTTGTCCGGGTCGATGTGACCTTAAGTTACGGATTACTTCTTTCTGTCTTGTGGTCCACTTAAGCTTTAGATCTACTCATTTTTGGGCATGTCCTAAAATGATCTCGATAAATGGATGTATGGTATGTTATAACTCAAACATAGTGGTGAGCCAATAGAACTTGGTGAAGTAAACACACCATGTAATCCGCTTGTTCCAAACCGAAAACCTTTAGCAGCTTCTATTAGTGAAGCTAAGTGAGGCCCATCGTGATGATTATTAAAAATCTACTCTGTTCATCCATCTCTACAGGAAATTCCACTTTTGCCGATGAAAAAATTCCTCAGTAAATGATCATTTTTCTTAGGTAATGAGTTTTATCGACAAGTTCTTTTGTCGATAAAAGACCGAGGGTAAAGGCTTTTACTGACGAAAAATGGTATTGTCGGCAATGGTAAGACTTTTACCCACGACTGTTTTCGCAGGTAAAAAATATAGACGAAACTTTTACCGACGAATTTTTTCGTAGGTAAAAATGTTCACGAAACTTTTACCTACAAAAATTTTCATAGGTAAAAACTATCGGCAATGGTAAGACTTTTACCTACGAAATTGTTCGTAGGTAAAAAATGTTGTCCAAACATTTCCCTATGAAACTTTTGGTAGGTAAAAACTGTGTATGAAATTTTTGCCTAAGAAATTTTTCGTAGGTAAAAATGTAGTTGAATCTTTTACCTACGAAAGTTTTCGTAGATAAAAAACATGAATGAAACTTTTACCTACGAAAGTTTGCGTAGGTAAAAAACGTGGATGAAACTTTTACCTACAAAATATTTCGTAGGTAAAAGTCTCTCTTTTTTTTTTTTCAAAAATTCCTGATATACACCTGTTACAATATATTTCATCATATTCTTCCTGATATACACCTGTTATAATATATTTTGATCATCATATTCACATTCACATCCATCTAAACACAAACTACGTACATCCATCCAAACATAAACTACATTCATCCAAAAACAAACAATCTTATCCACATCACATTCATCCACGCATAAATACATATAAGTTTAACATCATAAATAAAATATAAAAAATCACAAAGATGAAGGTGGAGATGGTGGGGCATCAGATGAAGGCGGAGGTCGCGGGGCATCGGTGGGTAAGCGTGTAGCGAGAGCCTGAAACATCTCAAATATTCCGTTATAGGTTTAGGTTATATGTTATAGGTTTAGGTTATAGGTTTAGGTTAAGGTTAGGTAATAGGTTATATATTGTAGGTTATAGGTTTAGGTTATAGGTTATAGGTTTAGGTTTAGGTTAGGTTATAGGTTATAAGTTTAGGTTAGAGGTTATAGGTTTAGGTTTATCGATTTAGGCTTAGGTTCGGGTTTGGGTTTAGGTTTAGGTTATAGGTTTAGGAATTCTGGTTCGGGTTCGGGTTCGTGTTTAGGTTATAGGTTTAGGTTTAGGTTTAGTTTATGTTATAGGTTTAGGTTTAGGTTATAGGTTTAGGAATTCTGGATCGGGTTCGGGTTTGGGTTCGGGTTTGAGTTTAGGTTATAGGTTATAGGTTTATGTTATGTTATAGGTTGTAGGTTATAGGTTTAGGTTTAGGTTCGGGTTTAGGTTTAGGTTATAGGTTATAGGTTATAGGTTTAAGTTTAGGTTTAGTTTTAGGTTTAGGTTTAAGGTTATAGGTTTAGGTTATAGGTTATAGGTTATAGGTTTAGGTTTAGGTTAGGTAATAGGTTATAGGTTTAGGTTTAGGTTATAGGTTATAGGTAATAGGTTTAGGTTTAGGTTAGGTAATAGGTTATAGGTTTAGGTTTAGGTTAGGTTATAGGTTTAGGTTATAGGTTTAGGTTTAGGTTTGGGTTTAGGTTTAGGTTATAAGTTTAGGAATTCTGGTTTGGGTTCGGATTTGGGTACAAGTTTAGGTTTAGGTTTAAGTTATACGTTATAGGTTTAGGTTTAGGTTATAGGTTATAGGTTTAGGTTTAGGTTCGAGTTTAAGTTTAGGTTATAGGTTATAGGTTATAGGTTATAGGTTTAGGTTTAGGTTCGGGTTTAGGTTTAGGTTATATGTTATAGGTTATAGGTTTAGGTTTAGGTTATAGGTTATAGGTTGTAGGTTGTAGGTTTAGGTTATAGGTTATAGGTTTAGGTTTAGGTTAGGTAATAGGTTATAGGTTTAGGTTCAGGTTTGGGTTTAGGTTTAAGTTATAGGTTTAGGAATTTTGGTTCAGGTTCAGGTTCGGGTTCGAGTTTAGGTTTAGGTTTAAGTTATAGGTTATAGGTTCAGGTTTAGGTTTAGGTTATAGGTTTAGGTTATAGTTATAGGTTATAGGTTATAGGTTATAGGTTTAGGTTTAGGTTATAGGTTTAGGTTTAGGTTTAGGTTATAGGTTTAGGAATTCTGGTTCGGGTTCGGGTTCGAGTTTAGGTTTAGGTTTAAGTTATAGGTTATAGGTTATAGGTTATAGGTTATAGGTTTAGGTTTAAGTTATAGGTTATAGGTTATAGGTTATAGGTTAGAAGTTATAGGTTATAAGTTATAGGTTATAGGTTCTAGGTTATAGGTTATAGGTTATAGGTTATAGGTTATAGGTTATAGGTTTAGGTTTAAGTTTAGGTTATAGGTTATAGGTTTAGGTTTAGGTTATAGGTTATAGGTTATAGGTTATAGGTTATAGGTTATAGGTTTAGGTTTAGGTTATAGGTTATAGGTTTAGGTTATAGGTTATAGGTTCTAGGTTATCGGTTATAGGTTTTCGGTTATCGGTTATAGGTTATAGGTTTAGGTTTAGGTTATAGGTTATAGGTTATAGGTTATAGGTTATAGGTTATAGGTTTAGGTTATAGGTTATAGGTTATAGGTTATAGGTTATAGGTTTAGGTTATAGGTTATAGGTTATAGGTTTAGGTTATAGGTTATAGGTTATAGGTTATAGGTTTAGGTTTAAGTTATAGGTTATAGGTTATAGGTTTAGGTTTTAGGTTATAGGTTATAGGTTATAGGTTATAGGTTATAGGTTTAGGTTATATGTTATAGGTTATAGGTAATAGATTAACCTATAACCTATAACCTATTACTTAAACATATAACCTATAAGGGGTTATAGGTTATAGGTATATGTAGTTTATCTACACCATCCATCTACTTTTGCAGATCATTTAAGGGGTTGAAACCAAAATTGAATCATATCCAAAACTCAGGTCGGCCATACCACAAGAAACAGTGGGTATAATGATTTCCATCATTGAAACCTTTCTAGGGCCTGTAGTGATCTTTATTTTAGTGATGACATAATCAACAGGTTAGATGTCAAATAACCATTAAAATGGGCCCTAGGAAATTCTTAATGGTGAAAATTCAATCACTACTTTTTCCCATGGTGTGGTCCACCTGAGATTTAGAACTACCTCATTTTTGGGATAAAGCCCTAAAATTATCTTTCAAAATGGATGGACGGCGTGGATAAAACACATAAATCATGGTGGGGTCCAAATAGCACCGATCAAATAGATATTACCAACTAGATGACCAATCTACGCCAAATAGCGATTCCCATCTTGCAAGGACCCCCGCTCAATATTCGAATATCTCCGATGCACATCCGGGTCTGCTCCATCAATTTCGAGCTAATACATAAATAGGGCATGTCCAAATGGTCAGGCCACCCATATTGATGTCCATAGAAAATTGACAGCTTCATCATGGTCATAATAGCGGTTCCCACCTTCCAAGGACACCCGCTCAACATTCGGATAGCTCCGATGCACATCCGGGTCTGCTCCATCAATTTTGAGCTAATACATAAACACGGGCCTGTTTAAATGGCTAGGCCACCCATATTGTTGTCCATAGAAATAGACAGCTTCGTCATGGTTATAACAGCGGTTCTCACCTTCCACGGACCACCGCTCAATTAAATTCTAAATTAGTTACTCATCCAAGGTTGAATAAATTGTAATACTTTCATATTCCCATTTAAACGTCCACGCCAAAAATCCGACAGCATCTCCCCATGCCTCTCTAAATAAGTTGATCTTACGTTACATTTTGATGTCAAATATCTAAAGTAATGTAAAGATATTGACCATTGGATACGAAATGAAAGAAACATATCTAGAGAGAAACGAGGAGATGGATCGCGAATCAGACATGAACATTTAAATAAATTATATGAAAGCATACTATCCATCTAACCTTGAACTGTCCAAAATGGGACAATTTGAGCGATTTCTATGCCACCAGAAACGCACCATATCTATGTATAGCCACATAGAAATCCTCAAACGGGTAACTAATTATCTAACTTACAAATCACAATCATAAGTCACAACTATAAACTAACAAGTCACAATAATACAATGTATTATAAGGACATGTAATGCAGTAATCATCTCACCAGTATTTATATTACCTCCACAACTAATTTCTTCCTTCATTCTCATAAACATAATACAATAAAATAACCAAATATACTTACCGGTATTCATACTACCTCCACAATATAAACATATGTTATGCAGCAATCATCATATAATAAAGAATTCGACAAAACCGGAACAAGGTATTATTATCTCTAGCATATTAAAAACAACATAAAAGGTAAGTAAAGCAAGAAATTTTTAATGGTGGGCGTCACTGTCCCACTGTTTTCTTTGCTGGGGTCCACTGGAGCTTTGAATTTAACTCATTCTTTGGATATTGCCCTAAAATGAACTCTCCAAGTGGATGGAAGGTGTGGATATAAAACATACATCATGGTGGAATGAGAGGTATATAAATATCAGGTGGACCACACCACATGAAAATAATAGTGATTGGTTATCCATCATTAAAATCCTCGTAAGGCCCACTGTACTGTTTATTTGACATCCAATCTGTTTATTAGGTCATACAGGCCTAAGTGAAGGGGAAAAACAAAAATCATCTCGATCCAAAACTTTTATGGCCCCCAAAATGTTTTAAATGGTTGACACTCATTCAACACGGTTTCCTATAATGTGGTCCATTTCATATTGGTATATGCATCATTTTTTGTCTCATGCCATAAGATGATCTTTAAAAATAGATGTACGGCATGGATTAAACACGTACATCATGGTGGGGCCCACAGAGCACCAACCACTAGCCATCGGATGGTGTTAAGGGGAGTAGCCAATCTGTTCCCCTTAATCTTTGGATATGATTCATTTTTTAGATAATTCTCTAAAATGATCTTGAAAAATGGATGAACAATGTGGGTTGATCCTGAATTTTCAGTAATCCAAAACTCTAAGTGGACCATGCCACACGAAACAGTGTGGAATAATGATTTCCACCGTTGATAGCTTCCTTGGGCCCATAGTAATGTTTATTTGACATCCAACATGTTCATAATATCAAAAAGATATGAATGAAGAGAAAACACAAACATCAACTTGATCCAAAACTTCTATGGCCTCTAAGAATTTTTCAATGATATATGTTCAATCACACTATTTCATGTGGTGTGGTCCACTTGAGCTTTGGATATGCATTCTTTTTCTTCTTTATACCTCAAATTATCTGTTAACATAAATTAATTGAGTGGATAAATTAAATAAATAACAGTGGACCCCACAGAGTTTAATCTGGTAAGGGTAATGATCAGTAACTCACCTAAATGTAGTGGAGAGAGACGTTTCCTTGAAACATTCATAATCATATATTGGGCCTGCTTAAATGTGATTCAAATATCCAACCCATTCATTATGTGTGTCCCACATGGATGAGGGGTCAAACCAAGTTTCAGCCGCATCCGAAACTCATGTGGGCCCAAAATTAGGCACATGGTTCTAGATGGCATGGCCCTACCAAAACCTCTAAAATCATATTGTATGGCCCACTTGAGTTTTGGAATGGCCTAATTTTTGGGTACTTGTGCCTTGGATCCACCTAATTTTTCGCATACGCGGTAGACTTTAAGGGTGATGCCCGATGGACGAAGAGGATGTGGGCCCTACATGATGGTGGGCCCAGATGTAGTTGTAGAATAATATTATTAAAATAAAAAATAAAAAAATAGAATAAGCATATTCTACAAACATGGTAGAGGAACCGTTCATCACTCATTCAGGGTGTAGTAGCATGATTGATACTTTGGGTGGGCATACCGTGATCTAGACCATCCACAATGTGGGCCATTCTATGGTGACCGCTAATCGCGAGGTTTACTATCATGCATCGAATGTGGACAAATGCACGGGCTATTTTTTTTCCCACCTACCTACTATCCACCGGTTGGATGGTTAAGATCATCTAATCAATGTAATATTTCAGGCCTTTGATGTTTTGGGGTTGTCAGATCATTGGGAATTATTAACCTAAAGGGGACACATTAAATTCATGGTGTTGATGTTCGACACACATTATGATGGGGCCCATAAAACTTACTAACATCAACCCTAGGTTATCACGAGGTCAATAAAGTTAGGTCACAATTTTGACTAGAATATTTGGCCCATTTTACACGTCTGGTCCATTCACTCTATTTTTCTGATCAATACTCAATTTGCTCGTCTTGATTAGACTACATATGAAAAAGATATTGAGCATACAAGATTGATAAACGATTTTAGTGAAATTTAATTTAAACATCGGGAGTTATTTACTCTTCAATCTGGACTGATTAGATTGTCTAAAAACGATTAAATGTACAATTAGTGGATGTGCCTAATAATTTAGTAATTTTTTTCACACATAAATTCCAATTTCCATTAATTTCAAAATAACATTTTTAAAAAAAATGTATATTTTTGAAAACTTTTAACAAAATATCATTTTTATTATAAATTATTTCAAAAATAAAAAATAAAATACAAATTCTGAATTTTTGTTTTCAAAATTTTTCTCAAGCATTGTTAAAATTTTTAAACTTCTCAACATTCTTTTTCATGTGATATTACAAATCATTTAAATATTACTTTTAAATAATAATAAAAATTCCACTAATTTGATATAAAAACTAAATACATATATATATATATACACACACACACACGCACACACACAAACATACTACCTTTACCAATGGTAGGAAATAACAAGGGAATATTACCGACGGTTTATGTCCGTCGGTAAAAAAAGGCGATTATCATTTCGTCGGTAAAAACATTATTACCAACGGTTTTGGTTTGTCGGTAAAGCTTAGCCCGAAATTTAATATAATTTTATTACCGACGGCTCTTGTCCATCGGTAAAAACAATAGTGGAGTATTACCGACGATTTTTGTTCGTCGGTAAAACTAATCATTTTTACAAAAAATTTACTCGATTATTTCTGACGGTTTTAGTTCGTTGGTAAAAATCAATAGCAAACAGTTTTAAGTTAAAAATATAGCATTATTACTGACCTCCTGTTCGTTAGTAAAAACATTACGTGATTTTTACCGACGATTTTAGTTTGTCGGTAAAAATATGAGTATTACCAACGATTTATTTAAGCGATCATTGCCAGCAGTTTTCGTTCGTCAGTAAAAATCAATAGCGAAAATTGGCAAATATTTAACATTATTACCAACGACTCTCGTTCGTTGGTAAAGAACATTACATTACCGACGATTTCAGTTCGTCGGTAAAAATACGAGTATCACCGAATTTTTTTTTGGTGATTATTGCCGACGGTTTTCATTCGTCGGTAAAAATCATTAGCAAAAATTGGTTAGTGAAAATTTTAACATTATTACCGACGATTGTCGTTCGTCGGTTAAAAACATCACACGATTTTTACTAACGATTTTAGTTCATCGATAAAAATATGAGTTACCAACGATTTTTTTTGTTGGTAAAATTTTTTTGGTGATTATTGTCGATGGTTTTCGTTTGTTGGTAAAAATCATTAGCGAAAATTGACTAGTTAAAAATATGACATTATTACCGACGACTTTTGTTTGCTGGTAAAAATATAACTTCTCGTCGGTAAAAACATTGTTACCAACGGTTTTCAGCCGTCAGGAAAACAATTATCGACGGACTGTTTGATTCGTCGGGAAGAGATTTTACCGACGATTTTTTTCTTCGTTGGTAAAAGTACTATTTTACCGACAAAAATTATTTCTTCAGCAAAACTTTGATCGATAAAAGCCCTATTTCTTGTAGTGCATTTTATCAAATCATGTTTGCATATGGTCCCAAAAATGAAACAGATCCAAAACTCGAGTTCACGTTAAAGAGAGTAAAAAGCAGTACCTAAATTCCCACTTTTTCCTTGTTCGATTGATGTTTACATGTCAGCCATACCTTTCATAAGATCATTCATGCAGGCTTGAATAGAAAACACAAAAATAAATACCTATCTTAAACTTCAATCGTCCCATTCAATCCTCATTGTCTTCGGCTGTGAGGCTCACTTGAGTTTTGCACCTGCCTCATTTTTGGGTTCATATCCTAACATAATCTAGCAAAATGGATGAATGGAGTGGTTTTGTCATAATCATCATGGTGGGGATGAAGTCGGTGTTCTGTGGGCCCCACAATGTTGTATGTATTTTATGCATGTCATCTATCCATTTTTTCAGATCATTTTACAGATTGATCAAAAAATGAGGCTGATCTAAATCCCAGGGACACCACGAAAAAACAATAGTGATTGAATTTTCACTGTTAAAAACCTCCTAGGGCCCACTATAATGTTTATTTGACATTCACCCAATTGATCAAGTCATATAGGCCTGGATGAAGGGAAATAATAAATATCAACTTGATCTAATGGTTTTGTCTCCAAAATTTTGTTACAAGTGGGCCACTTGAGATTTGGATCTACCTCAATTTTGGTCTCGTAATATAAAATGATCTTAAAAAATGGATGAACGACATGGATATATAAGAGGCATACATCATGGTGGTGCCCATATAGCACCAACCGCCCGAAGTGGATTGTGTACTAACTTAGTACCCTAAGGGTACTGAGTAAACTATGTGGGATCCACCGTTATTTATTTATTATATCTACTTCGTTCATTCATGTTAACAGATAATTTTAGATCTTGAGCCCAAAATATAAGAATATCCAAAGCACAAGTGGACCACATCATAGGAAACAGTGTGATTGAACTTCTACCATTGAGACTTCTTGGAGGCCACAAGATTTTTGGATCAAGCTGACGTTTGTTCTTTCTCTTCATCCATGTCTTTGTGATCTTATGAATAGGTTGGATGACAAATAAACATTACTTTCACCCTAGGAAGATTTCAACGGTGGAAATCATTATTCCATTGTTTCCCGTGGCATGGTCCACCTGAGCTTTGGATTTACTTCAATTTTGGTATCAACTCCTAAAATTAGCAGGAAAAATGTATAGACGGTGTGGATAAACCACACACGTTCACAGTGGGCCCAACTGAGTTTACTCAGTGCGGTAAAAGCATACTGCGTAACTTAGTACGCAATCCGATTTCCCAAACACCAACCATTGGCTGAAGTTTATCGAACTGGATTGGATTAGGTGTTACCAGGATAAGAGTTCAGTGGGTGTTAGCATTACTATAAGGCCCACCTTGACAATGTGTTGTATATTCACACAGTCGATCTGTTTCTCACTACACCAAAATCACTGGATTGGAACGGCTGGGATTCTGGTTTAAAAACGGTTCTAAGCTGTGTTTAATTTGGTACAGTTGTATACTGTGTTAAAATTTGTACCTATTCTAATGGCCAACGTTGCTATTTCTGATGTTTTGTTGGTGTGTCCCACTTGACTTTTGGATATTCCTAATTTTTATGATTTTGTTCTATTGTTATTGTTATATTTTAAAACATATGGACGAATTGGATTTGATTTAGAGACCTCAGTGGACCCCACACGGCCCTAGCGGCACAGTAGTTTCTATTTGTTGCAGACTACCGAATCCATTTCCTCTTTTTTGGGCTGAAACCCTCGTTCACACTCTCAGACAACCTCCTTCTCCCTCTCTCAATCTCCCTCTCCTGATCTCGATCCTCTCTCTCTCTCGATCTCCCTCTTCCTCTCTCAATCTCCCTCTCCTGATCTCGATCCTCTCTCTCTCTCTCGATCTCCCTCTTCCTCTCTTGATCTCGACCCTATCTCTCTCAATCTTTGTCTCTCTCGATCTCCCTCTTCCTCTCTTGATCTCGACCCTCTCTCTCTCAATGTTCGTCTCTCTCGATCTCCCTCTCTCTCTCTCTCTCTCTCTCTCTCTCAATCTTCGTCTCTCTTGATCTCCCTCTCCATCTCCCTCTCCATCTCCCTCCTCTCTCGATCTCCCTCTCCGTCTCCCGATCTCGAGCCTCTCTCAATCTCCCTCTCCCTGTCTGACTCTCGATCTGCAACATCCACCCGCCGCTGCAACCCTACCGCATCTCCAGTCATCAACAACAATAGACCGTTGTTGAGCTCCCACCTGAAGAGGTGATTTTCATCTTTTAATACCTTCTTCTTCTTATGTTGTGAGTATTGTGTTTACGTTTTTTTTTTAATTACATAATGTTCTTCATGGATCGCTAACTGGTATTCAGCAGGGGGTTAGTGCTTTAATGACTTAGAGAAAGTTGTGATGGATGTCATCCAAATGCAGCCCAGCTAAAGCATTTCACTTGGTACTTACTAAGGATTTTATTTTATTTTAGTTGCTTTGGATTGATTTTGTAAGTCTATTTGCAAATGCTTTTGGGATCTCCAATTGCAGATGGATTTTGATTTAACAGCCTCAGTTGTTTAATATAGGACTGGTTCTTTAAGATTTGATTGAATTCAGTTTTTCCTTCATACCCTAGATTTTTTGAAAGTCGGGACCTTGTAACCTCTAGATTTTGAGTTTTGGGAAATTTTGGTCGGATTGGAAGCTACATTGGGGTGGATAGTTTGAGCTGTCATGGTATAGATCTAGAGGTATGGTAAATCGTTCCTTTTACAAGATAAAGATCTGTAACTTCCCACTGACACTCTTTGCAAGATCCTTTTGGAGCTGTGATATTTGACTATTTCCCATTATTGCCATGGTTTTCTAGTTTTCTCGGTTCAAAGCATCTTAGATATGTTCTTTAATTTCTTTCTTTATAGTATTTTCTCATTCTGTATTTTAGGTTCAACAAGTTTTGGTTCTAATGTTCAATTATATGTGATGGAGGCCTTGCACAAAACCTTAGGATCTAGCCCTCCAGAACAAACCAGAATTATGGATAATAAAGTAATGAAAATAATCAATGCATTAATCACACACCACACAAAAGAATTTTACGTGGAAAACCCTCAAAGAGGTAAAAACCACAGGACCTCGTCCAGATCAACAATCCACTATGAAGTAAAACGTTTACAACCTTCTTCACTCATGCAGGAGTGGATGAACAATGAAAGAATAAAGAAAACTAGAGAGATCTCACCGATTACGAAGACGTAGGAGCGCTGAGATATAGACTGCACCGTAGATCACCTCCACGAGCATAGCCTCCCTTCTACAAGCTTCCTCTCTCTCTTTCTCCTCCTCTATCTCACCTTTGATAGCCCTCCTGTGTTTTTCTCATCAACACAATATACACTAAAAAAAAACCTAGGGACCCTTTTTTATAGTTTTAGGAAACACCTTTTCCGCATCCTAGTTACGAAAGGACTTGCGCATCCCAGTTGCGAAGGACTTTGCGCATCCCAGTTGCGAAAGGACTTGCGCATCTCAGTTGCGAAAGGACGACAGGTCAAAAAAACCCATCAAATCTCCCCCTTTTTGACCCAGGAGGGATTCACCTTCTTTAAGCCAGCCAAGTTTCTACAAACCTCAAACTTGCCCTTGAGCAAGGCCTTGGTCATCATATCTGACCCATTATCATCCGTGTAGACCTTCTCAAGCTGTAACACCTTCTATTCCAAAGTATCCCTGATCCAGTGATACCGAATCTCTATGTGCTTTGACTTGGAATGCTGACTTGGATTCTTGCTCAAGTGTATAACACTCTGACTATCGTAATAGACCACGTGCTCCTCCTGCTTTAGGCTAAGTTCCTGTAAGAACCTTTTCATCCAAAGCATCTCTTTATATGCCTCTGTACTGCAATGTATTCGACCTCTGTCGTCGACAATGCTACGACCATCTGTAGCTTGCTCTGCCAAGAAACCGCTCCCCCTGTAAACATGAACGTGAACCCCGATGTAGACTTCCTGGAGTCTATGTTACCTGCCATATCTGCATCTGTGTAGCCCTCTAACATAGGTTTACCGTCACCATAGCATAGGCTCAACCTGGATGAGCTTCTTAGATACCGCAATATCCACTTCACCGCTACCCAATACTCTTTGCCAGGATTGGCAAGATAATGGTTGACAACACCAACCGCATATGCTATGTCTGGGCGTGTACACACCATAGCATACATCAAACTTCCTACAACTGACGCGTAGGGTGTCTTCTGCATCTCTTCCACCTCTGCCTTTGTCTTGGGATACTATCTATCGCTCCATCTGAAGTGACCATCTAGTGGAGTACTGACCGGCTTCGCTGCATTCATATTGAACCGCTCTGAGACTTTCTCAATATACCGCTCTTGTGACAGCTAGAGTTTCCTGCTGCTTCTGTCATGGGTTATCTCCGTTCCTAGGATCGGTCTAGCCGGGCCCAAGTCTTTCATTGCAAAAGACTTGCCCAACTCCTATTTCAGCCTGTCGATCTTCTTGATGTCTTTTCCCATTATGAGCATGTCATCAACGTATAATAGCAGAACTAAGAAATCACTATCTGAGAACTTGCGCGTGAACACACAGTGGTCCGACTCTGTTCTGTCATACCCATGTTTCAACATAAACGAGTCGAACTTTTTGTACCATTGCCGTGGAGCTTGTTTCAGCCCATACAAACTCTTCCTCAGCCTACACACCATATGCTCCTTGTCCTTGACTTCGAACCCCTCTAGTTGGTGCATGTAGATCTCTTCTTCCAGGTCACCTTGGAGAAAGGCAGTTTTAACATCTAACTGCTCTATCTCCAGATCTATGCTAGCTGTCAACCCAAGCAACACCCGTATGGATGTCATCTTCACCACTGGTGAGAATATCTCCTCGAAGTCTATGCCTTTCCTCTGACCAAAACCTTTCACCACAAGTCTGGCCTTGAACCTTGTCTGTGAATTCTTCTGCTCAACCTTCTTTCTGAACATCCACTTGTTGCTCAAAGCTTTCTTGCCCTTAGGCAGTTTCACCATGTCATAGGTGTGGTTCTTATGCAAGGATTTCATCTCCTCTTGCATAGCTTTCAACCACTCCCCCTTATGCTCATCGGCTAGGGCCTCAGAATAATCTTCTGGCTCTCCCCCATCATTCAGCATAATGTACTCATGTGGCGAGTACCTCTTAGACGGCTGTCTGTCCCTAGATGACCTCCTCACCTGTAGCTCAACAGGTGGATCAAGTGGGGGCTGCTCCCCTGGTCCATCTTCTGAAGGAACTCCCTCGTCCTCTGCACCTTGCTGTACTCTCCCGTCATCAGGCACCACGGGAGGAATAATCGGATCTGTGTCCTCTAGCTCACCTGAACTAGGCTGATTCTTCTCGGACTTACTAATGTCTTCTATACACTGATCTTCAAAGAAAACCACATCTCTGCTCCCGACGATCTTCCTCTCGGTCAGATCCTACAATCTATAACCGAACTTTTCATCACCGTACCCCAAGAACACACACTGCCTGATCTTCATATCGAGCTTGGACCTCTCGTCCTTTGGTACGTGAACGGATGTCCTGCATCCAAACACCCTGAGATGACTGTACGATGGATCCTGTCCAGTCCACACCTTCTCAGGTACTTCTCCATTCAATGGGGCTGATGGAGACCTGTTTATTAAATACACCGCCGTGTGCATTGCCTCTCCCCAGAACGTCTTGGGCAATTTCGCATGGGATAACATGCATCTGATTCTCTCAATAATGGTGCGATTCATTCGCTCTGCTACACCATTATGCTGGGGGGTCTTGGGAACCGTCTGTTTATGCCGTATACCCAGGGACTTGTAGTACTCGTGAAAGTCGCCAATATATTCTCCACCATTGTCAGTGCGGATGCACTTCAATGGTCTACCTGTCTCTCTCTCGACCATAGCATGAAACAATTTAAACACACCAAAGACCTTGTCCTTGGATTTCAAAGCATAAGCTCAAACCCTCCTAGATGCATCATCTATAAAAGTAACAAAATACAATGCCCCACCCAAGGTTTTTGTCCTCATAGGACCACAAACATCAGAATAAACCAAATCTAATGCATGCACTTTATTAACAGGAGAAACAATTTTAACAAATGAAACTCTATGTTGTTTCCCTGATAAACAATCAAGACAGGTTTTGAGAGGTGTACCTGTCACGTATGGAAGGAGCCGCTTCTTTCCTAGTACCTGAAGCCCTTTTTCACTCATGTGGCCTAGACGCCTGTGCCATATGCCAATAGTTGAATCTTTCGCTGCGTTCAACCCACCCTTTCACATACTGACACTTACCTTGTAAAGGGTGCAACACTTCTTTCCTCTTGCCACGATCAATGAACCGTTGATGAGCTTCCATCGCCCACCAGCAAACTGGCTTTCATAGCCATCATCATCCAACCTTCCCGTTGCCATCAAGTTGAGGCGAAGGTCTGGGATATGCCTCACATTCCTGAGAACCAATGTGCAGCCCACATCGGTCTTCACACAAATATCACCAACTCCCACGATCTTCGATACGCCAGAATTTCTTATCCTCACAGTCCCACAGTCACCTAACTTGTAGCTTGTGAAGAAGTCCCTGTGTGGAGTTGCATGAAAAGGAGCTCTCGAGTCTATCACCCAGTCGGTGTCCTGACTTGTAGCCGTGAGACATACGTCATGATTTGCAGAAAGAATAACTATAACGTCGCCATCTGAAGCGACCGCAGTGGAATCTGATTCATCTTCCTTCCCTTTTCCTTTCTTGTCGTTTTTCTTACCACGACATTCATGCTTGTAGTGACCCTTCTTGTCACAATTCCAGCATTCAACATCTTTTCTATTACTCGACTTACCTCTTGATTTATCTCGGGCCTTCCCGCCCTTCCTGTTCTTTCCTCTCCCCCGTTCCTATGTCACAAGAGCCTCTTGCTGAGTAGACCCCTGAGACTTCCTCCTTGTCTCTTTATTGAAGAGACAGCTAGTTACCTGTTCCATGGATATCTTTCCGTCTGGCGCGGAGTTACTTAGAGACACTACCAATGTCTCCCAACTGTCAGGCAATGAACTAAGAATAGTAAAGCTTGCAATTCATCATCCAGGACCATCTTCATAGAGGTGAGTTGGTTCACTATATTGCTGACCTCATTCATGTGCTCGGCCACAGAACCACCATCTTTGAATTTGAGATTTACAAGTCACCTTATCAGAAAAATCTTATTACCGGCTGTCTTCCTCTCATACAGCCCTTGTAATTTCAGTCATAGGCTAGCGGCTGAGGTTTCTGTAGACACATGGTGGAACACAGAATCATCCAACCATTGTCTAATAAACCCCACCGCCTTTCGGTCCATCTTCTTCCAATCATCATCAGTCATATCCTTGGATTTTGCTGATATGCCTAAAATTGGAGAATATAGGTCCTTGCAATAAAGCAAGTCCTCCATCTTAGCCTTCCATATGGTCCAGTTAGAACCATTGAGGCTGATCATCCTTGAGCCACCTTCCATAATTCAAAACCGATCTTACCCGTTCAATGAACTTAGCTCTGATACCACTTTGATGCAGGCCTTGCACAAAACCTTAGGATCTAGCCCTCCAGAACAAACCAGACTTATGGATAATAAAGCAATGAAAATAATCAATGCATCAATCACACACCACATAAAAGAATTTTATGTGGAAAACCCTCAAAGAGGTAAAAACCACAGGACCCCGTCCAGATCAACAATCCACTATGAAGTAAAACGTTTACAACCTTCTTCACTCACGCAGGAGTGGATGAACAATGAAAGAATAAAGAAAATCAGAGAGATCTCACCAATTACGAAGACGTAGGAGCGTTGAGATATAGACTGCACCGTAGATCACCTCCACGAGGATAACCTCTTCTACAGGCTTCTTCTCTCTCTTTCTCCCCCTCTCTCTCACCTTTGATAGCCCTCTTGTGTTTTTCTCATCAACACAACATACACTAAAAAAAAACCTAGGGACCCTTTTTTATAGTTTTAGAAAACTCCTTTCCGCATCCTAGTTGCGAAAGGACTTGCGCATCCCAGTTGCGAAAGGACGACAGGTTAAAAAAAACCCATCAATATGTTCAGCACTTAATACATCAGCTGGGAAGTGAGCCATACATCGGTCAAAGGACAATGCTCTTAGTTTCCCAAAGAATCTCTGTACTTGCAGACAGCTTGCTTTTCATGGATCCCTTTGATGATGTTTTCCCTGATATGCATTGTTCCATGTTTATGATGTAAGTAACTAAGTACTTGACAAATCTCCCAATGTAACTTGGACATGGAGACGTGTGTGTCGGACATGGATACAAGGTGTCAGCCAAATGGCTTTTAGAAGTTGGATATGCTGACATGTTTGTACAAATATCTAAATAATCAGTGATTATATTTTAATAGTATGTTTTAATTCATTAGAGGTTAGAAAGCATAAAATAGATAATATTGATTGAGAATTTTTTATTTTTTTAAATTTTTTGTATGAGCTGCATCCAGGAGTGTCAGATATGTGGACACAGGCACCTCTATACAGAAAAGTTCAAAGAATTGGTTGTTCTTGTTACATAGAAATCTACATGTTGCAAACCATGGATGCTTTAGTCTTTTAGTTCCTTGATGGGAATATTAGGGTTATTGACTAATGTTCTCAACTCATTAGCAGTGAGTGGTCATTAGCCCAACTTCTACCGTTTCTGTTTTGCATTGTAGGTGTATTGACTAAAAATTATTGACACTCCTTGAAGCTGTTGAGAAGTGGAGCCAAATCTGGGGCCGCCTACGACTAGTCGAGGTTGTGCGGATTTCGTGTCGCAAGTCCTTTCGCAACTGGGATGCGAAAGGAGTTTCGTGGATTTCGTGTCGCAAGTCCTTTTGCAACTAGGATGCGAAAGGGAAGTTGCCAAAACTATAAATTGGGGTCCCTAGGGTTATTCTAGGGTTAAGGTGAATATTGGGAAATATTTCTAAGGTGTGGGCAAGGGATTTTCTCTGTTCTCCCAAGGGAGAGGTTAGTATATTGCCTTGTAATCTTCGTTCTTCATATTGGAAGTTTGCATCCGTGGTTTTTTTACCCTAGATTGGGGTTTTTTCCCCGTATATTTTGTCTTGTGGTTTATTTAAATGTTTTTATTATTTTCTAGTTTATATTTCTTCCTGTTTATCATTTGTGGGTGAGGCCTGAGATTGGATCTAGGCTCACCGCGTTGTTGGCGTGCTGCGCAACAACTGGTATCAGAGCTATTGGTTTAGTTCTATTGGGAGGGATGGCGGAAGATGGAAAAACTAGAATTGAGAAGTTTGATTGTTCAAACTTTGCCTTCTGGAAGATGCAGGTGGAGGATTATCTGTATCAGAAGGACCTCTATATTCCTTTAGGAGGAAAAGAGAAGAAACCAGAAAAGATGATAGATGATGAATGGTTTTTACTGGATAGGAAGGCTTTAGGAATGATCCGACTCTCTTTGTCTAAGAGCGTCGCCTTCAATATATCCAAAGTAAAAACGACAAAAGAATTAATGGAAGCCCTAACCACCATGTATGAAAAGCCCTCAGCATCCAACAAGGTTCATCTTATGAAACAGCTATTCAACATGAAGATGTAAGATGGTGGGAGCATGGCAGAACATCTAAACGAGTTCAATATAGTCACGAGCCAGTTGGAATCCATTGGCATTGCTTTTGAGGATGAGGTCAGGGCATTATTGATCTTATCCAATTTTCCAGACAGTTGGGATGGTTTGGTGATTGCTGTGAGCAATTCTTTAGGGTCGACAAAGTTGAAATTTGATGATGTGGCCGGTCTAATTCTCAGCGAAGAATTTAGAAGGAAGGCATCAGGAGTTTCAGGGGACTCAGGGAATGCTCTAAATGTTAAAGGAAGAGGAATATCGCTAAACAAAGGAGGCAATAAACACGGGTGTTCTAAGTCGAGGAAGAAGTCCAAGGGATCGAAAGACAAAGACGGGTATTAGCATTGCGCCAAGAAGGGGCACATGAAACATGATTGCAGGACGCTCAAGAAACAAGAAGGAAGCTCTCAAGGCAAAAAGGATTCAGTGAATCTGTCTGAGGAGAGCGACACAGAGGCGTTGATCTTATCTCTTGATGCGAGGAATGAGTCTTGGGTTATAGACTCGGGTGCTTCGTTTCATGCCACTTCGTGTAAGGAAATTCTGCGTGATTATGTGTCAGGTGACTTTGGGAGAGTCTACGTGGGTGATGATGAGCCGTGCAATATTGTTGGAAAGGGGGATGTTCATGTAAATTAGAAAGACAGAACGGTCTTAAAATTGAAGAATGTCAGACATGTACCGAGTTTGAAATGTAATCTGATCTCAGTGGGACAGTTGGCCGATACCAGTTATGTGACGACATTCACTAGTGACTCCTGGAAGATCACAAAAGGTGCCTTTGTAATATCTTGAGGCAAAAAGGAAGGTACTTTGTACGTGACTTCAGGATCATATAGTTCACTCGCAGTCACATCAACTGGAGTGAATGGGCAGTTATGGCATCAGAGGCTGGGACATATGAGTGAGAAAGGGATGAAAGTACTATTGTCAAAAGGGAAGCTACCAGAGCTGAAGTCTATTGACTTGGAATTCTGCGAGGACTGCGTGTATGACAAGCAGAAGAGGGAAAACTTTAAGAAGACGGGACGCGCTCGAAAGACACATCTGTTGGAACTTGTACACACTGATGTGTGGGGACCGGCACAAGTATTATCTCTTGGTGGCTCACGTTATTTTGTTACCTTTATTGCTGATGCTAGTAGAAAACTGTGGGTCTACTTCGTAAAACATAAATCTGATGTATTTGATGTATTTAAGAAGTGAAAAGTTATGGTCGAAAATGAGATAGGTAAAACAGTAAAGTGTCTCAGATTTGACAATGGGGGAGAGTATTGTGATAAGAGGTTTGAGGAGTATTATGCAGCAAATGAAATCAAACATCAGAAAATGATTCCAGGGACACCACAACAGAATGGTGTGGCTGAGCGCATTAACAGGACCATCCTTGAGCGCACCAGGAGCATGAGGTTACATGCAGGGTTGCCCAAGACCTTTTGGGCAGATGCTGTGAATACTGCCGCATATCTCATCAATAGAAATCCCTCAGCACCATTGGATGGTGGGCTACCAGAAGAAGCGTGGATTGGGAAGGAAGTAAACCTTGCATATCTCAGAGTATTCAGTTGCACTTCATATGTTCACATTAATGCAGAGCAAAGAAACAAGCTGGATGTAAAGTCCAGGAGGTGCACGTTTATAGGCTACGGGCAGCATGATTTTGGCTACAGGTTATAAGATGCAGAAAATAAGAGAATCATCAGAAGCAAGGACGTAGTCTTCAATGAAAAAGTGATGCATAAGGATAGTGTGCAGGAAAATAAGGCCGAGAAAAAGGAATTCGTAGAGTTGGAAGAGTTACCGGACATGGGTGTTACAGCGCCACAGGATGAGGCAGAGCCGCATACACCGGTTGTGAGGAGGTCTACTCGGGAGAGGAGACCTACGGTCCGATACTCACCCTCCTTACATTATCTACTACTGACAGATAATGGTGAGCCAGAGTGTTTTGAAGAGGCGTTACAGTCATATATACGAGTTAAGTAGGAGTAGGCCATGGATGATGAGATGGACTCTCTTAAGTCTAATCGTACATGGGATCTAGTCACTCTACCCAAGGGTAAGAAAGCTCTTCATAACAAGTGGGTTTACAGACTGAAGGAGGAGCACGATGGTTCGAAACGGTACAAGACCAGATTGGTTGTGAAAGGGTTTCAACAAAAGGTAGGTATCGATTTCACTGAAATATTTTCACCGGTAGTGAAAATGTCTACGATTCGCATGGTCTTGAGTATAGTGGCTTCAGAGGACTTACATCTAGAACAACTAGATGTTAAGACAATCTTTCTTCATGTGGACCTTGAAGAAGAGATATATATGCATCAGTCGACAGAATACGTGGCACTAGGTAATGAGAACAAGGTGTGCAGACTGAAGAAGAGTCTATATGGCTTGAAGCAGGCCCCGAAGCAGTGGTATAAGAAGTTCGACAGTTTCATGTCGGGAAACGGTTTTAGGAGATGTCATGCAGACCACTGTTGTTACTTGAAGAAGTTTGATACGTCTTACATCATCATTCTTTTGTACGTTGATGATATGCTTGTGGCCGATTCAAGCATGAAGGACATCTCAGATCTCAAAAGACAATTGTCTAGAGAATTTGTCATGAAGGATTTAGGAGCTGCAAAACAAATCCTAGGCATGATGATAAAGCGTGACAGGGAAAACAAGAAATTAGTTTTGTCACAGGCAGAGTACATAGCCAAGGTATTTGATCGATTCAATATGGGAGGTGCTAAGCCGGTTAACACGCCATTAGCTAACCACTTCAAGCTATCTAAAGAGAAAGGTGCAAAGACGCAGGAGGAACAGGACTACATGGCTAAAGTCCTATACGCGTCAGCTATTGGGAGTCTCATGTATGCTATGGTGAGCACGAGGCCGGACATTACTCAAGCAGTGGGAGTTGTTAGCAGGTTTATGAACAACCCTGGGAAGGAACATTGGGAAGCTGTGAAGTGGATCCTTAGGTACTTGGTAGGTACTAAGGACATAGGGCTGTGTTATGGTGGATTGAAAATCAAGTTACAAGGCTACATGGATTCAGATTTGGCAGGAGATATCGACAGCAGAAGAAGCACTACAAGTTATGTTTTTACTCTGGATAGTGCTACAGTCAGTTGGGTCTCTCAGTTACAAAAGATAGTATCTATCAGTACGACAGAAGCAGAATATGTTGTGGCTATAGAAGCATGCAAGGAGATGGTGTGGATGCAAGGTTTTATGGAAGAATTGGGTAAGAAGCAAGCAGATTGCAAGCTGTACAGTGACAGTTAGAGTGCAATACACTTGGCTAAGAATTCAGCCTTTCATTCAAGGACCAAGCATATATCCATCAGATATCACTTCATACGTTCGTTATTGGAAGATGGATCGATTGCTCTGGAGAACATTCATACAAGTGAGAATCCTGCGGATATGCTGACCAAGGCGGTCATAAGGGAGAAGCTGAAGCTCTGCTCAGCTTTGATTGGTCTTCAGGCTTGAAGACGGGGAGGTGGTGCACTCCGGATGAAGAAAACAAAGGTTTATGGCGATGTGTCTCCAAGTGAGAGATTGTTGAGAAGTGGAGCCACATCTGGGGCCGCCCACAACTAGTCGAGGTTGCGTGGATTTCGTGTCGCAAGTCCTTTCGTAACTGGGATGTGAAAGGAGTTTCGTGGATTTCGTGTCGCAAGTCCTTTTATAACTGGGATGCGAAAGGGAAATTGCCAAAACTATAAATTGGGGTCCCTAGGGTTATTCTAGGGTTAAGGTGAATATTGGAAAATATTTCTAAGGTGTGGGCAAGGGATTTTCTCTATTCTCCGAAGGGAGAGGTTAGTATATTGCCTTGTAATCTGCATTCTTCATATTGGAAGTTTGCATCCGTGGTTTTTTACCCTAGATTGGGGTTTTTCCACGTATATCTTGTCTTGTGGTTTGTTTAAATGTTTTTATTCTCTTCTAGTTTATATTTCTTCCTGTTTATCGTTTGTGGGTGAGGCCTGAGATTGGATCTAGGCTCACTACGTTGTTGGCGTGCTGTGCAACAGAAGCTTGCAGACATGTAATTGTATCGGTTTGTCAGAGGAAGATACTACATGATTTCAACATATTTACATATAATTATTGCAGCCATCTTCATCTTCACTCGATCGAATCTTTGCACGGAAATTATTAGGTCCATGGTTCACACTCTCTCATGAAACCGATTAAATCTGTTACAGAGTCAGAATTTTTTTGCTTTTGTGGATGAAAACTTGTTTGGATAAGAAATCTTCAAACTTTAAACCACAAGTGGGAAGCTATAGCTAGGGAAGATGGAGAAATCTTCAAATTCATGTTGTATTGGTTTCAGTTTGTGATAAAGAAGAGGTATGTTTTCTTATTTTTTCTGCCACTCTGATGGCCAAAAGTTATAGTGTAATGACACGTAATTGAATTCATGTTGTATCGGTTTCAGTTTGTGACTTCCAACCGATTTTTTTTTTTTTGTTGGTTTTCATTCATTGCAGAAAAATGACGGGTCACAGAAGATATCAGGAAATGCTTTAAAAGATCTCTACAAATCATTTGTGGCTGAGTACCCAATTGTATCAATAGAAGACCCGTTTGATCAAGATGACTGGGAGCGCGCATTACTTCAAGTTAACCTGTGAGATTGGAGACAAAGTACAGATAATGGGGGATGACCTCTTGGTCACCAACCCAAAGGTTAGCTCCGGTAACTCTTCGTTTTTTGTTTTTGATTTTTTGATTTTTTTTTTCCCTTTCTTTTCATTTTGGTAGAAATCATGAATGGTACTTGTCTAGTGTTTTTATAGTAATAAAGAAGGGCATGGAAAATCTTTTGGCTAATGGTTATAGGTTGTTTATTTCATTCCTTAGGGTTAATACATACGAGAAATAGAATCAATCAATGCATCCGAGAAAGGTCCTAACTAGTTCCAATCATATTAGCATAGCTAAGAACGGATCAGGCCTACACTCGTTATGTAATGTATCATCCACCACCGACACCGTTACGTATTGCCACTGTTTCAGGCCGATATGAAATAGAAACACAAAATAGGAGGGAAGCTTTAGAAGTCAGAACAGGTGAAATTGAGAAGAAAAGGCAGGAATTGAATTTGAAATTAGATAAGGTTTACTTCAAAATGAATGCATATACCTTTTGTTTTAAGTTGCCACAAGAAAACTATTGTAGGTTATAGGTGTGTTATTGGATATTTATATGTGAAGTGAGCTAGAGTGTTCCTGCTTTCAACTGCCTGGTTTTCAGGCCCGCATCGACTTCTAGGCATAAATGCTGGGCTATTCTAGATTTTACTTGGATTTTGAAATTAGATAACGTTTACTTCAAAATGAATGCATATACCTTTTGTTTTAAGTTGCCACAAGAAAACTATTGTAGCTTATAGGTGTGTTATTAGATATTTATATGTGAAGTGGGCTAGAGTGTTCCTGCTTTCAACTGTCCGGTTTTTCAGGCCCACATCGACTTCTAGGCGTAAATGCTGGGCTATTCTAGATTTTACTTCTTGGATTTTCCAAACGTCTGGTTTTTCAACTGTCTTTCTTGATTATGTTTCTCGTAGTGATGGAACATTTCTGAATTATGATTAGTTCATTCTGTCTGCTTTCTGTGGAGTGGGAGTGTCTTAATATTGCATCTAAATGTATGTGCATGGCATCTTGGTTATGGATAAACATAGGCAAACAGTCCATACACGACAGGAAGAGTTAACTAATTGACGTATGGGATTCTTGGATGGAGATTTTTGGGTCCCCAATATGTGCGAGGCGACAGTGAGGCTAGTGTTGAGAAAAGTCTTAAATCTAAGGTTTTGAGGTCGTTCGACCAGTCGTGGGAAGCTTCGACTGGTTGTAGGAGACGCTCGACCGGTCGTAGGTTCGAGCCCTTGTACGACTCAAAGTCCAGCAAGTTTTTTGCTATTTTTTACTGTAGCCAGGACTGGTCGAAGGACAGCTACGACTGGTCGAAGGTGGGCTACGACCAGTCGAAGACTCGCTACGACTAGTCGAAGGTTACGCAATTTGTTCCGCGATTTTGCGCGAAACTGCGGATTTGAGTCCTTTCGCAACTGGGATGCGGAAGGGAAGTTTCCTAAACTATAAATAGGTATTCCTAGGGTTTTTCTAGGAAGTGGTGATGAATGCTAAGGGTTTCTAAAAGGGTTCCAGGGTTTCTAAAGGGTGTAGCAAGGGTGAGATTCGAGGTTGTTCGAATCGGGTAAGTCCTTTCTCTTTGTAATTGATGCTTTCATAGTGGTGATTTGTCGTTTTGTGCCGTGGTTTTTTCCCGCAAGGGTTTTCCACGTTAAATCTGTGTGTTCTCTTTTCTTGTGTGTGCTTGGTGCCATTGGATTACCATCCTAGATCTAGATCTGTGTGATTCCGCAAGCTAAAAATCCCAACAAGTGGTATCAAAGCCATCGGTTGGGACACAGATCTGAATCTGAGGGATTAGTAATAATGGCGAGCGCCAGGTATGAGATTGAGAAGTACTCAGGGAAAAATAATTTTGAGTTATGGAAGATCAAGATGATGAGTTCCATAATCAAGAAAGGCGAAGATGGTGCTCTTGAGGAGCGGAAGTCCACCATGAAAGATGATGATTGGAATACTCTTGATAAGAAAGCCTTATCATCGATCCGTTTATGTCTCACGGATGAGGTTCTCTACAACGTCATGAGGGAGAAAACTGCGGCTAATTTATGGGCGAAGTTGGAGGATGTTTATGCGAAGAAATCCTCTGAAAATCGTCTGCACTTGAAGCGGCAGTGGTATAACTTCAAGATGGCAGAGGGTGGAGATCTGGAGGCTCACATCAGCAATTTTAATAAATTGGTTTGCAAATTGCTCGATATGGATGAAGTGATGAAAGATGAAGAACAAGCATGTATATTGTTGAATTCTCTCCCGGCGTCCTATGAGTCATTCAAGGACACTATGTGCAGCATGAATAAAACTCTGAGTGTCGACATTGTTATCTCAGCCCTTCAAGGGAAGGCTATGAGACAGCTAGACAGCAACATAAGGACATCTTCTGATGCACTGTTTACAGTGGGTAGGAATTCTGAATACGGTACAGGTTCTTCAGGTTCTAGATCCAAATCCAAGGGCAAGGGCAAAGGAAAGGTAAAGTGCTGGAATTGTGGGAAGGAAGGACATGTGAAAAGGAATTGTGAAAATCCTAAATCTAAGAGGGAAGATTCTGAGGCTTCATGCAGGGAGGCTAACACTGTCACGTCAGATGAATCGAGTGGATGTGATGGCGATGTTTTGTCTGTGTCTTCGCTCAAACGGTCATACGATGATCGTAAGGACGAGTGGATGCTAGACACAGGGGCATCTTTTCATATGACTCCTCATCGGAGTTGGTTCACCAGGTATAGGGAGTGCGATGGTGGACAGGTATTTATGGGCAATAACATTGCCTGTAATGTTGTGGCTATTGGTACGGTACGCATCAGGATGTTTGATGGGATGGAGCGTACCTTGATTGATGTCAGGCACGTTCCTGATTTGAAACAGAATCTGATTTCTCTTGGTGTGCTTGAGGCAAAGGGATGCAAATACACAGGTATTGATAGTGCTCTTAAGGTATCCAAGGGGGCACGGGTAGTCATGAAAGCGCAACGACTCAATCATGTTTACAGGTTGATCGGGAGCACTTCAAAAGGTGGAGCTACAGTGGATGTAGCGAATTCCACCTCTGCACATGTTTGGCATGATGGGCATGGCCACATGAGCGGGCAGGGCAAGAAGGCTGAGACGCGCGGACAGGGATACAGAGTAGGTGGAGCAGCCACCTATGAGAAGAACCACATGGCATGATTGCAGGATATCGGCAAGGTACATGGACGACTCCAATATTGCAGGGGATTCATCTTCTATTCTGATGGCTCTAGGTGAGCCTGGTGCTGAGAAGTGGAAGGTGACTATGGGCGATGTGATGGATTCGTTGTACCAGACCGACATATGGGAGCTGGTGGAGCTTCCAGTGGGCCGGTGAGCGGTTGGATGCAGGTGGATCTTCAGGAGGATATGGCATAGATACAGGGCAAGGTTGGTAGCGAAGGGTTATGCTCAGAGAGAAGGGATCGACTTCTCAGAGATATTCGTGCCTACGGTATAGCAGGTATCTATCAGATCCGTGATTGGCGCTGGTTGGCCAATGTGATCTTGAGCTATGATGTGAAGCAGAGATAAGAGAAGAGGTCAAGGAGCTACACGGTTGAAGATTGAAGACTTGGTGGAGATTGTTGAGAAAAGTCTTAAATCTAAGGTTTTGAGGTCGTTCGACCGGTCGTGGGAAGCTTCGACTGGTCGTAGGAGACGCTCGACCGGTCGTAGGTTCGAGCCCTTGTACGACTCAAAGTCCAGCAAGTTTTTTGTGTTTTTTACTGTAGCCAGGACTGGTCGAAGGACAGCTACGACTGGTCGAAGGTGGGCTACGACAAGTCGAAGACTCGCTACGACTAGTCGAAGGTTACGCAGTTTGTTCCGCGATTTTGCGCGAAACTGCGGATTTGAGTCCTTTCGCAACCGGGATGCGGAAGGGAAGTTTCCTAAACTATAAATAGGTATTCCTAGGTTTTTCTAGAAAGTGGTGATGAATGCTAAGGGTTTCTAAAAGGGTTCCAGGGTTTATAAAGGGTGTAGCAAGGGTGAGATTCGAGGTTGTTCGAATCGGGTAAGTCCTTTCTCTTTGTAATTGATGCTTTCATAGTGGTGATCTGTCGCTTTGTGCTGTGGTTTTTTCCCACAAGGGTTTTCCATGTTAAATCTGTGTGTTCTCTTTTCTTGTGTGTGCTTGGTGCCATTGGATTACCATCCTAGATCTAGATCTATGTGATTCCGCAAGCCAAAAATCCCAACAGCTAGCCCTGGCCATTTGGAATGCAGGTGAAAGTGGGAAGCACCATTAATCCAAACATCCTTTTTAATTTTTTTTTCCCCTTTCTATCCTATCTTTTGAGTTCTCATTGAAAGTAAAAGAATTACTTGCCAGCTCTAGGAAGAAGCCTTTTAAGAGATTATATGGTGGAGATGATTTTCGTGCCCTGCTTTATAATTTCTTGATTAGTGCTGCATTTTCTTAAAATTGGAGGGTGTTTAACCACAATAATCAGACTTTTAACCATTTGATTTCTCCCACTGAAAGCATAACCACTAACCTATCCATTATAGAGCTTTCCTTCTGACTGTTTGTATCAACAATCTATTGTAGTTGATCTTGACCATTCATTTTTAGGCAATTCTTTCAATGGTTGGGAACTTGGAATGAAGTGATTTTGTCCATGCATGGTAATCCAAAGTGAGGTCTACAGGTCAGATTGTCTGCATCAATGATTGGACCATTTTTCTTAGTGCAGATGTAGACTGCCCTGCAGAGCCATTTACTGTACTGTTAATATTTTGCCCGAACAAAAAGCAATTCATGGTTGTCCTTTTTCTCTTGTTGTAGCTGTTCCGATGGTTATGGTTCTCTGAACATGTAGTCCAAGTTATGCTCCACCTGATGCAGAGTCCAGATCCTTTCTTGCTGTGACTAATATGGGCCGTCTGTTTTGGAAGCCAGATATTGGATGGTTAGAATCGACCATTATAGTGATTCCAAATGAGCATGAAAATCCTAGACTAAATCTTTTATTGGATGCAACCTTGGTAGTCTGTATCACCTCCTGTCATGTGCCATATATGCTCATGGGGGAATTGTGGAATTGCATATCCTGTCGTGCTCGCACATGCTTGCTGAGCAGTTTTTGGATATCAAACAAGACCTCATATGGTAATCTACTAATCTTAATGCAGTCGATTTACCTTATTTTGCAATTAGTTTCACTATGCCTCCTGCAGCTCTGGCTAATTGTACATTCTAAGTGTGATTTCTATGATATATATGGTGGTGTCTAAGGGCATATCAATTGAACTAGGTTCTTTTATTATTATTATTATTATTATTTAAAATCAATAAAAACTTTTTCTTGTAAAAGCTTTTTCCAAAGCATACGACTTTCTGGATGTATAAGACTTTTGTGCTTGTGTGCTTCTCTACACATTAATGAATTCATTTGATTTATTGTGCTTATAATCTGTAAATTTTCTTTCTTAAATCGTCTATTTGTTGAGGTTTACTATATGATGTTTCATGACCCACATATACTCTCTCCGTTAACAATTCTCATGGTGAGGCCTTTTTTTTTAAATTTCTTTCAAATGCTACTCTTCTTCCACTGTGCAAATATTTCTCCAAATACCTTGATGCCATACATGTGATCAAACTTTCTCTCTCGCCATACATGTGATCAAACTCTCTCTCTCTCTCTCTCTCTCTCTCTCTCTCTCTCTCTCTCTCTCTCTCTCTCTCTCTCTCTCTCTCTCTCTCTCTCTCTCTCTCTCTCTCTCTCTCATGTTCTTTCATCTCATGACAATATTTGCTGCCATGGATTGCAACTGGTAGTTGGATGAAGTTTGTTGTGTGCGACCTTAGCTTGGTTATCATTTTCCTTGTGTTGCTTTGTTTGATGAAATTCCAGTGAGCAACAAGCATGTCAGGTGTTTGTTGAAATTCTGAAACAAATATGTGTAATTGTATTATCCGGTGAGCAATAAGCATGTCATGTGTTTGATGAAATTCCTGAAAAAGATGTTTATTTATAATATCGCTCAATGACATTCCTAGAGAGCATGAATCCTTCTGAAGTTTTCAATCCAGTTCTAATGAAATTGATTTCTGGCATTGCTCGTGGTTACTTTTCCCAGTTGTAGTAGATTGTGTACTTCCCCTAAATGCCAGAAACACTTTCCAAGTCCGAAAGCTCAAAAGCGAGAAACTCATATCAATCTCTCCTCATTATTGCAATAACAAAAGCTCATAGGCAAATAGTCTAAGCGTTGGATTTTCCATGGCACTGAACTATTTCTGTATTTGATCAAGGGATAGTTTCCTATTGGCAACTGATTCATAACAGAGTTTTGACTGCAATTATTTTTAAGCTGAAGCATGGGTGAATAATATGATTGGATCAACTACAGATGAATCAGTAGAAGTTGAATTTGAGGGTTGTCCATCCAGGTTTCTTTGATTGCGAATCTTGCATGTCTGCATATTTCTCACCGTATCCATGCCATATTCTTGTAAATTGTAGCGCCCTTTACATATCGCCACCAAGGCCTTGTGAAACATCCAAGCTGTCCATAGGAAGGGTCCACCATCAGATGGACCACAACACATAAATTTCCAGAAGAACGTGGTAAAGCTTGGTAGCTTTTATTTGTTTTGTACATTGATACCCACATGTTGAGTAGACCAGGGCCTGATACTTGGAGATTTATGATGCCACTCTGGAAGTTATATTTCTATCACCATTTCTAGCTCTAGGGGAGTCTCTGGATTTGTATCAGATTAATTGATTTTATATTCCCCGTTTGCTTCTTTTCTTGGGTCTACTTCCTTCGCCAACTCCCTCGGACTGTTGTTTGTTGAAATTTTTTCAGAAGTTTGGACATTCTTCCTTCATTTGGGTGTTAATATTTTGTTAACTGCAATTTCAATCCTATTGAGGATGCTGATTAACTGATTAACTAATTAATATTTTATTAACTGCAATTTCAATCTTCTTTGCCATGTGAAGAGATGATTCACATTTAGTCCTACATGTTTAGTAGTCTTAAGTCTTAACAATGATTAGTTGTTGTTATTTTTATATATTATTTACTATTATTATTTATTTTGACACTAGTTTTTGGATTATATAGATGGGTCATGTAAGCAAATTTGATGCAGGTGGGCCATATGGTAGTGTTACTGGCTACGAGGAGTGTGATACTTCTGGGCATCATCCTGTAGGAAAAAAATGCTTATGAAGATGGCTATGGAGTTTCCCAGGTACAATGCCATTCTTAATTTGAAACGTTGGGTCTATATGAATTCTTTCAAGTTATCTGCAATGCAAGTTAGTCTAAATGTGTATTTGGCATGGTTAATTTTATATGTTGTGTTTTTTTTTTTCACATGTATTTATTGTATGGTTTATGTATGCATATTTGGATGGTATCATCATTGATGCATGTTTGACGGGCACATTATCTGAAATTGCATTGATAGGACTGACGATCATGGGCAGGTTGTGATCCTAAATTTGACAGTCTTACTCCACAAAATCCACCAAAACCAGTCTAATTTTGGGATCATGTCCATCAACAGCCAGATTTTGGGATCATTTCATGTGTTTGCCTTGAAATCTTTACTCAATGAAGTAATTCTAAAGTTTTAGAATAGCCCATTATAGATGCATTTATTGTTGGATGGGGACCCATGTTGTTGCCTGTTCGATGATCTAGATGATGCATTACATGAAGTCGCATTGAGAAGACTTGGAAAAACCATCTAAATTTGAAAAAAGATTAGGTAAAGATGGTTTTATTTCCAAAATCACTGGTTTGGTTGGTTCATTGTAACCTTGTACTGAACTTGCTTTGGTTGCCCATGTCTAAAAACCTGCTTTTAGATAAAAGTCACTTCCATTCTTGGTTATAATCCATTTGATAGTCTCCTAAGAAAAGTGCAACTTGATTGTGTCACATTGATTGCAATTAAAATTGCACTTGATATATTTTTGTTACTTTTTTGTGTTTCTATTCAATCATACTGATGGAATTAATTTCTTCTGTAATTTTAGAGCTTGTTAAGGCTGAAGTGGTTGTGTGCTTGAGTCATCAAACCATCTGAACTTAAGGTGCATGTTGTATTTATTGATCATTTCCGTCAATTCATCATCATCACTATAGCCTTGTCCCAGCTATGAATTGTTAACTTTACAAATCTTCCGCCACTACTGTCTAAAAATCACCATAGTGGATGATCAAATTTCATTTAGATTGACCAAACTTCATTGAGTGCCAATTGAATTGAACTTGCCAGTTGACTACATTCTCATTTAGAACATGTTTATCGAGTTGTTGGCCTGGTTTCTCTATTCTTTTTTTCTTTTTGGTTAAATGTGCAGTGGATTCATGGCCTTGATGGAGACTAGGTGCAGGTCAGTGGCAGCTCGATTTTTCTCCAATTTTATGTGCATTCAGGGCCTTTTGATGTTGGTATGGTGATGTCTTAGATATGGGCAATTTGTTTAACTTTGAGTAGTCTGAAGTAGGCCACTCGTTTATGCATTGTCGATTTACAGACTTTATGTGAGAAGCTTTTCCAATCTCCTTGGTATAGGTTTATATACAGGTCTAGCAGCATGTGGAATTAGGTGCCAGCATGGGGACGGAAATGCTCATTCCCACCCTTATGATAATTTTACTATTAAACCCAACTACCGTGGCTGCCAGCGACTAACTCATAATAACAAGTCATAGGTAGTGGTGGACGATTCAAAATAATTCAATCACATCTGTTTGCTCTGCCTGTTTGATCTTTCAATGAAAATTCTGCCTGTCCCACTTCCATGGTGATTGGAATATTAGATTGATCCTGGCCATTTAAGTCCACAAGAACAAGATACCATTAGTGCCATTGTCAAGGCTAGGTAGTTACTGACGGTAACTACCTGCTGGTATATGGTACAGAAAAAGCAACTTAATAACTAGAATGTCCAACAGAACCAAAGCATTAATATCCCAAAGCAAATCTAACACAACCATTAATAATAAGAAGAATGAAATAAGTAACAAATAGAAAGAAATTCAACCAGGAACTTTGGTAGAAAGAAGCCTTTTCAACCATTATCGGACACTGACTACTTTCTTCATACACATGTATTATAAAATTATCATACATGTTCTTCTCTTTCACATGTATAGTAACACAACCAATATAAAAATTTCAGTTTCTCTTGAATCTCTCTCCTGTTCGTAAATCATAACCTTGACCAAGCTATTTTGGTTATGCTTTGCATTTCCTATTTTTTCCAATCAATTAGCATTTGTGTAAATGTTTAATTTGTTCATTTGTCTTGCACTCATGCCGTCTGATCTCTATATGCTTTTTAGGCTTTCCATAGATAGTCATGACAAGCATTTTAATGGTTATTCATTGACTTTTTTAGATCTTGGAAATGAACCTAGAAGATGAAGCTGAGGAAGATGGTGCCAATGTTGATCTTGACTCACGAAGGAAGGGGAAGTGTGTCATTCTATAAACATCTACAAGCCAAGTGAGTTTGGATTTCTTTTTTCATTGATTCAGTATCTCTTGGATTGCTTTATCTAGATTAGACCATTGTATTTTATTATTATTGGATAGCTGCTTAAGTTATATTTTTCTATTCTTTTTCTTTTTCTATTAGCTATTTGAGCTACTTTATTATTGGTTGGTTTTTGTCCTTCACGATTAGTTTTTCTTTGTCTAGTTTTATATGTTCTATTGAGATCATGTTTCAAATTAATGAGATTTTTCCCACAATTTTGTTATGATTTCTTTAGCTAATTGATGACACATGGATTGAGCAATTTTCTTACCTTGTACAAAAATTAACAGACCTGTCGGATGCACCTAGCGCCAGATTGATTGATGACATCTTGCTCACAAATTTGATACTATTGTAGATATTTTTAGATAAATGAACTTAGTTGTAGTCTTAAGACGAGTATACCTCTCTGCTTCTTATGTTTTTCTTTGGATTAATCTCTATTTTGATGAAATGCAATAAACTTCTGATAAATTATTTCCCTTCACCCTAAATTTCGTGTTTATCAGGGTTTGAAATTGTTCCTAAAATTCCGTTTTAAAATATGACCGTTGACAACATTAAGAACGGTTTAAAACCGTTTCTAAAATGTGACCGTTGGCACCAAAATGGTTTAAAACCGTTCCTAAAGTTTCATTTCTAAAATTTGAAATGATACCCAAAATAGTTCTAAACCGTTTCTATTTTTTTGCGATGCCTCATTTAGGAATGGTTTAAAACCGTTCCTAAAGCATTTAGAAACGGTTTAAAACCGTTCCTAAATGACAATTTTTGGTGTAGTCTCCCGCCTAATTTAGGACTGGCCAGATACAAATCTAACAGCATTTGGCTATTTTATGCAATCCTTACTTCCATATTATCAGTTTTTAGAAATTAGTTGATTAGGTCGTAACCAGGGGTCCGTGTCCAGAAATGGAAGTGGATTGCGTTGTGTGACCATTTGGCATGTTGATGTCACTAGATCTTACCATGATATGTGTTACATCTACACCGTCTGTTCATTTTGCAAGAACATTTCAGGGTTCATCCCAAAACTAAGGCAGCTCATAACTTGAGTAGATCACACCAAAAAAAAAAAAAAAAAAACAGTGGGGGATTAAATGCCTGCCATTAGAATTTTATGGGAGGTAACGTAAGTTTTGGATGAAACTAATTTATGTTGTCCTTTCAACAATGTCTGTGTGACCTTATGAAATGGTTATATGGCAAATGTACATCATGGTGGCCCTATAAAAGTTCCAACGGTGGGTGTCATTATTACCACTATTTTCTGTGGTGTGGTGCACTTGATCTTGAAATTATCTCTAAAAATGGATGAACGGTGTAGATGTAACACACATGATGGTGGGCCCACATAACTTGGTGTTGATCCGCTTCATACGAGAACCTTTAGCCATTCCTGCTATGGAAGCTAGTTAGGGCCCACGGTGATGTTTGTGAGAAATCCACCCAGTCCATCTGTATCTCTGGGTCATGTTAGGGCATAATTTTAAAATTGAAGCAGATCCAATGCTCAAGTGGCCCTGCTGTAGGAAAAAAAAACTGGTTAGGGAAATGCCCACCATTGAAATATCTCCGGATTCCACCTTGATATTTATATATATCTTGTCCATACCATTCATAAAGTCGTTCATATTGGCATTTTAGCCTAATCCAAAACTTCCGTCGCCCAACTAATGTTTCAAAGTAGACACTCCATCCTCACTATTTACCGCCAATGTGGTCCACTTGGGTTTTGGATCTTCTTTCTAGGTACAAAAGATCATCCCCATTAAAAAAATGAGGATACACCCTGACGTGAGTTTTTTTTTTTTTAATGTAGCTGATTTTTTGTTATCTTCCCTTCATCTGATGTTTAACAACTGATGATGACCGGGTTTGATGAAAGATACACGCCATGGTGGCACCAAACACAAACCTATTGGTGGCATGCATCTGATCTCCAATGGTCCTTGTGGTATGGCCCACCTGATTTGTGGACCTAGCTGATTTTTTTTTTTCTCTCTTAGTATGGACTAAATATCTAATATTAGAGGATTTTTGTGGGCTCTTGAAATTCAAGAGTGGCCTCCCAATCAGCTTCACCCACTTCTTGATCCTAAATGTTCTCTGGGTGCTGGAGGAGGGAAACAACCAGACTTTATCTCAGTTTAGTTCCAGCGATACAAAATGAAGTTTACTTGGAATTCAAGTATGACACACTAAAGAAAATAAGTGGGATCTATACTTGATATTTACAAGGCCTACAACCATAATTATATAAAATCCACTTCAACCATTAGATGCCACATCAAAATTTAGCCATGAGAACTAAACAGCGTGGCCAGACTAAGAGAAATAGTTTGGAGGATGATCGTAGCAGTATACACTATTTCCAATCATGGGGTCCATCTAAATCACAAATATATAAACATCCACAGTTTTGAGGACTGTGTGGCCCACCGTGATGTATGTGTTTTACATCCACGCTGTCCATCATTTTCCCATATAATTTTAAGACATGATCTCAAAAGAAGAGAAGATCTAAATCTCAAGTGGACCACACCATAGGAAACGGAAGATAATTGAACAACACCGACTGTTAAAAAGTAGGCAAGGCTCACTGTAATGTTTCTTTGCCATCAACCAGTTGATAAGGTTACACAGACATGGATGAAGTGAAAACACAAATATTAGCTTGATCTAAAACTTTTGTGGTCCCTGAGAAGTTTTTAATGGTGGTAGTCCACTCACCACTATTTCCTATGGTGTGGTCGACCTCGAATTTTGATATGCTTTATTTTTGGGATCATTCTTTAAAATGAGATGAAAAAACAGACAGACTGCGTGGATATAAATCACAAACATCATGATAGGCCCCACAGTCCCGAAACCTGAGATTTGTATACCTACTTCTACTACCGTGTAGCCCACCTGAGATTTGTATCAACCCCAGATAGCAAAATTGATGGACGGTGAGGATGTGCAGACGGAGCTTTCCGTTAGACGTAATACCTGTGCAGGGTAGAAGTGTGGGGATATTCAATGAAACGGCCTGTTTCCAGGAAAGTGTCCCTGAGAAATCCTCAACCCTCTATCAACGGTTTCGAAGCCCCAAGAAGATTTCAACCGTGGTTGTTTCCATTTTTGTTATTTGTCCTACGTAGTAAGTACTCATCTCGTGACCAAAGATCATACCCCAATATAGGCCGTCCAAACTGATGATCACAGCCGTCTCCACCGATCTTCGGCTTACGTAAACATGACTCTCATATCTCGTTAAACGTGGGAAGGTACACGTGCCGGTGACGGAATATATTAGCCGGGTATACTATATATTCAAATGGAAGAATCAATACTCTTCACTTGAAAAACTCCCGTTCTCTTATTTCCAAATATCCAGAAACTTCTTCTTCATCTTCTTCATCTTCATAGAGAGAGAGATGAAACCTATGTTGAAATTCCCTCCAGGTTATCACTTCCTTCCCACTGATTCTAAATTATTAGTACATTATCTTAATAATAAGAATCTAGGTCTTCCACTCCTCGCTCAAGTAATCCAAGAAATCGATATCTACAACTTCAATCCTGATGATCTTGCACAAGTAAGCAAACAAAAGATTCTGTCTTTTCTTTTCTTTTCTTAAAAAAAATAATAATAATAATAAAATAATAAAAAATAAAAAAAAATCTAAAATCAAGATTTGATTTGCAAGTCAGTTTGCAGTTGAAAAAGAGAAGGACATGTATTTCTTCACACAAAGGAATCGAGAGTATGAGGGTGGATCACGCCCAGATCAGAAAGCAGGAAACGACTATTGGAAGGCTACTACAGGACATACAACGGTTCTTGATCAAGATAAAGTAGTTGAATATTGTTGGGGGCCTTGCGCAAAACCTTAGGATCTAGCCTCCCGAAACAAACCAGAATTATGGGATAATAAAGCAATGAAATAAATCAAAGCACAAACCACATGACACAAGAGTTTTTTACGTGGAAAACCCTCAAAGAGGTAAAAACCACGGGACCTCGTCTAGATCAACAATTCACTATGAAGTAGAACGTTACAACTTTCTTCACTCACGTAGGAGTAGATAAACAATAAGAGAAACAAATAAAACGAAGAGATCTCACCGATTACGAGGACGTGGAAGCGCTGAGATATGATAGATCACCTCTATGAGCATAGCCTCTCTTCCACAAGCTTCCTCTCTCTCTCTTCCTCTCTCTCTCTCTCTCTCTCTCTCTCTCTCTCTCTCTCTCTCTCTCTCTTGATAGCCCTAAACCCTTTAGCAAACCCTTGCAAAGCTTTAGGAAACCCTCTTGCCTTATCTCTTGAATGCCCTAGAAAACCTTAGGGACCTCCTATTTATAGTTTAGGAAATTCTCTTTCGTACCCTTGCAAAAGCCGCCTCAAAATTTCAAATCCCGCACAAAATCGGACTCAAATCTGCGTAACTAGGACTGGTTGTGCAGGCTGTAGGACTGGTCGAGCCGACCCTCGACTGGTCGAGCACTGTTCACAGAGCTCGCTGGACTTTGAGTCGAGTGACCCAGGACTGGTCGAGCACTGTTCACTCGACCGGTTGAGCAGGCTGCAGGACTGGTTGAGCAGCGCGGGGATTCCACTGTTTGTGGCATCCGAACCGCACCTCATCTCCTCTGAACTGAGGAGGAAAACCCGATCAAATCTCTCCCTTTCCGACTCAGGAGGAATTCACCTTCTTCAAGCCAGTCAGGTTTCTACAAACCTCAAACTTGCCCTTGAGCAAAGTCTTGGTCATCATGTCTGACTCATAATTGTCCGTGTGGACCTTCTCAAGATATAACATCTTCTGTTCCAAAGTATCCCTGATCTAGTGATACCAAATCTCTATGTGCTTCGACTTGGAGTGCTGACTTGGATTCTTGCTCAAGTGTATAGCACTTTGACTATCGTAATAGACCACGTGTTGCTCCTGCTTCAGGCTAATTTCCTGTATGAACCTCTTCATCCAAAGCATATCTTTACATGCCTCTTTGACTGCAATGTACTCGACCTCTGTCGTCGACAACGCTACGACCTTCTCTAGCTTACTCTGCCAAGATACCGCTTCCCCTGCAAACGTGAACATGAGACCCGATGAAGACTTCCTGGAGTCTATGTCACCTGCCATATTGCATTTGTGTAGCCCTCTAACACATTTTCCGTCACCATAGCATAGGCTCAATCTGGATGAGCCTCTTAGATACCTCAGTATCCACTTCACCGCTGCCCAATGTTCTTTGCCAGGATTGGCAAGATACCGGCTGACAACACTAACCGCATATTCTATGTCTAGACATGTATACATCATATCATACATCAAACTTCCTACAACTGATGCGTAGGGTATCTTCTGCATCTCTTCCACCTCTACCTTCGTCTTGGGACACTGCCTGTCGCTCAATCTAAAGTGACTATCCAGTGGAGTACTGACCGGCTTCGCCGCATTCATATTGAACCGCTGAGGACTTTTCCAATATACCGCTCTTGTGACAGCCAAAGCTTCCTGCTGCTTCTATCATGGGTTATCTCCATTCCTAGGATCTATTTAGCCGGGTCTAAGTCTTTCATCGCAAACGACTTGTCCGACTCATATTTGAGCCTGTCGATCTTCTTGATGTCTTTTCCCATGATGAGCATGTAATCAACATATAACAGCAGAAGTAAAAAATCACCATCCGAGAACTTACGCGTGAACACACAGTGGTCCGACTCCGTTCTGTCATACCCATGCTTTAACATAAACGAGTCAAACTTCTTGTACCATTGCCGTGGAGCTTGTTCAGCCCATACAAGCTCTTCCTCAGCCTACACACCATATGCTCTTTGCCCCTGACTTCGAACCCCTCCGGTTGGTGCATGTAAATCTCTTCTTCCAGGTCACCATGGAGAAAGACAGTTTTAACATCTAACTGCTCTATCTCCAAACCATACTAGCCGCTAACCGAAGCAACACCCGTATGGATGTCATCTTCACCACTGGTAAGAATATCTCCTCGAAGTCTATGCCTTTCCTCTGACCAAACCCTTTCACAACAAGTCTGGCATTGAACTCATCTGTGAATTCTTCTGCTCAACCTTCTTTCTAAACATCCACTTGTTGCTCAAAACTTTCTTGCCCTTAGGCAATTTCACCATATCATAGGTGTGGTTCTTATGCAAGGATTCTATCTCCTCTTGTATAGCTTTCAACTACTCCCCCTTATGCTCGTCGGTTAGGGCCTCAGAATAATCTTTTAGTTCTCCCCCATTAGTCAGCATAATGTACTCATGTGGCAAGTACCTCTTGGATGACTGTCTGTCCTTAGATAACCTCCTCACCTGTGGCTCAATAGGTGGATTAAGTGGGGGCTGTTCCCTTGGTCTATCTTCTGAAGGAACTTCCTCGTCCTCTGCACCTTGCTATACTCCCCCGTTATCAGGCACTACGAGAGGAATAACCAGATCCATGTCCTTTAGTTCACCTGAACTACACTGGTTCTTCTCTAGCTTATCAATGTCTTCTATACACTGATCTTCAAAGAAAACCACATCTCTGCTCCTGATGAGCTTCTTCTCGATCGGATCCCACAATCTGTAACCGAACTTTTCATCACCGTACCACAAGAACACACACTGTCTGATCTTCATATCGTTGATCTTCATATCGATCTTGGATCTCTCATCCTTTGAAACGTGAACGGATGCCCTGCATCCAAACACCCTGAGATGACTGTACGATGGATACTGTCCAGTTCACACCTTCTCGGGCACTTCTCCATTCAACGGGACTGATGGAGACCTATTTATCAGATACACTGCTGTGTGTATTACTTTTCCTCAGAACGTCTTGGGCAATTTCATATGGGATAACATGCATCTGATTCTCTTTACAATTGTGCGATTCATTCGCTCAGCCACACCATTATGCTAGAGGGTCTTGGGAACCGTCTATTCATGCCGTATACCCAGGGACTTCCAATACTCATGAAAGTTGCCAATGTATTCACCACCATTGTCAGTGCGGATGCACTTCAACGATCTACCTATCTCTCTCTCGATCATAGTATGAAACAATTCAAACCCTCTTAGATGCATTATCTATAAAAGTAACAAAATACAATGCCCCACCCAAGGTTTTTGTCTTCATACGACCATAAACATCAGAATAAACCAAATCTAATGTATGCACTTTATTAACATGAGAAACAGATTTAATAAATGAAACTCTATGTTGTTTCCCTGATAAATAATCAAGACAGGTTTTGAGAGGCATACCTGTCACGTATGGAAGGAGCCGCTTATTTGCTAGTACCTGAAGCCTTTTTTCACTCATGTGGTCTAGACGCCTGTGCCACATGTCAATAGATGAATCTTCCGCTGCGTTCAACCCACCCTTGCACACACTGGCACTTGCCTTGTAAAGGGAGCAACACTTCTTTTCTCTAGCTGTGATCAACAAACCCTTGATGAGCTTCTAGCGCCCACCAGCAAACTGACTTTCATAGCCATTATCATTCAGCCTTTCTGTCGACATCAAGTTGAGGCGAATGTCTGGGATATGCCTCACATCCCTGAGAATCAATGCGCAGCTTACATCGGTCTTCACACAAATATCACTGACCCCTACGATCTTCGATATACCAGAATTTTCCATCTTCACGATCTCAAAGTCATCTGACTTATAACTTGTGAAGGAATTCCTGCGTAGAGTCACATGAAAAGAGGTTCCTGAGTCAATCACCTAGTCGGTGTTCTGACTCGTAGCCGTGAGACATACATCGTGATCTGCTGAAAGAATAACTACAACGTCGTCATCTGAAGCGACCGCAGTGGAATCTGATTCATCTTCCTTCTCCTTTCATTTTCCTTTCTTGTCGTTCTTCTTACCACAACATTCATGCTTATAGTGGCCCCTTCTTACCACTATTCCAGCATTCAATATCCTTCCTAGTACTCGACTTGCCTATTGATTTATCTCGGGCCTTTCTACATCCCATTTCTGTTCTTTTCTCTCCTCCGTTCCCGTGTCACAAGAGCCTCTTGCTGAGTGGACCCCTAAGACTTCCTCGTCTCCTCATTGAAGAGACAACTGGTTACCTGTTCCATGGATACCTTTCCGTCTAGCGCGGAGTTACTTAGAGACACCACCAATGTCTCTCAACCGTCAGGCAATGAACTAAGTAATAGCAAAGCCTGCAATTCATCATCAAGACCATCTTCATAGCGGAGAGCTGGTTCACTATATTGCTGACCTCATTCATGTGCTCGGCCACAGAACCACCATCCTGGAATTTGATATTCACAAGTCATCGTATCAAGAAAATCTTATTGCCAGCTGTCTTCCTCTTATACAGCCCTTGTAATTTCAGCCATAGGTTAGCGGCTAAGATCTTCGTAGACACATGGTGGAATACCGAATCGTCCAACCATTGTCTAATAGACCCCACCGCCTTCCGGTCCATCTTCTTTCAATCATCATCAGACATATCCTTAGATTTTGCTGATATCCTTAAAATTGGAGAATATAAGTCCTTGCAATAAAGCAAGTCCTCCATCTTAACCTTCCATATGGTCCAGTTAGAATCATTGAGGCTGATCATCCTTGATGAGCCACCTTCCATAATTCAAAACCGATCCTACCCGTTCAATGAACTTAGCTCTGATACCACTTTGTTGGGGGCTTGCACAAAACCTTAGGATCTAGCCTCCCGAAACAAACCAGAATTATGGGATAATAAAGCAATGAAATAAATCAAAACACAAACCACACGACACAAGATATTTTTACGTGGAAAACCCTCAAAGGGGTAAAAACCATGGGGATCAACAATCCACTATGAAGTGGAACGTTACAACCTTCTTCACTCACGCAAGAGTGGATAAACAATAAGAGAAACAAAGAAAACGGAGAGATCTCACCAATTACGAGGACGTGGAAGCGCGGAGATATAGTAGATCACCTCTACGAACATAACCTCTCTTCCACAAGCTCTCTCTCTCTCTCTCTCTTTCTCTCTCTCTCTCTCTCTCACACACACACACACACCTTTGATAGTCCTAAACCATTTAATAAACCCTTGCAAAGCTTTAGGAAACCCTCTTGCCTTACCTCTTGAATGCCTTAAAAAACCCTAGGGACCTCCTATTTATAGTTTAGGAAACTCTCTTTCGCACCCTTGCGAAAGCCGCCTCAAAATTTCAAATCCCGCACAAAATCGGACTCAAATTTGCGTAACTAGGACTGGTCGAGCACTGTTCTCTCAATTAGTTGAGCCAACCCTCGACTGGTCGAGCACTATTCACAGAGCTCATTGGACTTTGAGTCGAGTGACTCAGGACTGGTCGAGCACTGTTCACTCGACCGGTCGAGCAGGCTGTAGGATTGGTCAAGCAGCGCAGGGATTCCACTGTTT
>JAJHSJ010000010.1:60176492-60268004 GCA_021015155.1 Magnolia officinalis
AGAAGTAGATGATGCGCTGTAAGGATATTGTGGGATCTTCGGATGGTGATCTGAGGTCATTGTCCAGTGCTCTTTAAAGGTGTGCTTCCTCATTTGCACTGTAAGTGTTGACAATTTATTGTATTTTAACCATTATATACTTGAGATGCCATTGTCATTGTTTGACAGATCAAGGATACCCTGGATAGAGCTTTATGCATATATCGCAGTCCAAAAGGCTGCAGGGAAAAGGCTTTTTGTATATGCTGCTCTAATGATTGGAACACGAAATGTAGTAACTTGCGTGACATGCAAAGATTGGTAAGGTAGTTGTTTTTATTTTCCCTGTTTAGCAATTGCAAATGTTTTCTGCGCACACTCCATCCACTTGTAATAGTATACCATTATTTAAAGAGGGTTTATATAATCCTCTAACCCAAGGAAATGTGTTAGAGAACTATCAGAAAAAAGTTTTTTTTTTTTTTTTTAAGAGATGAAACGTGTAGGAGTGCTGCATCTTTGTCGTATAGGTGCAGCCCATAGTTTCATTATCCAGACTTGATCTCATTGTCTTATCTATATACCATTATTTGAATATGTTTCCCTAAAGTTTCCAGGTGTTGACTAGGTGTTGCCTAACACCTCATCCTTGTGACTTTAGTCTAATGTTCACACTAATATATGAAGCTTCACCCCATGGGTAAGCATTGAAAGTGTTCAAAATATCAGTATTAGATACATATCATTGGGCTCCAAAACCAATGAATATTTGCATGTACTGGCTAATATGCAGTGTATTGCTCTAGGGCCTGTTTGGATTCGTGGAAGAAGATTTGAGGAAACAATAGTTCCTGAGAAAAAAGTGTTTCTTGAAAATCGAGGAAAAGTTCTCCATGATCGTTCTTCACACAAGATTTACTTGAAAAAGTTTTCCATTTGGACCCGACCAATATGGTCACCAATACCGTAATTCAAAATTTTGGTCCAGGTCATGGGTCCTGCATGGGATGGATCATAAACCAATAAATAAATTGAGATTACATCTTGAATGTCAAATGGTGGACATCCGATCAACGGTATTTTTTGTATTTAATTTCAATTACAAAAGAGCACATTTAAAAACAAAAAAAAAAAAAAAAAAAAACCAAATGGAGTTCAAATTTGTTCCAAATTAGCATATTTTGTTTACCAGTAGAGTTCAGAATTTGTACGAGACCAAGCTTGTCTAGCATTTTTGTTCCAGTCTTCTTCTTTTATACGTGACGAAATTACCTACATCCAACAACCATTGATTTGGAATCATGTTCCCGCCAGATCGTAGTTTAGATAAAGAGAGGATCAGGTAATCACAATACTTGTTACTAGAAGCATCAAGAAGCACATGCGAGGAAAAAGGAAAGGAAAAGAAGATTGGTTATGTCCCAAAGTGTCATGGAATGCATTTTGTCCAGAGGGAAACTTTCTTTCAACACATTAAAGACTTTATCGCATTTATAAGAAAGGAGAGAGGGCTGAGTAGACTTTCATGTATGAGTTAGTAGTAAAATTGTAAAGCTGCCCCAAAATTGCTGGGACAAGGCAATATGAATATGGGTTTATCAAGGGTACATAATCGGTTCAGCATATCAGACCAGTGCATCAGCTCTATGTTGGGATGGATGCATTACTATCTAACTCAATTGTCTAATTGGCAGTAAAAAACTATCATAAATTGTTAAATCCAAACCCTAAACCTACTAAAGTTTTAAAAATTGCACTGGAAGTCCTCATCTGGATAGAAATTAAATGTCAAAACCATTGTGGTCCCCATAATGTCTTGTAAATTTTGTCGAAAAAAGTGTGAAACTTGGTTTGCACGAACTGAAGAGTGAAAATCTTTAAGATAATGTCATATAGAAGGCACTTGTTTGCGAAATCTCGTAAAAGTTTCCAAAATGTAGAAAGGGTATTCATCTAAGCTATTCTTGGAATACACTGGGACTAAAACAGGTCAAAACCTAACACCGATTCCCTTTTTATATCACTACTAAATATATGAAACTCGATTATTAAAAGCATCAATGTGCATTTCATGTATATGATGGTAGGTTGATTTACCTTTTTTTATATGCAGAAACTTCCCTGTTGGGAGGCGGTTTATGTTGCACCAGTTTGCCTTTTTAAAGCTTCTGCTTTCTATTTGATTATTATTCTCAAGTATCTCATGAGTGGATTTGATTCATTAAATTAGGTACCATCTCTCATGCATGAGGCCATCACTGGCTAATGCAGGCATGGCAAAAGAATATAAATGCCTTTTGCCTTGGTATGAGACTGGAGCTTATTTCTAAGAATGGCAGGCATCCTTTGGTATGTTCTAGTTATAAATTAGTTTATTTGAAGAAGTTGGCATCTTTGTAACTAACTAAATTTTGATGGAGTTTTTTCCCCGTCTTCGACCGGTCCTGAGCCCCGCTTGACCGGTCCTGGGAGGCGCTCGACCGATCGTAGGTTCGAGCCCTGGCACGACTCAAAGTCCAGCGAGTTCGTGTTGTTTTTTTCTCGGAGGCTAAGACCAGTCCTGGAATTCCAGGACCAGTCGAAGGTGGGCTTCGACTGGTCGTGGACAGGCTTCGATTAGTCGAAGGTTACGCAGTTTGTTCCGCAATTTTGCGCGAAACTGTGGATTTGAGTCCTTTTGTAACCAGGATGCGAAAGGAAAGTTTCCTAAACTATAAAAGGGGTTGCCTAGAGTTTTCTAGGTAATGCAAGAGGGTTTCCTAAATCTTTACAAGGAATTTGCTAAAGGGTTCAGGGCTAATTAAAATGTGAGAGAAAGAGAGGAAGACAGAAAGGAAGCTTATAGAAGGGAGGTTCTGCTCGTGGAGGTTATCTACTATGCAATCTATATCTCAGCGTTTCTATGTCCTCATAATCGGTTAAATCTCTCCATTTCTCTATTTCTCTTATTGTTTATCCATCTGGTGAGTGAAGAAGGTTGTAACGTTCTTCTACTTCATAGTGGATTGTTGATCTGGATGAGGTCCCGTGGTTTTACCTCTTTAAGGGTTTTCCACGTAAAACTCTCTTGTGTGGTGTGTGATTGATGCATTGATTGTTTTCATTGCTTTATTATCCATAATTCTGGTTTGTTCTGGAGGGCTAGATCCTAAGGTTTTGTGCAAGGCCCCCAACAAAGTGGTATCAGAGCCAAGTTCATTGAACCGGTAGGATCGGTTTTGAATTATGGAAGGTGGCTCAAGGATGATCAGCCTCAATGGTTCTAACTGGACCATATGGAAGGCTAAGATGGAGGACTTGCTTTATTGCAAGGACCTATATTCTCCAATTTTAGGCATATCAGCAAAATCCAAGGATATGACTGATGATGATTGGAAGAAGATGGACCGAAAGGCGGTGGGGTTTATTAGACAATGGTTAGATGATTTTGTGTTCCACCATGTGTCTACAGAAACCTCAGCCGCTAGCCTATGGCTGAAATTACAAGGGCTGTATGAGAGGAAGACAACCGGTAATAAAATTTTTCTGATAAGGTGACTTGTGAATCTCAAGTTCAAAGATGGTGGTTCTGTGGCCGAGCACATGAATGAGGTCAGCAATATAGTGAACCAACTCACTTCTATGAAGATGATCCTGGATGATGAATTGCAGGCTTTACTATTGCTTAGTTCATTGCTGACAGTTGGGAGACATTGGTGGTGTCTTTAAGTAACTCCGCTCCAGACGAAAAGATATCCATGGAACAGGTAACCAGTTGTCTCTTCAATGAGGAGATAAGGAGGAAGTCTCAGGGGTCTACTTAGCAAGAGGCTCTTGTGACATAGGAACGGGGGAGAGGAAAGATCAGGAAGGGCGGGAGGCGGGAAGGCCGAGATAAATCAAGAGGCAAGTCGAGAGTAACAGGAAAAATGTTGATTGCTGGAATTGTGGCAAGAAGGGCCACTATAAGATGAATGTCGTGGTAACAATAAATTACTATTTGTTTGGTTTTCAACATGTTTGAGCATGAAATTGGTGTTGCATGATCATCTCACATTTGATTCTTGCATGATTTTTCCTATAACATGTATGATTGTATTATTTCTTATTGTATTCTTGTACTATGAGTGGTGTGTTGTCCTTGGTCTCTTCGGTAATCCAGCACCACATGCACACATGTCTAACTCATGCTATTAAGAGTAGTTGCATTTATATTAACAACCTGAAACTCCATGCTCGACGTATTGTGCGCATGATTTCACTTATGCTACAAGATGACCTCTTAATTGTTGAAGTGTTATTGAATACAACCCATTCTTTGGGTTGGTCAGGAACTGAGAATTCTGAGGGTGGACCCATTGGTTGGACCACCCTGTGACCAGACTGATTGATTTGGACGGACACGAATGGGTGACAGTAGTGAGACTACATGGGTTGCTTGCACCCGATGTCATGCGTTACGTGCACGCCTGAACTTGGGCAGCCTAGTCCATCGACTAACCAACTATGCTTGTTAACCATGTTTGCTCACGCCTATGTGGAACCTGAAACACCCCTTGCCCACTGACGCCCACTGACAACAGCTGAAAACTGATCCATAGTCTCGTAAGCCAGGCATAGTGGAATGGGACACTGTTTCCCAACTGTCGGCCTACTCTGGGGTGACGAGCCTCCCTATAGTGACCGCGATCGATCCCGCTTTCCAACGCTCCCCACGTGCTTGCAATCGGGAGTGTAGACCCCGATGGGATCAAGGATCGCTGGGTCATGGCTTGGTGCGTTGAGGGGTTCAAGCTTCGCAAATGGATGAGGGCATTGATATCGTTGGGGTGTACCAGTTTCCTCAACCTGTTAGATGAACGAAATTAACTAAGTACTCGGCTAACATTATTCATGCATCGCATTAGCTAGTATTTGGTGACTCGGTAGTTGAGGTCGCAATGATGGAGTGTTGGTCATGCGTGACCGTGAGATGAAGTTGCTCGAGGGAGTGTTGTGGGTGAGGTCATGCATCATACACAACTCATACATACGCATTAACAAAGACTAGTTAGTAATTTATGAATGTGTTTTTTTTCATTAAATTCATCATGGAATTGTTATTTGATGTTACTTATGGCCGATGACACCCACCGAGTTAGCTACTTACTCCCACTCTGGGACGGTATTTCAAAACACCAACCAGACCATTTACTTGATGCAGGTGAGGCGGAGCTCGACGATCGAGCGAGGTGAGCATGGATTGGGAAGATGAGCGTTCCTACTTCTAGCTTATGGATGGATCACCGTTTACTGTGCAGGTTGTTTATGGGTTGTTGAGTAGGGATCGCACCATTTCTTTTGGGCATTTCTTATATAACTTTTGTTGGGCGACACCTTGTGCGACTCGTTTGATATTCCTATAGACTTGTATTTCTTAGTCGCATTTATTTAAGTAGATTAGTGGTAGTTGTGGTTTATGTTCCAGTCGATTCCTTTATTGCTCATTTAAACTGATTCATGTACAAATCACCATAATTAGGATATAAGTGACACCTAGGAATTTGGAGGCTGAGTTCCTACACGGCCCCTGAAAACCCTGGGTGTTACAGGGTGGCAGGCAAGATGTCTTTCCTAGGCAAGTAGGGATGTTTTGGTGCAACACGTCCTGGGTAGCATTCCAGTCCATGTGATGGTTGCATCCCACCTTCTTGCACAAGTACTTGCGTCTTTGAAAAGTCGCTTCGCGAACTTCTTTTGGGGATGGGCTAATGGGAAGAGAAAGTTGCATTGGAATATCTAGAAGGCGATTGCTATGCCAAAAGAAGGAGGTCTAGGCATCAAGAAGTTTTAGATATCATGAAAGCGTTCCGTCTGAAAATGGCCTGGGCGATCAAATTCAAGGAAAAGGGAGTCTGTGGTGTTCTTTTATGGATGCGAAATATGGTTAGGATCTATCCCCTTCAGGTTTGAGGCGTCTATTAGTTTTCGCCTCACTATTGTGGAAGAGGATTCTAGCGTTGTTGCCCTTGCTGGAGTCTTATATATGTGTAGTGGAAGCTAGGTGAGGGAGAGTGCAGTTTATGGAGCTCGAAGTGGAAGGGGCTTAGCCCTCTTTAGCATCTAGCAGTCAGACCAATTCCTGCAGCCATGATGTCTATGAAAGTGATGCATTTCCTGGATAAGAATGGCCCTCTCCCCCCTCCGCAGTCTTCGGCTACCTCCCCCAGGGAGTTGTGGACTTCATTTTTCAGGTGGGCTTCTGTTTATTAGAAGGCCCAGATAGTCCCTTATGGCCTTTCACCCCCTCAGGCGTTTTCTCGGTCAAAATCGTTTGGGAGAAGTGCAGATCGAGTTTGCCCCACAAAGGTTGGGCTAGGTGGCTGTGGCTCGGTCAAAACTGTCTGTAACATGTTTCACATCCATCAGGATATGCTCAATTCCATCAAACATCTTGATGCGCACTGAACAATACTAATTACCTTACAAGTAATGTCATTGCCCATAAAAACTTATCCACCATTATACTTACTATAACTGGTGAACCAATCTCTGTGAGAGGTCATGCGGTATGAGGTCTTTAAATTCAAAATTCAGTCATTACTGAGGTAACCAGATTTGGATGCAGTAAAGACATCACTTCCATCTACCTCCTCGCGTGATTGCATCGTGTTGGCATCTTTTAGTGCATTCTCATATTTTATTCATTTTGATCTTTAGGATTCCTATAGTCCTTCTTTATATGTCTTGTCATCCCAAAATTCTAGCACTTCATCATGCCCTTCCCTTTCGATTTAGATCTAGATCGAGAATTTCCCTTTTCCCATTCAGAATTCCTTGACAACCTATATATACATTTGTAGAGGTATCCTCACTACTGTCTTTCCTTCTCTGCTACTTCTCATGAAGGGATGAGATGACAATTTCAATATCGATGATATCCCTACCATGGATTTGAGTGTCTACGAGATTCTCTTATGATGGTGGAAGTGAATTTAGTAGAATTAAGGCTTAATCTTTATCTACGATCATAACATCCGCATTCGTCAGTTTATAGAGCAATTCACTGAACGTGCTTATGTGTTCATTGAGATCAGATCCCTCTATCATCTTAAGATTATAGAATTGTTTCTTAAGATATAGAAGACTGCAAAGGATTTCTTTATGTACAATCCATCTAGTTTCATCCATACCCCTACGATGATCTTTGATCCAGGACATTATATAGGACATTGTCTACTAAACACAACCGGAACAAGGTCGTAGTCCTCTCTTCTAATTCATCCCACTCTTCATCTGTCATAGATGCATGATGTTTTACCTTGCAAAGGAGAGTGATCTCCTGGTGGAAAGATTCCATTCTTTCTGCAAGATCATGAATCCCTGGATCAGCGTCCACATGATTTTGGCTCATACCTTCGTTGTTTGCCATCGGCTTGAAGGGAATCGTTGCTTTGATACCAATTGACGCAGGGATGAACATGATGAGGTCGAGCACCGTCTCCCTCAAGAGGATAACTGTTCCAAATCCATGGAACTTATCTGGACTCCTCACAGAGGCTTCTCGAATCCACGAGAAAGAAAGCAAGCAAAATAGAAAATAAATTCTATAAAATTCAAAATTGATTAATGACTGAAATAAATGAGTTCACAACCCTTTAAATAAGGATACCAAGTAATGAGAGAGAAATCAGAAGCAAACTACAACTAAAACTCCTAGAATTCGCAACTTACTATAAATAGTACACTTACTATTTATAGACGGTCATGATGTCTACTTAGTGCGCAAGGTTTTTGGCCAAAAATAGTAGGTGTCCTATTTGGCTTCACCAAGCTGTTCTCCTAATTTTTCTAAGCGCTTTTCGCGTTGGGTGCAACTCCTAAAGCCCAACGGATGAAGAGTTATAATCAAACTAAAACTTACTATTTATAGTAAAAATGGAATTAAAATAAGGAAACGACCGTCGATCCAGGCGTATTTCGCAAACCCAGCTTGCGCAACCCAGCGTACGAGGTTGGTTGGCTAAAGTAGCTCATTCTACCCCCAAACTATATATTTTATGCCCGATAACTCATTTCGGATTGTGAGATACGTCCGATCTAAGGTCCGATGGTCCGGATCACTTCTGTCGTCGATTGGGCCTTTTCTGATCCATCTTGGCCATGAAACTATCCGCGACCTGCTCTACTTCACAACCAGATTTCAATAAATTGTCCAGAACATGCCAACAACTAGATTGGCAGGTTTTTTTTTTTTACAAGGTCCAGATTGGTAGAATATGATCAGCCGATCCACATGCAATATCAATGGTATCGGCCGATACTATCAATATCGCACGTGGCTGATATAATATACATATGGGTTATGTGAAGCTCAATAATATGGTGGGCACAATGATATTTCCCATATCAGATGATCACTTTGGTCCATCAAGAAATGGACAATTGAAACCAATAGCTCAGATGGCGGAGAGTTATTAGCAGAATACTTCCGCTTGATGAAATCATCAGTGAGTATAAAATGAACATGTTTTACTTGTCTGCCGCATCCAACTTGCCAGAGAGTTTTTCACCATCCTCCCAAAGAAGATTACATGGTGATTGCTTCTCATCTAGCCTGGTAAAGAAAATGAGAGAGAGAGAGAGAGAGAGAGAGAGAGAGAGAGAGAGAGAGAGATCCCACAGTTTCAAGATCCCAGCCCAACCCTGGTAGACTGAGTTGAAATACCTCGTTTCCACACTTGAGGTCTTGGTATCGATCCCTAGTGGGGGTGGCTAACAGTGGAGTGTGTGTACTGACATGGGTGTGTACTAACAAAGCTAACCCTAAAAAAAAAAAAAAAAAAAAAAAAAAAAAAAAAAAAAAAAAAAAAAAAAAAAAAAAAAAAAAAATAATAATAATAATAATCCCAGCCCAACCACAGACAACAACCTGGCCTTTCATCTGGAATCCAAGCCATTGATCAATGTGGGGCAAAAAACTAGCCATCATCATTGATACTATAGAAAGCAAAGGGTGTTTGGATGGAGGAAAAACAAAACATGGACATGGAAATTGTAAACTAGAATCCTCGGAAAATGGAAATGTAAATAATAGATTTTAAATGAACTACATGTGGGACTGTAATCTAAGAACTAGCCCTTTCCATGATTGCATGTAGAATTCGATAAGCTTGGAAAAAGAAAATCCAGGATTCAAATTATAGTAATGAATACTTTATTAAGATTAGAGGGGAGTAAGCTCCAAAAAAAGAAAGAAAGAAAAAAAAAAAAAAACACTTGCTAAAGGCCCCGAGATAAAAATCCTTGTTTCCCGCAACCTGGCCAATTCGAGCTTGCCATCTCCCATATTGATGATGCCTGAAAAACAGGACAGAACAGAGGTTTCAGCATGTAATCACTTCCTGCCTAGAGAAATGGGTGTTGAAAACGAAGAAAATTTAAAAGACTTTGTGACGCCACGGTGCATTGAAGTGCCTCTAGAGAATCCACGTATGGACTAGTTATTATCCAAATACATTAAGAAAACCATGCACGTACCATCGAGCCATCGGAAAGTTGAGATCTTCACTTAAGCTCCTGTATGTTGCCATTATTAGGTAATTTCAGACATTGATGTCCCTGTAGACGTTGCTAAATATTCTCTGACAAAATAGAAAAAGAGAAATAATGAGACAGGATTAATCTAACCTCTGCAATAAAAAGTATTTTCAATGTGAACAGCAAAGATTGTTTAGGTATAAAGGGTTTACTACTAGTGTTTGGATGGGAAAATTTGGGCATAAAGCAATTACAACTTTCTTTAGCTTAGACATTCATTCAATGGATCTGCACCGGTTTCGCTAGTCAGTTCGATCAGCGGATCTCATAAACTTGATAAAACGATGAGTAGTGTTATTGGCTCAAGCAAACATGGATCGTCCAGCAGCGGTGGTGATCGCATCGAAGAACTGGAGATGTTGCTCGAGGCCTTTTTCGTCGTACGTCATCGACAACACTCTCAGCAAATTACTATCAGTAAGTGTGATTAAGTTCCATGGTTTAAGAACAAATGCAGATTAACATGCCTGCTCACCGGCACGTGCTAAGCATGGGGCACAAAGTTTGCAAGATCTGGGCTGTTCATTAGGTGGGCCTCGCTGTGTATGCGATCAAACATTGAGCATTTGCTCAGATCAATGAACCATGCAGGTGGGTCCCACCTTTTGGTATCCAAATTGTTCGTATGGTGCTACCCATGGTGTATGGAAGATGCACCCAAAATCTCCCCTGTGGATGATCCTAATAATCCAATTTGAACCCCATCTAATGTGGACCGTTTGTTGTGATCGTCAATTTTTGTTTGACGGCTAGGATCATTCGATAGTAGAGATACTATGACATGGCCCATTTCATGATGGATCCCATCAGATCAATGGCTTAAGTTGCCGAAAGGTGTTCCCTATCATTACTGTTTCTGGGTTCTTTTGGTGCTGGGTCGTTTCTGTCTGGCAGGGGTTGCAATGGTCATGTTTGGGTCCACCTAGCCCAAATTGTTCCTCGCCAGAACCAACCTGTTACCTTGTGGCCGGAACCGACCCACTTAACCCATTTAATTGCAAAAGGGTTGGGCTCAACAGATCCAACCCAACCCAGCATGACTCATTCATACATGCATACACTGCATAATATAGGGAAAAGGAATGCTAGCGTGGCCCTATTAGTGGATACATACACTACATGTACGTGAAAATGATCAAGTGCAAACATTTCACTATATTATACTGATTGGCCGAGGGCCAGAAAATTTGGATAATTCTGACTAAGGTGAGCCTCACGAATAAGAAGAGTTAGGAGGGGACGCTCACCCTTGATTCTCATAGAGGGCCCACAATGTTTCGTATGTCATCCAATCCATTGGTTTGAGACTTGGGTCTATACTTCTAGCAGTTTGTTTTGGTTATTGGGTTGGTCATGTGGCCTGGCCCATTGATATCATGTATGGGCAGGTGTGTGAGGTGGGGTTCAATGCAAGCGCAACCCAGTTACTTAAATGGGTCACACACATTTAGCTGAGCCTGACCCTGCCTTAGAAGCAGGTTGTGTCACACCCATTGCTAGCCCTACTGTCAAGCATCATGCAGTGATATAATGTGTGAAAAGGCACGTTAGGTAGTCCACTCTTATATCAAAGACGGATGATAGAAAATGATAGACTAATAGGCGACATTAGGGGTGGCAATAGCTCGGGTCAGCCAGTGTGTCAACTGACCTAACCCACTCTTGCGTTGGGTTCAGGCTAAAGTAAATGGGTAGCGGGTCAAGCTCGGGCTAAAAATATGACCTGTTTAAGCAAATGTGTCAGGCTTGGGTTGAACCCTATCCAAACCAACCCAACCTACCCATATAGGATGTCAATGCATGGGTTGGGCCAAATGAGTCTAACCGACCTACCTAAAATCCAAAACAAAATAAAGAAAAGTATATGTATGTATGTATGTATCCATCGTTTGGGCTAGGTTGTGCATAGCCTTAGTCTCATATTCCATTCTTAAACCTGAGATGGGTTGTGGCGGGTTGCATTGGGTTAGTCGAGCTTAATGAATTTTTAAGTGGGTTGGGTTGGTTAGAGGGTAATGGCTTGTGGGTTTGGTTTGGGTAAGAATTCTTGGTCCGTTTAGCAATGGGTCGGGCTTGGGCTAACCCCAACCCATTGCCAGCCCTTGTCCACACTTGCTATACAAGTTGTGGCCGACCATATGAGCAGACCAGCCTGATTTTTGGGCCATGACATAGACATCATAGGGCTCACCTGACGAAGGGCAAGATCTTGCACACATGTGAATGCAAGTAGGAAGCCAATCCTACTGTTGCAGGTAACCTTCCCTTATCTCTTGAAGAACATGTTACATAAGTTATTCCTCTTTCTCCATCTTAGTGCCATCACATTCTTTTAGTTATCAAGCCCTCTATCTCCCTCCATGTGTCACATCTTAACTTAGATCCGGACTGTTCATCCATTGGTCCCCAATGTGGATGCTACATACCAAAAAGCACATCGATCAGCCAATCCTAATAACTTATTGGAGGGATTTTGAGGATAGCAGGTTTTATTGATAATTTCTGAGGATCATGAAATCCTACGAGTGGCCGACATTCGATGGGGAAAAATTCCTCCAACTGGGCATCGAGGATCACATAATGGTGTGATCTTTCGCATACAACCGCCACCCACCGGCGGGCCCAACAGATGAACAGTCCAGATCTCGTACATGTACCACACGTATAGAGATTTGAGTGATTTTCTATTTAATTAGCGTGAGTTAATAATTGATTTATTGGATGGTGTCACAGCTCAAAGAATACATAGATGATACAGAAGACTTCATCAACATTAAACTGGTGAGAACTTATAATAACACAAAGTTACAGCTCTTATAACATGTGTATGAGATCTATTTAATATTTACACTAGGGATGGAAATGGACCGGGCCTATTTACATAGTCAAGCCAGCTGGGTCCAGCCCGATAGTTCAAATTCTGGGCCTAAACCCATCTCAGGCCCACCCATTGCGAGGCCTAATTTACAGCCTCACTCACTGATCAATTCAATCCTCAATACTTCTTATTTTCCCAGAAAAGGCCTTGACTTTTTAAAGTTTCAAAACAGTCTTTCCGGGGTTGATATTTTTTTTTTTTGGAAAAGTGATCGAGTCTGAGAATTTGGGGCCACGCAATGTGCGAATGATTTCCAACCTGTTCAACAGACCATAATGATGATATGACCCAAAAATCAGGTTGATCCAAACATCATAGAAACATTTTACACTATCCAAAAACCTCCAAATTCACCTGTGGCTCACCTTTTTTTAAACAAAAAAATATATTATATACACACGCACTTACACCCCCATACACACCCACGCACTCACACCACAATGGAATTTCACCACAATGGGCACTTGAACCCATGACCTCGGGTTGAAACTCTTGTGAGTCCACCACGAGTCTTGAATAAGGACCCACCTGTGGCCTACCTAATGATTGGATCATACTGATATTTGGGTTGTCTGATCATGACCGTCGGTTTTGCCCCATTTTTTGGAAGTGTGTGATGCATTTGTTAAACAGGATGGATGTCATGCATACACTGCATCGGCCCCACAATGCTTGGCTCCACCACTTTTTAGGAAAAAAAAAAAAGAAACAAAGAAGGAAATTTTACAGAAAATTCCTCATAAAGTTGGATTTTACCAAATTATGCTTCCCACAAACTGAAATTACTAAGCAATACTTATTGAGGAGAGAAATTACCTAAACAACTAATTTTCTTTTCTTTTTTTTTTTTAATTTCTTCTTCCTCTTTAAAAAGTGGTGAATTGAGAGTTGTGGGGTACACGAGTTATATGTCTGACCTCTTACCCATCTAACAAATGCACCTTACCATGATTATCAGAAGAACCAAACCACAAAAACTGATATACATCACTCAAAAACATCTAAACTTATGTATAGCTCGATGGGTTTTAATTAGAGAACACAATGGAATAAAACTTTTTTCCACAATCTAAAACAAAACCTCATCTAGCGTGGACCTCCCGATAACAATCGTATCAAATTTCTACGAAAATTTAAATTACAGAGAGTTTAGATCATGTTCATACGTGTGTCAAGGGGTCATGGTGTAGAGATCTCTAATCCGATGCTAATCTTCCAACCTAGGATGTCTTTCCCCAATTAATCTCAGTGAGGAAAGTTAAGATTTGCCTAGTTGACAACTTTGGTAGGTGCCAAGTTCGACACATGACCACAAAGGATGGGCCACACGTGATCACAAGTTGTGAGGATGAAGGAGAAGGAGATGGAGAATCTCTCTCTCTCTCTCTCTCTCTCTCTCTCCACATGTCCCAGGGGTGGAGCCATCCAGGTCTCTTTCCGTATTTTGTAATAAGATAATATATATAAAGAGGAGGCATTCGGCTTTTAGAGGTTGATTCGCTTCATCCAAGGCATGTACTTGTGATTTAATCCTTCCACTGTCATAGCCATCAATTAGAGATCTACATCTCATGTTGATTAAATAGTGAAACCACAAGATCTGGGTAAACAAATAGTCATCAAGTGTGATTAAAGCAATTTTAGCAGTTAAAAAAACTTAAATGATTGAAAGCCTTAGAAAAGTCTATTAAAACATTTCCAGTGCTGGGTCCAATAGAAAAATCACTTGATGGGTCTCTAATCTAACAAAGTTAGCTATATATTAAAACCTAATGGATCTTATGTTGATTCTTGAAGGTACTCAGCGACATCCACTTTCAACGGCCATGTGGTAGCCTCATATGAAGAGCCAAGGCCTGTCAGTTAGAGTTGTAAACCTGCCACATCCTTAGATCCAACGATTAATCAATTTCATACAATATCAAGTTATGATCATCTTGATTATCTAGTCCACGCTAATGGGCCCATAAATTAGAGACTTGAACTCGATCCAACTAATGCAAGTGACCATAGATCGTAGCCCGGATCCTATATGCATAGTACTCACATAATCCTATGTGGGTTAAGGGTGAAGGCACACTAACATCAAGTCGATTCCCTAATGGTGTAGACTATCTATCCTAACCTAAGTCAGTTCCCATACACAAGATGACCACATATCTCATGATAGAGTGTTCACAAGTGTACCCTATGTACTTGTGTTGGCCATGGTCCAAAACGGGTACTAATTAAGATCTATGGCCTACAACTCTCTCAGTCAATGACTCTAGTGTTCAATTTCAAGTTCCCAAGGACTACTAAAGGACTCACTCGATTAACCGACATCATGCAAGTCCAAGGTAACACAAACATTGTGGTTTATTAGAATGTCCATGTGGGATGTGATGGGGTTTTCCTCCTCAGTTCAGAGGAGAGGTAGTGCAGCATGGATGTCTGAAATCTTGTTTCACCGCGCTGCTCAACTGTTCAAGTGGGCAGCTCGACCGGTCGAAGGGAGCTGCTCGACCAGTCGAGGGTCTCTTGACTCAAAGTCCAACAAGCTACATTTTTTGGCCTCGACCAATCGAGGGTCATGCTCGACTAGTCGAGGGTTACGTAGATTCTACGCGAATCTTGTGCGGACTGCGTAAATTTGAGGCGGTTTTGCAGAAGTGTGAAAATGAAGTTTTCTAAACTATAAATAGGGGTCCCTAAGGCTATTCTAGGGTATGCTAAGGTGTTTTCACGACCAAGGTGAGAGAAAAAAAAAAAAAACAAAACAAAAAAAGAGGAAGCTTGTGGAAGGGAGGAATCTGCTCGTAGAGGTAATCTATTGCGCAGTCGACGTCTCAACACTTCTATGTCCTCGTGATCGGTGAGATCTCTTCATTTTCATTATTCTCATATTGTTCATCCACTCCTACGTGAGTGAAGAAGGTTTGATTCAAGCGGTGTGTGCTTGTGATTGGTTGTAACATTCTACTTCATAGTGAATTGTTGCTCTGGACAAGGTCCCATGGTTTTTACCTCTTCGAGGGTTTTCCATGTAAAATCTCTTGTGTCGTGTGGTTTGTGCTTTGATCTATTTCATTGCTTTATTATATTCCATAATTCTAGTTTTTGGGTGGCGAGATCCTAAGTTTTTTGTGCAACACTCCTAACAAAGCGGTATCAAAGCATTCAGGTTAGTTAAACAGAGTGGGATTAGTTCTGAATTATAGAAGGTGGCTCATCAAGGACGATCAGTCTCAATGGTTCTAACTGGACCATATGAAAGGCTAAGATGGAGGACTTGCTTTATTGCAAGGACTTGTATGCTCCAATTCTAGACATATCAGCAAAGACAAAGGATATGTCAGATGATATTTGGAAGAAGTTGGACTGGAAAGCGGTGGGGTTTATTAGACAATAGGTGGACAATTCCGTATTCCACCATGTTTCTAGGGAGACTTCAGCTGCTAGCCTATGACTGAAATTGCAAGGGTTGTATGAGAGGAAGACAGCTGACAATAAGATTTTTATGATAAGACGACTTGTGAATCTCAAGTTCAAAGATTGTGATTCTATGGCTAAGCACATGAATGAGGTCAGCAATATATTGATGTAGAGCGGGTCGCGGACAATTACATGGCAAAGATGGATCAGAAAAGGCCCGGTCGGCGACAGAAGTAATCTGGACCATCAGACCTTCAATCAGGCGTATCTCGCAATTCGGGATGAGTTAGCCGACGTAAACTATATGATTTTGGGGTAGAACGAGCTACTTTAGCCAACCAACCCTGCTATGCTGGGTTGCAACGCTCGAAATTGCGAGAAACCCCTAATTCGACAGTCGTTTCCCTGTTTCAATTTCGTTTTTACTATAAATAGTAAGTTTTAGTTTGACTATAACTCTTCATCCGTCGGGCTTTAGGAGTTGCGCCCAACGTGAAAAGAGCTTAGAATAATTAGGGGAACGGTTTGGTGAAGCCAAATAGGACACTTACTATTTTTGGCCGAAAACCTTGCGCACTAGTAGACATCACGACAGTCTATAAATAGTAAGTTTGTTATTTATAGTAAGTCGCGAATTCTAGGAGTTTTAGTTGTAGTTTGATTATGATTTCTTTCCCATTGCTTAGTACCCTTATTTAAAGGGTTGTGAACTCATTTTTAAGCATTCATTAATCTATTTCAAATTTATTAGAATTTATTTTTATTTTCTGCTCTCTTTTCTCGTGGATTCGAGAAAGTCTCTGTGAGGAGTCTAGAGAAGTTCCGTGGATTCGGAATAGTTATCCTCTTGAGGAAGACGGTGCTTGACCTAACGTTCCCCCCTGCGACACATATTGAACCAGCTCTCTGCTATGAAGATGCTCCTGGACGATGAACTATAGGCTTTGCTATTGCGTAGCTCATTGCCTGACAGTTGGGAGGCATTGGTGGTGTCTCTGAGTAACTCCGCGCCAGATGGAAAGGTGTCCATGAAACAGGTAACTAGTTGTCTCTTCAATGAGGAAACAAGGAAGAAGTCTCAGAGGTCTACTCAACAAGAGGCTCTTATGACACAAGATCGGGGGAGAGGAAAGAACAGAAATGGTGGGAAGGCCCGAGATAAATCAAGAGGCAAGTCCAGTGTCAGGAAGGATGTTGAATGTTGGAATTGTGGCAAGAAGGGCCACTACAAGCATGAATGTCATAAGAAGAAGAATAACAAAAAAAGGAAAAGGAAAGGAGAAGGAAGATGAATCAGACTTCACTGAGATGAATCAAACTTCACTGCGATCGCTTCAGATTGCGATGTTGTAACTATTCTTTTAGTAAATCATAATGTTTGTCTCACTGCTATGAGTCAGGACACCAACTAGGCGATAGACTCGGAAGCCTCGTTTCATACGACTTCACGCAGGGATTTCTTCACAAGCTACAAGTAAGGTGACTTTGGGACCTTGAAGATGGGAAATTCTAGCGTATCGAAAATCGTAGGAGTCGGTGATATTTGTGTAAAGACCGATGTGGGCTGCACATTGGTTCTCAGGGATGTGAGGCACATTACAGACCTTCGCCTCAACTTGATGTCGACGGAAAGGTTGGATGATGATGGCTATGAAAGCCAATTTGTTGGTGGGCGTTGGAAGCCCATCAAGGGTTCATTGATCGTAGTCAGAGGAAAGAAGTATTGCACCCTTTATCAGGTAAGTGTCAGTGTATGCAAAGGTGAGTTGAACGTAGCAGAAGATTCAGCTTTTGACATGTGGCACAAGCGTTTAGGCCACATGAGTTAAAAAGTGCTTCAACTACTAGCGAAGAAGCAGCTCCTTCTAGAAGTGAGAGGTATATATCTCAAAACCTGCATGTATTGACTGTTTATCAGGGAAACAACATAGAGTTTCATTTGTTAAATCTGCTTCCCATGTTAATAAAATGTATACATTGGATTTGGTTTATTCTAATGTTTGTGGTCCTATGAGGACAAAAACCTTGGGTGGGGCATTGTATTTTGTCACTTTTATAGATGATGCATCTAGGACGGTTTAGGTTTATGCTTTGAAATTTAATGACGAGGTCTTTGGTGTGCTTAAAATGTTTCTTGTTATGGTCGAGAGAGAGACATGTAGATCATTAAAGTGCATCCGCATTGACAATGGAGGTGAATACATTGGTGACTTCCATGAGTATTGTAAGTCCCTAGGTATACGGCATGAACAGACGGTTCCCAAGACCCCCCGGCATAATGGTGTGATTGAACGAATGAATCGCACCATCATAGAGAGAATCAGATGCATGTTATCCCATGCAAAGTTGCCCAAGATGTTCTGGGGAGAAGCAATGTGTACGGCAGTATATTTGATAAACAGGTCTCCATCAGCCCCGTTGAATGGATAAGTACCTGAGAAGGTGTGGACTGGACAAGATTCTTCGTACAATCATCTCAGGGTGTTTGGATGTAAGGCATCCGTTCATGTACTAAAGGACGAGATGTCCAAGCTCGATGCGAAGATCAAGCAATGTGTGTTCTTGGGGTACGGTGATGAAAAGTTTGGCTACAGATTGTAGGATCTGACTGAGAAGAAGCTCGTCAGGAGTAAAGATGTGGTCTTCTTTAAAGATCAATGTATAGAAGACATTTATAAGCCAGAAAAGACTCATCCTAGTTCAGGTAAGCTAGAAGACATGGATCTGGTTACTCCTCCTGTGGTGCCTGATGACGGGGGAGTACATCAAAGTGCAGAGGATGAGAGAGTTCCTACAGAAGATGAATCGGGGGTGCAGCCCCCACTTGATCCACCTGTTGAGCCACAGGTGAGGAAGACATCTAGGGACAGACATCTTCCAAGAAGTACTCGCCACATGAGTACATTATACTCACTGATGGGGAGAGCCAGAGGATTACTCTGAGGCCCTAGCCGACGAGCATAAGGGGGAGTAGTTGAAAGTTATACAAGAGGAGATAGAATCCTTGCATAAGAACCACACCTATGATATGGTGAAATTGCCTAAGGGCAAGAAAGCTCTAATCAATAAGTGAGTGTTTAGAAAGAAGATTGAGTAAAAGAACTCACAAACGAGGTTCAAGGCCAGACTTGTGGTAAGAGGGTTTGGTCAGAGGAAAGGTATAGACTTCGATGAGATATTCTCACCAGTGGTGAAGATGACATCCATACGAGTGTTGCTTGGGTTGGCGACTAGCATGGATCTGGAGATAAATCAGTTAGATGTTAAAACTGCCTTTTTTCCATGGTGACCTGGAAGAAGAGATCTACATGAACCAACCAGAGGGGTTCGAAGTCAATGGCAAAGAGCATATGATGTGTAGGTTTAGGAAGAACTTGTATAAGCTGAAACAAGCTCCAAGGCAATGGTACAAGAAGTTCAACTCGTTCATGTTAAAGCATGAATATGACAGAACAGAGTCAAACCACTATGTGTTCACGTGCAAGTTCTCATATGATGATTTCTTAATTCCGTTGTTATACGTTGATGACATGTTCATCATGGGTAGAGACATCAAGAAGATCGACAAGTTAAAATAGGAGTTGGACAAGTTGTTTGTGATGAAAGACTTGGGCCTGGCTAAACAGATCTCAGGAATGGAGATAACCCGTAATAGAAATAGCAGAAAGCTTTGGTTGTCATAAGAACGATATATTGAGAAAGTCTTAAAGCAATTCAATATGAATGCAGCGAAGCCGGTCAGTACTCCACTAGATGGTCACTTCAAATTAAGCGACAAGCAATGTCCAAAGACGGAGGCTGAGGTGGATGAGATGAAGAATATACCATAGATAACATATGCAGTTGGTATTGTCAGCCGGTATCTTGTCAATCATGGCAAAGAATATTGGGCAGCAGTGAACTGGATACTGCGGTATCTAAGAGGCTCATCTAGGTTGAGCCTATGCTATGGTGATGGAAAACATGTGTTAGAAGGCAACGCAGATGCAGATATGGTAAGTGATATAGACTCCAGGAAGTCTACATCGGGGTTTATGTTCACGTTTATAGTGGGAGTAGTCTTTTGGCAAAGCAAGCTATAAAAGGTCGTAGCATTGTTGATGATAGAGACGAGTACATTGCGGTCACAGAGGCATGTAAAGAGATGCTTTGGATGAAGAGGATCCTACAGGAACTTAACCTGAAGCAGGAGCAACACGTGGTCTATTACGATAGTCAAAGTGTTATAACTTGAGCAAGAATCCAAGTCAGCACTCCGAGTCAAAGCACATAAAGATTAGGTATCACTGGATCAGGGATACTTTAGAACAGAAAGTGTTATAGCTTGAGAAGGTCCACTCGGACGATAATGGGTCAGACATGATGACCAAGGCATTGCTCAAGGGCAAGTTTAAGTTTGTAGAAACTTGGCTGGCTTGAAAAGACGAATTCTTCCTGAGTCGGAAAGGGAAAGATTTGATGGGGTTTTCCTCCTCAGTTCAGAGGAGAGGTAGTGTAGCATGGATGTTTGAAATCTTGTTTCACTGCGCTGCTCGACTGGTCGAGTGGGCAGCTCGACTGGTTGAAGGGAGCTGCTCGACCAATCGAGGCTCGCTTGACTCAAAGTCCAGCAAGCGAAATTTTTTGGCCTCGACCAGTCGAGGGTCATGCTCGATCGGTTAAAGGAGTCCTTCGACCAGTCGAGGACCTGGCTTGACTAGTAGAAGATTACGCAAATTCTACGCGGATCTTGTGCGGACTGCGTAAATTTGAGGCGGTTTCGCAGAGGTGCAGAAAGAGAGTTTCCTAAACTATAAATAGGGGTCCCTAGGGCTATTCTAGGGTATGCTAAGGTGTTTTCACGACGAGTGTGAGAGAGAAAAAAGAGAGAGAAAACTTGTGGAAGGGAGGATTCTGCTAGTAGAGGTGATCTACTGCGCAGTCGATGTCTCAGCACTTCTACATCCTCGTGATCAGTGAGACCTCTCCGTTTTCATTATTCTCTTATTGTTCATCCACTCCTACGTGAGTGAAGAAGATTTGATCGATGTGTGCTTGTGATCGGTTGTAACGTTCTACTTCATAGTGAGTTGTTGCTCTGGATTAGGTCCCGTGGTTTTTACCTCTTTGAGGGTTTTCCACGTAAAATTTCTTGTGTCGTATAGTTTGTGCTTTGATTTATTTCATTGTTTTATTATATTCCATAATTCTAGTGTTTTGAGAGGCGAGATCCTAAAGTTTTTGTGCAACGCTCCCAATAGGATGGTCATCATGATCGACGTCCGAGATCAGCCTTGTCCTATCCATATGGTTAGTGGATCAGGGCTCATATTGGTTTTTGAGTGCATGTTCTCATAACCCAGTTGCTGATTTGATTGGCCAGATTTTTGGGTGATGAGAAAATCACGCTGGATTTGATATGTTAGGTGATTGGATTTTATAAACATTCCATGTGGCTTCACAATTCTTAACTTTACTACCTTTCAAAGAGAAAAATAAGGCATTTTAGTACTTTCACCCCTTGAAAAAGCATATCCATAGATTTTCATTTTGTAAAGGCATGGTTTTGTATGATGCAAATTTCTGAAGAATTTTGCAGTAAAAATCCAAAAAAAAAAAAAAAAAAAAAAAAAAAAAAAAAAAAAAAAAAAAAAAAAGAAAAAAGAAGAAAAAAAAGAGAGAAGAAGAAGACAAGGGCATTTTGGTCACTCATGCATACACCACGTGGGCCCCACAATGCTCGGATCCACTAAGCTTAGGATGAAAAGGCAAATAGGCATTTTGGTCATTGCAGCTACCAAAAGAATGTTTTGAGGTCTTAAGAAAGTCGATCCCTTTACTGGGAAAATCAGAATTCTTGAGGGGTTTTTTCAGTCCCCATTCTCAATCTATAGCAATCTATTAAACTTGAGGAACTTGGCTGGAAAAAGATCCATGCCTAGTCCCTTGGGTCAGCGAAGCAACTCGACAAGTCTCATCAATTTGAGATCGAGTCACGCTAATGAGTAAATTCACTAGCAACTCAACTTGAAATCTCGTTGAATTCAGTTGACTCAATCAAATTCCGAGTCAAGTCACCGTTTTTTAGAAACTATAGTAAACATGGTTTCTTTCACATCTTATGCAGGACAATTTCCTAAACCAGCTGATCCAATTCGAGTTGTTGCTCATCGGCGGCTACATTTGTCGCTACGATTTTTGCAGTTGTATCGGGTGTCTTCGGAATGAACTTTACACCCGCATTTTTCCGGTATCCAAACAACTTCAATTGGGTCCTTATTGTAACCAGCATCTCGTGTGGTAATATATATATATATATATATATATATATATATATATATATATATATATATATATATATATATATGCAGCTTTCATCTTATATTTCAAGCATAAGAGATTACTGCCTTTGTGAGTATAGACTATTTTTATGGCCACTGAGTCATGTTGTGCTTGGGTTTTCATTTTGCACAAGTGAGGCCCATGGTTCCGTAATCTAGACCTTTACATGGATGGACCGTGCCCTAAAAAAGTCCTCGACCGGAGAATCTTAGCCTTTCAATTCTATTGCCTGCTAATATATTGTTAGTAGCCCAAATTCAAATAATTAAAAGAACTGAGGATTTTCCAGTCTTGGAGATTTTTGGGTCATGGTCTTTTCAATATGGTGGGTCACATCGGACCGCATTTTGGATCTCTAAAACATGGCCCCCACCCATACGAAATAAAAACCCTGAGTATGCCTATGAACAAATTAATTTACGAGAAAGATTGCCAATTTACGAGAAAGATCGCTAATTTACGAGAAAGATCACTTGTATCTTGATTGGAATTTCTAGTTTTTTTCATTCCTCGGTGTAATATACATATATATGAGCTATTTTTGCCAAGAATATTGTATCTTGATTGGAATTTCAAGTTTTGTTCATTCCTCAGTGTAATATACATATATATGAGCCATTTCTGTCAAGAATATTATATGCTCCAGCATTTTGCATTCCACAAGTAGACCGGCACTGATTTTTAGGCTGGGATACATAAACAGCGGGGGCCACCTGAAGATCGGCTTGGATCTGTCACATGTATGCCATTGGTTGAATTGGATCATTATACTATGATTTTTTATTTTTTTTTTAAAGCATCTTATGAACTGGGTACTTCTTAGAGCCAACAGGCTTTGAATTTCGAAGTAGATTTTAGTTGATTGTTAGATATTCTCAAGTTTCTCGAAAATGGAAAAAGTCAAATCCTATGATTAGAATTATCTTGATTAAGATGCTAAGAAAATTGACGATTTGCCAGTGCCGATCCTTTTAAACTAAAAGTCTCCCTACTTTTTATGGTGTGGTCTACTTAAGCTTTGGATCTGCCTCATTTTTGGGTTCATCCACCAAAATGATCTGGAAAAATGTATAGACGGTATAAATATAACACATACATCACGGTGGGGCTCACAAAACTTTGCCACATCAACGCGCCGACCTCGGTGTAATGCAGGACAATTAATCACTTGGTCTAAAAGCTCGAACTGTTAGAGCATCGTAAATAAATTCCTTTATATTATATCCTAGGCCCCACATCCCATGGATTAGGACCTCAGCTGAATCTCATCGTGGGCCCTAAATCATTTGGTTTTCGCCTCACACGGACTACCCACCCCGAGTGTGCTCTTGCATCCTAGAGCCAATCCTGCTCAAGCCCAGTGTGAAAATGGCCTTGCATTATAATATCATTTAGGTAGAGCATAAGCACTCGTGTAGAGTAAGGTGGTCATATGCGTAAGCACTCACCGTTCTAAATTGTTTAGGGGTTGTATGGATACGGAGAATTACAATTCTCAGAATTCTAATACATGCTATCTTTGCAATTTCTATGTTTGGGAGACGAAGGACATCGGAGATGCTGGCCATTGCAATATTAAAAAAATTAAATACTTTTGATTTCTAAATAGATGATGGAATTTTACACTCGGCTCATTTGGAACATGGGAATTTGAATTCTCAAGAACGATAATACCTGATATCGTTGCAATTCCTGCGTATGGTGGATGATGAGCATAGAAAATACTAGCAAGTCAAATATCCATTAGGAAATGCAATACCCAAAAGTGAGTGCTTTTGATTTCTAAATAGACAATGGAATTTCAGTCTAAGAGGTTCATTAGGATTCTCAGGAATTCTAATACCTTCTATCTTTGCAATTTCTACTTTTGGTGGATGATGAGCATAGGAAATACTAGCAATTCGAATATCCGCTGGCCATTGCAATATCCAAAATGGGTACTTTTGGTTTCCATATAAATGATGAAATTTCACTTTAAAGGATTGTTTGGATCGTGGAAATTAGAATTCTCAAAATTCTAGTACCTACAATTTTTGCAATTTCTACATTTGGGAAATGATAGGCATTGAAAATACCATCAATTCAAATGGATGCTGGCCATTGCAATACCTCAAAAATGGGTACTTGCTGATTTTCGAATGGATGATGGAATTTTACTCTTAAGGGCTGTTTGGATTGTTGTAATTAGAAATATCGGGAATACTAATATCCACTATTTTTTATATTCCTATGTTTTGAAAATACCGGCTGTTCAAATATTTACTAGCCATTGCAATACCCCAAACATAGAGTACTTTTAATTTCCACATAGATGATGAAATTTCACTCCAAGGGGTGGTTTGGATTGTTGGAATTTAAATTCCCAGGAATTCTAATACCTTTTATTTTTGCAATTCCTATGTTTGGGGGATTATGGGCATCGCAAATTCCATCAATTCAAATGGCCATTGGTCATTGCAATACCACAAAAATCAAAAACTTCTGAAATCCAAATAGATGAGGGAATTTCACTCTAAGGGGTCATTTGATACCTGATATTTTTGCAATTCCTCATTTGGGAGGTGACGGCATGAAAAATACTTGTAATTCAAATGGTTGTTGGCCTTGCAATGCTAAAAAATGGCTACTTTTGATCTTAAAAAAGATTATGGAATTTTACTGCAATTCCTTGCAAATACATTCCATGGTGAACCTAGTAAGGAAAGAAAAATCCTCTAACCTCTGAAACAGTTATTTTAAAATAGTGCTTAAAATGGTGCCTAAAATGCTGAAACTCCGTGGGCCCACCATGTTGTCACATTGACGTCCATTCTAAATCAGCTACATCCGCAGATTAGGTGGGCCAGACCACAAGGACCAATAGGGATGACATCGAAGCTCTGTAGGCCCACTATGTCGTATGTGACATGACGCAGGACAGTCCTAATTATGATGCATGCTCATGAACATAACTAAACAGCGGAAATAAAAGGAATAAATAATCTAAAGTTCTAGCAGTAATCATCATAACTGAGAAAAACATAAAGGAAACATGCAATGGAGCAGACCATCATCACAACCACGGAGTATGACATTCAATTATTACTTAGGTTGGATCCGGCGAGGGATGAGACCTCCCGATCTTGCATGGTCACACCCAATCGATCAATGAAGATCACTAGTCCGAAGAACCAAGAAGTTTCTCGGATTAGGGATTTGAGAATTTGAGGGTTTATGGTTTAGATCGGTTCTCAAGATTTTGATCAAAGAAGGATTAACCAAAACTAGAAAATAGAAAGAAGAAAATAATTACCTTGAAGAAGTTGGAGGGGCACAAGAAGAAATTAGAAAAGGAATATCAAGGGAAGAGAAGAAGCACCATTAGAGAGAAGAGAGGAAGGAGGCAACCAAAGGGTTGGCTTTTCATTAATCAATAGTTAAAATTCGAGTTTAGGGCTTTAACCCACTTAAATAAGCAAATAAAGACATAAAATTACTAAAATACCCCTACAATAAGCAAGTAAAGACATAAAATTACTAAAAGACCCCTAACTAAACAAAAACGCATAAATAACATAAGTACGGGAAAGTTCGGGCGCTCAGTCTTCTTTCTCCAATCTTCCTTCACATGTGTCTTCCCTGAGTGGGGTCTTCTATATGTCCAATCACATGTGAAAGGTCTTCAGCTCCTCAATAGTCGCCTATCCACAAGGACGACACTTGTGGTTGGCGCTTTCTTTGTTAGTACACCTTGAATGCGCTTATGTCCGCATCATGACGTCCATTCAAAATCAGCTAGCTCCACAAATTAGGTGGGCCATACCAACAATAAGTTTGTGTTTGGTGCTACCATATGGTGTATATTTTTATCAAACACATTCATCATCTAGTGTCAATCATCAGATGAAGGGAAGATAACAAGAAATCAGCTATATAAAAATCTCAGGTGAGGCGCACACCACTTGAACTATAATAGGTTGCACGTTATCCGCATTGCGACAAATTCACTCCGTACATCCATTTTACTGGATTATCTTAGGATACGAGAAAAAAATGAGGCGGATGCATGTAACGCCCTGAAATTCGGGGGTCGAGTATGAACTCAACTCCCGAGTTCCAACGCATCACTTATGCAACATACACAATGTCGGTTAAATGTTGTCTGAGTTAGCGCAATAAACATGAATGAGATTAAACCAAAACAGTAATTCATACCCAGTTCAATTGCATTTAAAAACAGCGGAAGACTGAAATTTTATATACAAGTATGTAAAGTAACAAAATTTTCTGAACTTCAGGGTATGAGCACTAGCTGAGCACCAATATACACGTAAAGTTTGTAAATTAAAAAACCCAAAATACATCCTCAAAAGAGGCCCCAAAAGTCCCGCGATGCAGCCGGCCTAGGCGTAGCCGTCAGAATACTGCATGAAAGAGAACTCCTCCTGGTCCTCATCAACGTCGGGCTCTAGCTCCTGAACCAAGGCGCCCTCTAATCCTGCAACAGAGTCTGGTTGGTGTGTACAACACCGTCCCGTATCGTGGGAGTGAGTAGCTAACTCAGTGGAACAATAATGCATAAGTTAACATGTTATCAAATCAACCAAGCAGTAATGATAAAGCAGTACAAATCAAGCATTTCTAACTACTCTTGTTCAAAATGATATGACATGATGCTGTATGCCCTTGCCAAACCACCCTCAAGCGACATCATCTTACGTTCGCGAATGCTTAACTCCCTCAGTGCGCCACATCTACAAAGCACATGCGGTGCGATGATGCTCGTGATTGCCAAGTTATTATTAGTCCATTTCAATTAGCAGTATTGGGAAACTAAGGTACCTCCCTTGTATCATTCCCAACATGATCCATTCTAGGGTCGTCAGTCCTAGTTATTCTCATACGATGTTATGGTTTGAGAAGCTTAGTGATGGCATCACAACAGGTTCGTCACCCGTCAGCGCGGATACAGATCTCACCGTATGCGGCTCAATTGCTGGCCGTCAGCTCGAGTACAGGTCTCACCGTACTCGGCTCAATCACTAGCCGTCAGCTCAAGTACAGGTCTCACCGTACTCGGCTCAACTCACACTCTAGTTACTGTGAAAGGCTCGTGGCCAATCACAGATACTTAAAGTACACTCGATGATACCACGGAGGACTCGTCGCCCGTCAGCACGAGCACAGATCTCACCGTACTCGGCTCTCGCCGGAGTATCGACAGCTCGAATACAGTGTCCCATACCACCGTATTCGGCTCACGAGATAGTTGCGCAATGGTCACTACGGGGAGGCACATGGCCCCAGCATAGGCCGACAGCTCGACCACGGTGTCCCATACCACCATGCCCGGCTCATGCGTCTTAGCGGATCTAGGTATCATGGTTAAACAGGAATCACCACTGGTAAGTTTGGTACCCTAGGTTCAAGCAGTAGCGACCAAACAAGGTGAACACACAACTACACTTCGGTTCAAGTGGCGAGCCTGACTAGCTCGAGCGCACCACAAGTTGAGCGATATGGAGCGCAAAAGCACTCCGCGTGGCCAACCACTATCGCCAACCGAAGTACGACTCGGGTTCGCCGGACCCGTCCTTTGTGGTGACATGAATCTCAGCCACAATCACAAGTCTGGTACCGAGTGTTTGGACTATAAACATAGTCCCAAACTCAAACAGTTTTCATCGCTAGCATGTGAAGTAAAGCATGGTAAACAAGCAATACAAGCATGTTAGTCGACATGTTATAAAGCATAAAGTAAGACATGGAGTAAGCATGTTACAAGGCATGTTGAGAAGCATGTTATAAAGCATATTGTAATGCATGTACTACAGCACTATCCCCATAGGGATAGAATTGTGTGTGCACTGCAATTAAGTGGTTGCGGTGAACCACCGCATGGAGGGGATCCTACATGTCTCTAAGGGAGTTGGAGAATCCATATCAGCGCCTATCTAAGGCACTAGTACATGCACATGTACACCTACATGCACATACACAAACACTTAGAATACACATTTCCAACATACATGACGTATGTTAGGCAAGTTCGTGATTGGGTTGTCCCTAAGCCCCGGGAGTATTTTTCCCGCGTATATCGTATTCATACAACAAATAATCATTACAATTACATATCCAAAATCCGCACGCATGCGGGATTTCTAGAATACGCAATTTCGACATACATGGCATTTACACATGAACATATATTTTGCGATCTCTTTCGCCGAACTAGTATTTTATCCACACATGATATAATCAAACATTAAATAAACATGTCAAACATTTTCTCAACAAAAATACGTATACGGTATTTCTACGTATATCAAGAGTATGTAAAATTCCATAATCTTTATCGCTAATCGAAACAGGAAACGGAAAGCACTTTGTACATGTGCATTTGCATGCAGATCATGAATCTATCATTATCTGTCATTGAAAGCGTTGAAAACCGTAACTTATACGCTTAAAGTCCTCACCTCAGCCCTTGGAATTCCAACGAATCAGCAAGAAGGTTGGTGCTTCCGTATACGGGAGTTTCTTAGCCTAAAGATCGCATTCGATTAGTCTTTCCTTAACCTAACACTAATTAGGCTCAAATCAGACCTAGGGTTAGGGTTTCTTACCTTCAAATGGGGTGGAAACCGCCGGGAAACCTCTTGGAATAGCGCGGTGTAGGCCGTGGGAGAGGTGGAAGCAGCAGGAGGAAGATCGGCTTCGATCTCCACAAGTTCTCTCTCTTTTCTCTCTTTCTCTCTTAGGGTTTTAACCCAAATTCGTATGGCTGTGAGAGGGGCTGTTCTAAGCCCCTTTTATAGCCACAAACCTTCCCAAAACAGACTCAGGTTCAAGGGTAACTGCTTACATAGGCATTTCGCCACTTTCCAAGCTCAAAAGGGGTGTTCTGGTAGCCCTCTTTGAGCCAAACGTCAGACTTAAGCTCACCCACTGCGGATCCACGTGGGATTACGTTTTCGGCTCGATCGGATTCCCAGATCGCACGTGGCGGACCACTCTCAGTTCAACGGTCCGTGGGCCACGATCGGAATTTCTGAGTACATGTAAATGTTCCTGAAATTTTTCTTAATCCGAGGGTGTAATTTGGTCTGATTCCGACGGTCAGGTTGCTTAATACTGACTTGCAACCGAAAGGTGCCAGATCACTATTCCAGATATTTTCTCTTGAATGGAAATAGTGTTTTTCACACTCCCTCGCTCCGGAGTGAAAATAATGGCCGTGGGACATCGGAATCATCTGATTTTTGAGATGATTGTCAAGCCCAGTGGGGCGGTCCTGGTTCCTTAGCTTCGTGTTAATCGGACTCCCGATGTGCGATCTAGACCTCATACGAAGTTTCGTTTCAGTCCCGAGAGCAGACGGGTAATGAGTTTGGCTCTAGACTTTAGGGTAACCTAGAGTCACCAATTCTGCAAGTTTTGGGTCTTGCAGATCGTATTTAAAGCGATCCCAACGGATTTCATGATTTACCGAGTTTAGCACTTAGTTAACTTTGTTAAATTTCTAAAGGATTTAATCCTATGTGATTTCTGGTCGAGGTGGTACTCGGCCCAATGTACGGAAATTTTCAGGTCGTTACAATGCAAAACTCAAGTGGGCCTCACAGTAGGTGGTTGAAGATTGAATATCCACCGTTGAAACATTCCTGGACGACATAAGTTTCCAATCAAGCTAATATTTTTGGGTGCGGATTGGATACTGACAAGGTCGGTAGCCAAATGGCTATTAAAGTGACGTCACCAAGCTCTGTGGACCCCACCATGATGCGTGTGTTGTATTCATACTGTCCAACCATTTTTAGAGATCGTTTTATGGCATTACAAAGAGAATGAGATAGATCCAAAGTTCAAGTGGACCCACCACAAAAAACGTGGCCCACCCTGATGTATTTTTGAGATCCAACCTGTTCATAAGTTAACATAGAAATAGATGAAGTGAAAACAAAAATATCAGCTTGATTGGAAACTACTGTGGCCCCTAAGAAGTTTTGAATAGTGGATGTCGCTATCCCCACCATTTTCTATGGTGGGGTCTGCTTGAACTTTAGATCTATCTCATTCTCTTTGTAATGCTATAAAATGAATTACTCTAAAAATGGTTGGACGGTATGGATACAACACATGCATCATGGTGGGGTCCACAAAGCTTGGTTATGTCACGTCAGTAGCGATTTGGCTACTGACTTTGTCAGTATCTAATCCGCGGCCAATAGTTTTGTGTTTTCTATTCAAGCTAGGAATGACCTCATGAACGACATAAATGACAGATAAACATCACCTGGACTGCAGGAAGACATTTTCATTCCTAACTTTTTCCTCTCATTATTTAAGCCGCACTTGAGTTTTCGATCTTCCTTATTTTTTAATCATATTCTAACATGATCTTTAAAAGGGATGAACAAGGTGGATTCCTAACAATCATCACGTGGGCCACCTAACTCCAGTGACAGGAACTGCTAAAGGTTCTCGCTGTCGCAGCAACAGGATTGCCTTGTGTGCCACACACCACTTACTTCGGTTGTATTACATCACTGAGTTCTATTGGCCCAACATTATGTATGTTTTATATCGTACATTCATTTTAGGGCATGTGTTCAAAAATAAGCCTGATCCAAAACTCAAGTGGACCACACCACAGAAAGCAGTGGCCATAATGACATCCGCGGTTGAAACCTTCGTAGGATCCACGATGATGTATATTTGCCATCCAACCTGTTCTTTATATTTTTTAGCCATGTTCTAAAATACTCTGGCAAAATAGATAGAATAGATGTACGGTGTGAATGTAACACATACATCATGCATCATGGTGGACTGCAGCTGACGTCAACACACCAGCGTGTGGCAAACCACGCACAATCTGCGCTTCCGTTTCCGCGGAAGAGGATTAGCTGTTACTCAGGTACCACCTTAGTGGTGTTACACTTATAGGCCTACCTTCATGTATATTTTATATATCCACGCCGTCCATCTGTTTTCCCATCGAAATTTAGAACCCTATCCCATACCTTAAGAAGATTCAAATCTCTGGTGGACAGCATTACTAGAAGCAACGATGAATGATTATTTAAAAAATAAAAAATAAAAAATTGGGCTATAAAAGTTTTGGATCAAGCTTATCTTTTTATTTTCCTATCATACAGGTCTTATTGACTTGATCAACAGATTGGACGTCAAATAAACATTAAGAAAACCTTATTATAGGGCCTTTGGAATTTTTAACGGTGAGGCACTCAAACACCGTTGTTTGTGGCATGGTCCACCTGAGATCCAGATCTGCTTAATATTTGGAATCAGTCCGAAAATGGTCCAAAGCAATGGATGGATGGCATGGATATACAAAAAATAATAATAATAATAATAATCATCAACGTGGCCCTATGGTAAGGGTTCCGGTAATTATGGCCACGTTGATGATTATTTTTATTTTTATTTTGTAATTACCTAATTTGCTCCCAGTGGCAAAACTGGTCTTCGTGGGCAAGTAAAGATTTCATAAATCAAGCAATCACTCTGTCTTTGAACTCTTGGAGCTTGAACCCAGCCCATTTACATGCATACCTAACTATCTTTTGAGATGTCAACCATACCAAGAAGATCATGTCAATCTTGAGACCATTAATATTGGATGATAATATCGACCTTTTCTGTCCCGCTATCAATCTAAACCCTTAGTAGGTCTACACTTGAAGCTACGGTGATATAACTTCAAGATGGCAGAGGGTGGAGATCTAGAGGCCTATATCAACAACTTTAACAAATTGGTTCACAAACTGCTAGATATGGAGATAGTGATTAAAGATGAGGAACAAGCATGTATGTTGTTGAATTCTCTTTCGGTATCGTATGAGTAATTCAAAGATACAATGTGCACCACAAATAAAACCTTAAATGTCGACACTGTTATCTCAGTCTTTCGAGGGAAGGCTATGAGAAAGTTAAACGGCAGCATGGGGGCATCTTCTGAAGCACTGTTTACGAAGGGAAGAAATATTAAGCGAGGTATAAAATCTTCAAGACCTAGATCCAAATCTAAAGGCAAGGGCAAAAGAAAATTAAAGTGCTGGAATTGTGGGATGACTGGACACATGAAAAATGATTGTTCCAATCCTAAAGCGAATAAAAAAAACTCAGAAGCTTCCTCTAAGGAGGCCAATGTTGTTACATTTGATGAAGAAACAAATGGTGGTGATGTTCTGTCTGTGTCATGATCGGATACTTACATGACAATCTTAGAGATGAGTGGATCCTTGACACAAGAGCATCATATCACATGACTCCTCATCGGCTGGTTTGTTAGTTACAAGGAATGCGATGATGGACATGTTTTTATGGGCAATGACAATACCCGTAATGTTATGACTATTGGTACTGTGAGCATCAAGATGTTTGATGGTATGGAGCGTGCCTTGACTAATGTCAAGCGCGTTCTTGATATGAAAAAAAGTTTGATTTCTCTCAGTGCACTCGAGGCTATAGGGTGCAATTCATTGGTATTGATGGTGTCCTTAAAGTTTCAAAAGGGACACTCGTGATTACGAAAGCGCAAAAGCACGGAAACCTTTGTAGGTTGATCAGAAGCACTTCAACAGGTGGAGCAGTAGCAGTTGTTGTAGATTTCACTTATGTATGTATGTGGCATGCTCGTCTGGGCCACATAAGCGAGCGGGGTATAAATGTACTATCTAATCGTTGTTTGATTCCAGTTTTTAAGAATTCTGGTTTAAATATATGCGAGCATTGTATATATGGTAAACAATCTAGATTATCTTTTAAAAGTGGAAAACATGTATGTAAGTGAGCGCTTGATTATTTACACTCTGACGTATGAGGGTCATCGCCAGAGGTTTCTATTGGGGGGTCGTCATGGTTTGTTTTATTTATTGACGACTACTCCAAAAAAGTTTGGATTTACTTCATGAAGTGTAAATCTGAAGTTTTTACCATATTCAAATAATGAAAGGCAATGGTGGAAAAACAGTCAGGGCAAAAAATAAAGGTTAAGGACTGACGATGGTGGGGAATTCACTTCCACTGAGTTTAATGAATATTACAAGGATGAAAAGATCATTAGGCACAACACAGTGCACCACACGCCCGAACAAAATGGTGTGGCCAAGCGAATAAATCAGACACTCTTAGAGAGGGCCCGATGTATGTTAAGTAATGCTGCATTGAGCAAGGACTTATGGACTGAGGCCGTTAACACGGCTTACTATTTAGTCAACCGGTCTCCTTCTACGACAATTGAATGTAAAATCTCAGAGAAAGTATGGAGTGGTCATAATGTCATGCCCCAAACCCGAAAATCAGATTCACAGGAATCCCGATCGCCGAATCCGGTGCCAACACCCTCCGTAGTACCCCATTCTCAACTCCTAGCATTCATACGCCAGATTCCGATCCTGGGATCCTAAAAGGAGGATTTTTTTTTTATTTTTTTAAATGTACATTTAACTCGTAATAAGCATGACTACAAGTATACGCAAATCACAAAGGCAACATCATCATCACATATCCACTAATATAATCATTTGAGTACAAATGCTAAAAAGGAAATACATAAGTCAAAAATCAAGCTCCAGAAGACCGTTGCACGCTCTAAGCTCAACACTGCTGCAACCTAACATAACCTGCACGTATTTATCATGTATAAGCTTATATAAAGCTTAGAGGGTGATGTAAGTGTGTGCACAAGGTAAGTGTCAAGTATTCAACGCAATGTCATAATCATACAATGTCAAAATAGGCGCAAGGTCATGAATCATATGTTATCAGAGTAAGTGAAAATATTGACAAGTCCATGAGTTAAACAATATTAGAATGCGCAATACAGATCAACTATATAAATGAGGAACAATATTAGGATACGCGATACAGATCAACTATACAAATGAGGAGTCATAAATAGTCAAATATCAGATGCCGTATCTAAACCATATAAAGGCAGAAACACAGGTAACCCAAAATGTCATATGCTGTGAATGTAATGCAATATGCGATGTGAATGGAATGACCATCCTAGAGTGTGAAGTCGGGATGATAGTACGTAGTATCACATGCTATGGGGTCCATCACAAGGGACTTCTATCCAAACCAGTCTCATACCTAAATTTAGATAGTCAGACTTAATGTAGTAGACTCCTGATCTCAGGTTAGTCGCGCGTCCAACTGAAATCCTGGCTATGCGAAGGTACACAATAGTTAGTTGCGCACCACCAGCCCGAGTGAATATTGAATGAATGAATGAATGAGCATGTAATTCTTGCCCAATAAGTCCACATATCGTACAGTTCCTCTCTGAAAAATCGCCGGGGTCTATTACACTCCAAACCAAATTGCCGCCCCATCACGCACAACAAAGCGAGTGGAAGAGACCTCACTATCCGCCTACCAATATCGGGCCCGGCTCATCGATAGTGGACCCATTCCTCGAGCTGGTCAGACTCAGCCTAGCATTGCCCCCTCCTCTCGGGAAGGTAAGGTCGTACCCCATTCCAACCGACTACGACATAGTGGGAGACCTGGCCTAACGGTATATGACCCTCATACGCTCATGCATCCACTCGGTCTAGACGTTGGAGCAACCTCTAGAACCAAGAGGGTTTAGGGACTTTCACCCAAGGATATCTATAGCACCCCATGTAGAACATATTTCCGGTGTCCCGTCTGGCCATCCACGATATGCCTGTGGAGGCTACGACCCTGATGTCGCTAGGGCACACAATGCAAAATGCATGATCCATGCAATCCAGTCATGCATCAATCATGCGCATACCGTGTGCTCACGTGAGAAAACCTCTGCCTATCAGGAAGTCTCATAACAATCTGCTTAATGACATATGCAATGGTCAATCACATCTCATAACAAACATGCAGATGATGCGTATGGGCATGTATCATGATGTTATGCAGTCACATACTCATAATCAGTATCAATAACTGGTATCAACAATCGGCCTCGACAATGTGAACATTTAACCAACATTGCCCCCAAGGAATAGCTCACACAAAGCCAAACATATAATGGGCCCACGGCCTCACACAAAGGCCTAGTATACAACACAATGGGCCTTACTTAAGGGCCATATATACACAATGGGTGGGCCCTGCTCATGGGCTTTAAATACATGACATGTGGACCCTACACATAGGTCTCGAATACATCAAATGGGTCATGCATCATGGGCCTAATACATATCACAATGGGCCATGCGCATAGGCCACGAATACATCACAATGGGCCCCAACTCGGGTCGCATATACATCATCTAGGTCTCGACAATTGGCATTGGCCTCAACAATCGAATTGACACTCGGAATCGGCCTCGATGCGCAGCCTCGACAATCGAAAATCAGCCTCGATACTTGGCTTCAACAATCGGAGTCAGAATCGACAATCGGCATCGACATCGATAATCGGCCTCGATACTTAGCCTCGACAATCGGAATCGACCTTGATACTCGGTCTTCGACAGATTAGAATCGGCCTCGATACTTAGCCTCAACAATTAAAATCAGCATATACAATCGGCCTCGATAAATCGAAATCATCAGAATTGACTTTGATACTCAAAATCGATTGATAATCGGAATCGAAAAATCAGTCACGTCCATCGGAATCGGTAATCGGTCACGACAATCGCACCGATCGATAGTCAGAATCTGCAAATCGGTCACATCAATCGGAATCGGTAATCGGTCACGACAATCGCACTGATCGACAGTCAGAATCGGCAATCGGTCACATGAATCAGAATCGGTAATCGGTCACGACAATCGCACCGATCGACAGTCAGAATCGGCAAATCGGTTACGTCAATCGGAATCAGTAATCGGTCACGACAATCGCACCGATCGACGGTCAAAATCGGCAAATCGATCACGTAAATCAGAATCGGTAATTGGTCATGACAATTGCACCAATCGACAGTCTGAATCGGCAAATCGGTCACGTCAATCAGAATCAGCAATCGGTCACGACAATCAAAATCGGTAATCGGTCACGACAATTGAAATCGATCGATAATCGGCCTCGAATACACAACAGGTGTGCCCTGCACCTAGGCCTTAAATATATCATATGAGCTTCATCGTACGGGCCTCAATACTAGGCCTCGTATATATCAAGTGGGCCTCATTACATGGGCTTAACGATACAAACGGGTGGACCCTTCACATGGGCCAAAATACATCATGATGGGCTGCACCAATGGGCTTTATGTATATCAAATAGGCCGCACCGCACCAATGAGTCTCATGTATATCAAATCGGGCCGCACCAATGAGCCTCAAGTATATCAAATCAGGCCGCACCAATGGGTCGCATCTATGGACAACTCGGATCAAACACGTACATCACGTGAGGGCCACATGGACGGTGTGAATAACATATATATCGTTGTGGGTCCCACTGATCTGGACAGATGGGCAGAGTGGATATAGAATATATACATCAAGGTGGGGTCCCACGGAGCTGCTGGATGAACAGCGTTGATAATACATATATCAAGGGGCCCCATGTCTAGGTGGACGATAATGATAAAACACAGATATCATGGCGGGTTCCCACCATCCAGATGGAGGTGAGGATAGAACACATCATCAAGGTGGGCCTCACAAATGGGCAACAATTACATCAGAGTGGGCCTGACAGATGGAAAATAAACATCAAGATGGGCCCTGAAAAAGTTTCAACGGTGGACATCAATGCCTCCACTGCTTCCTATGGTGTGGCCCAGCGGAGATCTGGATCGGCCTCCATTTCGGCCTTAGGCCCTAAAAGTAGCTAGAGAAACGGAGGGACTGTGTGGATGAAACACATACATCATATGGGACCCACATCAGCTAGGAGGGGTGCTGGCCCACACCGTTCAACAGATGAACGGTTTGGATAAAAGACATGCCTCATGATTAGGGCCTGCATGGCACGTTCAGATGGACGATTTGATACAACACATACATCGTGCAGGCCCACTGCACCATCCCAATGGACGGGGTGGATGTAGGAACAGATACATCAAGGTGGGTCCCCCACAGCCCATCCAAATGGACGGCGTGGAATGCAAAATATACATCAAGGTAGGGCCTTACATGGTACTGTCAGCAATGGACGGTGCTGATGATCACACGGGTAAAACACATAAATTATGTGTGGGCCCCACAAACTGCGGACGTCATGGGTAGTGGCTGTCCAACAGAAGGACGGCCCAGATATAGAATATATACATGAGGTGAGTCCCCACGTGGGAGTGGCCCACCATAACAGTTTACCTTATAATTTATTATATTATATTCTATATACATGAGGTGTTCCACGTCGGAGTGGCCCACCATAACAGTCACCTTATAATTAATATATATATATATATATATATATATATATATATATATATATATATATATATATTATGTGTGTGGAAGGTTGTGAGAGGTGCCAGCGTCCAGACCTGGACGCTGGATGGACGGACGGTGTAGGATTTAGAAAGCATGCATAAGGTGGGTCCCATCCCACACGTGCAGTACGTGTGGGTGGGTCCCACGTCCAAGCAGCTGGACAGATGGTATAAAACGCATACATCATAGCAACCACAGAGCCTGCTGTCGTCACTTGCAGACAGATGGACGGTTGGATGCAGAATACATAAATCAAGGTGGGCCCCACCCCTCACAAGTGCAGCACGTGTGAGGGTGGTCCCACACACTGCCAAAATAGATGGACGGCGTGGAGAATGCATACATCATGGTAGGGCGTCCATGTGATGGATGGCCTGAGAATAAAACACTATAAGGTGGCCTCGCGTCCCTGGTTTGGACGGACGATTTGGATTAAACGCTATAAGGTGGGCCCCACGTGCATGTGGCCCACCTGGTTTTTGGATCAAACTAATATTTGTGTTCTCCTTTCAACCGATCTGGCTGCAGATTGCTACTGCTTGTTGCCTTGTATCTGCCCCAATCAGGGTCCATGATCTCACCAAATGGACAGTCTGAAGATGGATGGTGAGGATTATACTATCTACACCAAGGTGGGGTCCACACAGGTGGCCCGCCAGCTTGGAAAATCAAGCGAATATTTGTGTCTTTCCCTTCGTTTGGGCCTGTGTGACCGGCCGGTCACACAGGCCACAACTAGGCAGCAAAGTGGGCTCAACGGTGGACAGCAGTGCTGTCCCATGGTCCGGGCAGTGAGGATAAAACCCATTCATCATGGCTGGGGTCCACACGTCCCACGTGGCTAGATGGTGGACCCAACACATCAGGTGAGTCCCAAGTGAGTGAGCCACCCCACGATCAAGCTGACATTTATATTTTCCCTTCATCCTCACCGGTCAACAGCTAGGTGGGCCACCGCTACTGCTGCACAGTGGGCGGCCCACGGCTGGATAGCGTGGATGCATATATTTCGATGGGGTCCACAACATATGGGAGAGAGAGAGAGAGGGAGAGGGATCGGAGTGGCCCCTCATACAAATCATATATCACGATGGGTCCCACCATGTGTGGGCCTTCAAATCACAAAATCAAACAATAAAAATCACCCACCTTATGATCTTCTTAGTCCTCTACTTCCATCAACGCATCCTAAAGCTCCGAGGGACGCATTTTAACGGTGGAGATGATCATTAGAGGGTAGAGATGGGAGGTAGGAAGGTGGGCCACACTTGCTCTCCATGGATGCCATGGACGATTGCTCCATGGGAGTTACTTGTAAAAAAAATAAGAGAGAAATGAGAGAATGATGGGAGAGAAGTGATGATGAGTGATGTAAGTATGTACTTTGTTGTAAGAAAATGTTGACTTTAAGGAAAAGGTGGTTGTACTTGGGGATGGGTGTGAGTGATGGGAGTGATGGGTACTTGATTGATGTGATTGATAGGATTGATGTGATGTTTTCTAGGGATTGCAATGCTCGGTATTTATCCTCGAACTGGACGCGGGCCCACTTCTCCTGGCCCAGGTATCGTCTCGGCGCACGAGTTGCGGCATCGGAACCGCAGCTACGACGCGGTCGCTAAGGTACCAGTCTTAGGTTGAGTCGACTCGGGTTGACGGCGTGTGAATCAGGGTCACGCGCAAACACCGGTTAAGGATCGAAGGTTGTCGAAATTCGACCGGGAAGACCGCGAAAGCCTATGGAACGGTACGGTCTAAGATACGGGTCTTACACATAAGCTGGACTACTCAAATTTGTGCATATTTGGTTTGAGTCTTACTCTCATATACTGTCAGTTGAGACAGATAAGCTAAAACATAGAGTTAAAAACTATATTTTTGTTGGCTATGGTGTTGGTGTGAAAAGTTACAGGTTATTCGACCGACTCTAATATTGCATATGCACTCGTTACAGATGAGGGGGACTCGTCTACCATTTAGGAGGCTCTTAGTGAGCCTGATGCAGAAAAGTAAAAAGCGGCTATGGATGATGAGATTGGCTCGTTGCATAAAAACCACACATGGGAGTTGGTGGAACTTCCAGCGGGCCGAAAAGCGATCGAATGCAAGTGGTTATTCAAAAGGAAACATGACAGATATAAAGCGAGGTTGATAGCAAAAGGGTATGCTCAGAGAGAAGGAATCGACTTCACAGAGATATTTGAACTGGTGGTTAATTAAGAAAGTATCTATCAGATTCGTGTTGGTGCTGGTTGTGTAATACGATCTCGAGCTGGAACAAATGGATGTCAAGACTATTTTCCTGCATGGGGAGTTGGAAGAGCAGATCTACATAAAGCAACCAGAAGGCTACGAATTTAAAGGGTCAGAAAAAAAGATTTGCTCGTTAATGAGGTTATTATATGGCCTAAAACAGTCGCTTAGGCAGTGGTATAAAAAATTTAATTTTTTCATGTTGAGTCAGAAATTTACTCGGAGTGAATACGATCACTGTGTCTATTATAAGACACTGAGTGATGACAAATTTATCATCTTAGTATTGTATGTTGATGATATGTTGATCACTAGTCATGATATGTCTGAAATCAACGTGCTAAAGACTCGGTTATCAGGGACATTCGAGATGAAAGATATGGGGGCTGCAAAGATGGTTTTCGACATAGATATTCATAGAGACAGGAAGAGGAGCCGACTTTGGTTATTACAGGCAGAATACCTTAAAAATGTGCTGATCTATTATGGAATAGACCAGATAAACCCAGTGAGCGTTCCCCACACGGATCACTTTAAGCTTTCCTTAGAACAATGTCCAAATCAAATGAGAAAAAACAGATTATGTATCATTTGCCTTATTCGAATGCGGTTGGCAGTTTAATGTATGTCGTGGTCTATACGAGACCAGACATTCTACAGGTAGTTGGTGTTGTGTAGGTATATGTCAAACCCAAGCAAACAACATTGAAAAGCCGTGAAATGGCTACTTCGATGCATTCGAGGTACAAAAGACTATGTCTTAACTTTTGAGAAGATAGGGATAAAGTTAGTAGGGTATGTGAATTCAGACTACACAGGCAGTGTGGATTCCGAAAAGTGAACTTCATGATACTTATTCGTACTAGCGAGTGGAGCAATTAGTTGGATGTTAAAGCTTCAGTCCGTGGTGGCACTTTCCACGACCGAAGCAGAATATATGGCAGTGACGGAAGCGTTTAATGAAAGTGTTTTGTTAAGAGGCATGATATATCAGTTGAGACTTCAACAAGGGACCATACCGATTAATTGTGATAGCAAAAGCGCTATCAATTTGGTTAAAAATTCTATTTATCACTCTCAAACTAAACATATTGATGTTCGTCACCATTTTATCCGACAGTTGCTTGAGGAAGGAGGCATAACTCTGGAGAAGATTCACACTAGCATAAATCCAAGAGACATGCTCACCAAGGTTGTTTATATAGAGAAGTTCAAGTTTTGTGTAACTTCTTTGGGCTTGGCGATTGCGTAAAAGGAAGACGGAGTGTGCACGAGAAACATTGATGAAGCTAAGATGTGAAGCAGAGATAAGAGAAGAGGACAATGAACTACACGTTTGAAGATTGAAGAAATACTAGAGATTGTTGTATTTGATGTCTCAAATCTAATTAGATTCTGCGTAGATTTTTTGTGCAAATGCGAAAGTGTGGGATTTGTTTCCGATTTCGTTTATGATTCTTTCCGATTTTGTTTGAGATTCTTTCTAAAACTATATATATGGGTGTAAATGGGATTGAGAGGTATTATTCCAAGGGATTCTAAGGTTTTCTAAAAGGGTTCTAGGTTTTGCAAATAGTGTAACAAGGGTGAGATTCAAGCTTGTTTTAATCGAGTAAGTCTTTTTCTCTTTGTAGGATCCTTACTCTTGCTCCGGTGGTAGACTCTTTGGAGTTTCAGCACCCGGTCAGGGGTTTGAGTATCCATAGGTGGTGAAATTCCACTAGCGTGAGTGTGTAGGGTGTGTGCATTTTTTTTTATAAAAAAGTCTTTTCTCTTTGTAATTTCCGTTTTCATAGTGAAGATCAGTCACTTTGTGCAGCAGTTTTTTTGCCGAAAGGGTTTTCCATGTTAAATCTTTGTGTTCTCTTATATTTGTTTGGTGCTCTTGGATTGTTATCCTAGATTCATCTCTGTGTGATTCTGCAGCACAATCCCCAATAAAATGTATATCGAAAAAATAAAAAAAGACAACCTGCTTGGCTTACAAGAAGGCAATAGTCTCTCCAAAGTGTTCTATTCAATTTTTAAAGGAATATATATTAGATAATTTTGACAACACTCCCATTAGAAAAGAGATATTTAGGAATAGTTGTTTTGTACATCTATTGGATTTTCTAATCGCTGAGTAATGGTCAAATCATCCACCGTCTTATACCGAGGCATATTGGTGACATGACTTTTGACTTTCAAGACACCATCATGAAATTGATCAAGCTGGACTTTGCCCTGTTCATTATGGGTATGAGGTTTGGATAGAGGTGGGCATTTCATACCCGATCCGGCGGATCCGACCCGATCAGACCCGATTCGAACAGAACCGGTGGTCAGGATCTGTTAGGATCGGGTAGTAGCATCCAGATCCGATTCTTTTTCGGGTTGGATATGGATACACCCCATTCCGACCCGACCCGATTCAGAATCCGATCCGAATGGATCCGACTCGCACCGACCCGACCCGATCCGTATAGCTTATATATATATATATATATATATATATATATATATATATATATATATATATATATATATATATATATATATATATATATATATAAGTTTAGGTTTTTTTTTTCTTACTTTAACAGTTTTACCCGAAGTATTTTTTTACCCTACCCAAGCAACTCCTCTCGCCGCCGCCAACCCTAATCCCCAAATCCTATTCATCTTCTCTACCCTACCGGTGTACCCGCACCTGAAGATCTCGATTACCCAGCTTGTTTTTTCCCTACCCTGTCCCTACCGGTACTTGAAGAAGCTTCGCCGAGCCGGATCCGGAATCCCCAACCCCAAATCGTCTCGATCCCGATCTCTACCCGAAGATCTCGATCCCGTCGTCCCGATCCCAATCTCTACCCGAAGTTCAGAGTCTTCACTCTCACTCTTCACCCTGCAACCCGGCACACCACTCTCGATCTCGATCAGGTAGGACCCACTCGGCCTATCCATTTTATTTTTAAAAAAAAATTTAAGAGCTCAAATCTCATGGTGGCCAAGCCACCTATTGCACGGAATAGACGGTTGGCCATGGCCAGCCATGGCCCGCTGCCCGCTGTGCGAGTGTACGGTCGTGGCTCGTCGGCCAGGCTAGCCATGGCCCGCTGCTCGATTGATGAAGATAATATCAATGCATTTTTCTTTAATAGCAAATATTACATACTATCTTATTTGTTCAGCTTGTCTTCTATACCACAATCAATCCATCTGCTTTTGGAAAAAACTGGCTACAACCCATGCCTAATTTTTGTTCTCTCTAGCAATATGTTAGTTAAATGCATTTACGTGCAATGTGTAGTCTCCCGTCAAGGATTTGTGATTTGATCTCTTTGAGCTTGATGTTTCACTTTATCTTCAATATCATCTTGATGTTTCACTTTATCTTCAATATTGTAGATAGTTTGATTTCTTTACTGATCTTGTTGATAAGATAATTGATTCCATGAATCTGCATTATTGTGAAAAAGATTTTTTAAAAAATATCGTTGGAATGAACCTGTAACCATATTGTGAAATTATGTAAAGAGTATTTTCCTTTGGTTAAACATTGTCGGTGTGGTTGGAGATTGAAACCATGGTTGCCGGATTCTTGTCAACTCCGGTGTCCCACAAACTAGCTGGACCCCATTACACTGTATTTTCACCTTAATGATCAAAGGGTCCTGACCTTCCTATCTACAAGATTTTAGATTCGTCCCCTGTGGTGGGTCCCATTGTATTGATTATCTGATCACCACACTGTGAGCCCCACATGACTGAATTGTAATTGAGTTTATGTTGAGGGTCAAATATTGCATATCAGACCCTAGTTATCACCTGCTTTTACGAACATGGTACTATTTAATGGTCTGATTTAATCGTGTTTGTGATGCAAAGTACATTTGCGAGCTTGGACCGAAACAGGGTGTTAAAAACTGAAATTGACGCTTAGAATTTACCAAAGCATGAGACAAACCCCAGGAGACCAAGATCGACGGACGTGTACACCAGAGATCCAAGAAAATCATGAAATTGAAGCTCAAGCGGCCTGAAAGACGTCCAAAGATTCAAGATCACAAGGTTTCCACCATCCATCCGGCTCGAAACTTCATACGTGGCCTGAGGACCATAAAATAACCGTACAAGTTAATTTTTAGCCATTGGATCTTGACAGAGGTGGGCCAACAGACAGATCAGCCCATAGATCGGTGGATTGGGGCCCGCATGGTATTGGGATATACGCCAGTTTTGTCCAAAACCTTTTAAATGATATGAGGAAAGAGATGGACGGAGCGGATTCTGTACACGCATCTAAGTGTAACCCACGTGTGCGAGAGAGCACGCACACTGGACGTGCACTCGCAAAACACGGAACCAGAAATGCGGTTTGACCGCGTCTGACCAGCGTCCGTTCGATTTTCAAACAGAGAAGTCTCTGTTTCGGATTGCCGCGACCGCTGATTCATCAAGTGCCCACCATCATCATGTAAATCATCAATCAACACCATTCATCATGTCTAGAGGGGGGCCTTGACCTACACCTAGGTGAAAAATCTCCGAGAAGAAGTATGTGCGAGATTCCAACCGTTCAAACACTAAACGAACGGTCGGGTGAGATCTCTGGTGGACCACACCTAAATCAAACTAATCTTGACACTCCCGGACAGTTTTTCGATAGCATTCCATTGGACGGAGTGGATTTCACAGATATCGGAAGGAGTGGGCCCCACTGACAGACAGAGCTCCCTGCGCAAGCTCTATTACGCGATCTGGAAAAACCGGACGTTCCGAATTTTCTTGGCCCATCATCCATGATCAAATGGCCGATCTGAACCGTCCATTGTGAAGTCCTCTCAAAAACGTCCCAAGGGACGGTGGTTCATGGGAAACTAAGCAAGGAAAGTGGTGTTAGTTGCGTGCTTCCTTGGCTGCGTAAAGAAAGTCACGCACGTTGCTGCGTAAGGAGAGCTTCACCGACCGACTGTAGTAGAAAAAGGAAATTCATCTTCACCGGCTTTCTGATGGCTATAAAAAGATCAAAGGAGGGCAGCGGCTGGAGGATTGAGGGGGGGGGGGGGGGGGGCGCGGAGCTTGAGGCAGCAGCTTGGCTTGGGCGGGACGGTTTTGGACAGAGGGAGAGAGTAGTTTCTTTTCTTTTTTTTTATTTGCTGTTTATTTATTTTTTTCTACTTTGAGATTAACCCGTTCATGACAGGTTAAACCTCTTAGCTAGGGCTAAGAGGTGAAGCTTGTAGCGTGATGGGATGATTCTTTGCTTGTACCTTCTGTTTAGACTGAATTGAAGTTGATTTTAGTTCGATTATTAAAGGAATGCTTTTAGTCGTTAATGGTCTGTTGTGACTAAAATTACAATGGGTCTGTGATGACTTTGAACATGTCTCTTTACTTTTTACGACGTCAGGAAGCCCTGTTGTTCATCATCATCTCCTGGGCATGGTTGGATGACGACACCCTTCCTGATTCTCATATATCGTATGATTGGTTAGTAATTAGTTTAATTCTATTGTTTACTTTGTCTCATGGGCATGGTTTGGTGATGGAATCCATTCTAATTCATATACCCTTCATCTCTAGAAAACTATATCAACAGCAGTTCAGTTATTTTCCATGATTCGTAAAGCAGGCATAAGATCTCCCTGATCTCTACAAGTGGATCCTCTTAATCCCTAATTTCCCTCCTCTGAATTCTCTTAAAGTTTTAGTTAATTATTTCACCAAATATCCTTCAATCTACAGTTGATTTAAAATTCATCTTGTTCTAGTTCTAGTTCTGGTTACCTTCAGATTACGTACAAGTTCCAGTCTCTTGGGATTCGACCTCGGTCTTACCGAGTTTATTACTACATCATAACCCTGCACTTGGGGAGTGAACAAGTTTTTGGCGCCGTTGTCGAGGACTGACGGCTTCGATTTTCTGAAATTAACTGGTATTAGGATTAGTGTAAGATTAGGATTCTTTTAGTTTTTAGGATTTTTAGTTTTAGAATTTTCAGGCTTTCCTTTTAGAAATTTCCTATTTTTAGTAACTGTCTAATTTCTTTAAGTGTTAGATAGTCTTTGTTTCCTTTTTAGAAACTAACCCAATTCTCTTGTTTTGTAGACTCTGATAGACTTCTAAATTGGTAACTTTCTTCTTCTCTCCTTTCTATTTACAGAGTAGGATTTGTCTTCCTTTTTAGGTAATTTCTAATTCTAAATTCTTTTAGAATATAATCTTGTCTCTTATTTTATTATTAGAAATTTTCTGTTTAGAAACTAACTTTCCTGCTTTATAGGTTTTTAATTTCTAAATTGGTAAGCTCTTTCTAACTTTTACTTTCTAATTCTCAAATTTCTTTCATTTCTCACTTATTTCTTAGTTTAGAATTTCCTAATTTGTTTAGAAGTTTTCTACTTTTTTTAGGGATTGCTCTTTTCTAGTTTAGAACTTAGTTGATTACTATTTTTCATCTTAGGAATTTTCCATTCTTAGGCTTACTATCCTTAGAAACTAACTTGCTTTGTTTTATTTTGCAGGTTTTAACTTAGGGACTTCAATTTGGTAACTTCCTTCCAACCCTCTCGTCTTTCTAGTTTTTTTTTTTTTTTTTTCCTAGGATTAGGTTTAGAATTTGATTGAGGGCTGCGAGTGTTTCATGCCCAAGTGGGCTCGTGACAACACTCGACGTCTCTTGACTGAAGGAGGATTAGTCGAGGGGTTAACTGTCCATCACAGGACTAGACATCGCTCGAATTCCCCTGAGTTGATTGAGGTTATGGCTGCAAATCAACCTCAAGCACTACCTCAACATAGGGATGAGGAAGTACATGATGAGAATGAGGTACATCAAGCACCCCCGCCTCGTACTTTACGAGATTATTTACAACCGGCGGGGGTGAGTACGCCCTCATGTATGATTTTTCCTGAAAACACAGGACAGATGGACATCAAGCCAGGAGTTATCCAACTCCTTCCTAAATTTCATGGGCTTGAATCAGAAAGTCCATACTTACATTTAAAAGAGTTCGATGAGATTATAGCCACATTATATTTTCCTAATGTATCTGAGGATACAATCAGGCTGAAACTCTTTCCTTTTTCCTTGAAAGAGAAGGCTAAGACGTGGCTACATTCACTGCGACCTCGATCCATTGGCACATGGAATGATATGCAGAGGGAATTCATAAAGAAATTCTTCCCACATCATAAAACAATTACCCTCAGAAAAGCAATCATGAACTTTGCCCAAAAGGAAGATGAAACATTCTTCCAATGTTGGGAAAGGTTTAAGGATCTGGTCAGTTCATGCCCACAACACGACTTTGAAACGTGGCGCATTACAAATTTTTTCTACGATGGACTGACATCTTCCATGCGCCAAATGGTCGAGACAATGTGCAATGGAGAGTTCATTAATAAAGATGTCGACGAGGTATGCGACTACCTCGACAGTCTGGCTGAAAAAACACAATCTTGGGACTATTACCCAAAATCAAACACCACGTCTAGGCCAACTCAATCTAAGGAAAAAGGTGGATTGTATCTCCTGAAAGAAGAGGATGATCTCAATTATAAAATGACTAATCTCATAAGAAAATTTGAGGCCATGGAAGGAAAGAAGGATAAGGTCAATGAAATTATTTGCGGCATCTGTGATTGCAACATTCACACAACTGAAAACTGTCCTACAATACCTGCCTTTCGAGGAGTGTTGAATGAACAAGCCAATACCGTGAACAACTATCAAAGACCTTTTACTGGACCTAACTCCAATACATACAATCCTGGTTGGAAAAATCATCCAAACTTTAGTTGGAAAAATGGACAAACGGCTACCCCCCAAGGTTTTTTCAATCAAAATCCAAATCAGGGGAAACCTCAAGAAGAACCGGTTCAAAATTCCATACAAGAGCTGACTCAGGCGATGCGAGGATTTACAGATTTTATGCAAAAGATAGATTCTCGTATGACGGTTATAGAAAAGGGGATGCTTCCTGCACAACCTCTCCTCAATCCTAAACCGTAGTACGAGATAAGTGATCCCAGCTCTTCAAATCAAATGGGGCACGCTAAATCCATCACCACTCTTAGGAGTGGGAAGATCATTGATAAAACCCTTCCGGTTAGGCCTGAAAAGCCTCAAGAACCAGAAGAGGACAATAATGATGGATCTAGTGATGCCCCACAAAAATTAGAACCGGAACTTCTAAAGAAGCCAGTTGCTCCGTTCCCCCAACGGTTGGTTGCACCAAAACATCTTTCTAACTCTCAGGATATTCTAGAGGTGTTAAAACAAGTAAAAGTCAACATTCCTCTACTTGATGTCGTAAAACAGATTCCTTCATATGCAAAATTTCTGAAAGACCTATGCACAACCAAAAGACGACAGAGTATTCAAAAGAAGATTTTCTTGACTGAGAAAGTGAGTGCCATCCTAAAGCAAGACGTGCCACAGAAATTCAAGGATCCCGGTAGCCCAACCATATCATGTGTAATCGGGAACCATCGAATTGATCACGCACTTCTTGACTTAGGAGCGAGCGTCAATCTGATTCCCTACTCGGTATATAAACAGTTAGGCTTGGGTGAGTTAAAACCCACCCTAACCACACTACAACTTGCTGATCGCTCTGTTCGTATACCAAGAGGGATGAGGATGTGTTAGTCCAAGTCGATAGATTTTACTACCCTATAGATTTTATCGTCTTGGACACCAAACCCATCAATAACATGAGCACTCAGATTCCCTTCATTCTTGGTCGCCCATTCCTTGCCACGTCAAATGCAATTATCAATTGCAGGAATGGTGTCATGACTATGTCTTTTGGAAATTTGACATTGGAGTCAAACATTTTTTTCAATAACGGCAGCAACTCAGAGGATGATGACAATTTCCACGACATTAACATGATTGACTCTTTCGTGGAAGATACAACACCTCTGACCTTATCCTCCGACCCTCTAGAGACGTGCCTGGCCCACTTTCATGATTTTGATGATGATATGATTAAGGAGACGTGTGCCTTGCTGGATACTGCACCGGTACTTGAAGTTAACCGGTGGAGGCCACAATTTGAAGAATTGCCACAAACTGATGTAGTGCCTCTACTGTCTAACCTCAAGGCACCGAAGCTTGATCTAAAACCTTTGCCCTCTGATTTGAAATATGCCTATTTAGGTCAAGATGAGACATACCCGGTGGTGATCTCTGCCCACCTGGAGAAAGAACAGGAGAGTATGCTCATATCTACTCTCATTGAGCATAAGGAGCCCTAGGATAGACGATCGCGGACCTCAAGGGAATCGACCCCTCGATTTGTACTCACCGCATATATCTTGAGGATAATGCGAAGACCGCTCGACAACCACAACGTAAACTAAATCCAAACATGAAGGAAGTGGTTAAGGCCGAGGTTCTCAAACTATTGGATGTGGGTATCATATATCCTATATCTGATAGTCAATGGGTGAGTCAAACTCAGGTGGCTCCTAAGAAGTTTGGAATCACCATCGTAGCCAATGCTAATAATGAACTCGTGCCAACTAGAGTCATTACTGGTTGGAGAATGTGCATTGACTACAGGAAGTTAAATACCGTCACGAGAAAAGACCACTTTCCTTTACCATTCATTGATCAGATCCTGGAAAGGTTAGCCGGTCATTCCTATTACAGTTTCCTTAACGGGTATTCGGGCTATAACCAAATTGAAATCGCCCTTGAGGACCAGAAAAAGACCACATTTACCTGCCCTTATGGCACCTTTGCTTACAGAAGGATGCCATTCGGGTTATGTAATGCTTCTGCCACCTTTCAGCGATGTATGCTGAGTATCTTTTCTGACATGGTGGGAAAATATCTAGAGGTCTTTATGGATGATTTCTCTATTTTCGGTTCATCTTTCAGCGAGTGCTTAGAGAATCTTAAATGTGTGCTGAAAAGATGTGAAGAAAAGAATCTGGTACTTAATTGGGAGAAGTGTCATTTCATGGTTCATAAGGGGATTGTCCTTGGACATATCATCTCGTCCAAGGGAGTTGAGGTAGATAAGGCAAAAATTGATCTTATCTCTAACCTACCTCCACCTAAGAACATCAGGGACATGCGATCCTTCTTAGGACACGCAGGATTCTACAGGCAATTCATAAAGGACTTTAGTCTCCTCTCTCGTTCTTTATGTAATGTTCTTCAAAAGGATGCTCCATACGAGTGGACTGAGCAATGCCAGGAAGCTTTCACCAAGCTTAAAGGCACGTTAACCATTGCACCCATCATGCAGCCACCCGACTGGAGCCTTCCTTTTGAGCTTATGTGCGACGCTTCTGATTATGCTCTTGGAGCAGTTCTAGGCCAGAGAAAAGATAAGAGGCCCTACGTCATCAATTACGCGAGTAGGACTTTAAATCCTGCCCAAGTGAACTACTCGACTACGGAAAAAGAACTCTTAGCCGTAGTGTTCGCCTTGGACAAATTTAGGTCCTACCTGATCGGATTCAAGATCATTATCTATACAGATCATGCGGCACTGAAGTATCTTCTTTCTAAGAATGATTCTAAGCCCCGCCTGATACGATGGATCCTTCTACTCCAAGAATTTGATTTGGAAATTAAAGATAAAAAGGGAGTAGAGAACGTAGTGGCCGATCACCTTTCTCGCCTTAATACCTCTGATTCCCTTGAGACGACCCATATCAATGACATGTTCCCTGATGAACAACTGTTCAGAGTCTCCCATTCACCTTAGTTCGCTGATATTGCTAATTATCTTGCTATAGGTTCCATACCGACACATTAGACCGCACAAGATAAGAAGAAAATTCTTTATCGAGGTACGCAAATTTTTCTGGGACGATCCATATCTGTTTAAATATTGCCCAGACCAAATCTTAAGGAGATGTGTGCCAGACGATGAGCATCAGAGTGTCATCTCCTTTTGTCACTCACAGGCTTGTGGTGGTCACTTTTCTGCTAAAAAGACCACGACCAAAATTTTGCAGTGTGGTTTCTATTGGCCCACTATGTTCAGGAACACTCATGAGTTTTGCAAAGCTTGTGAGCGTTGTCAGAAATTGAAAGCATTGTCCCGTCGAAATATGATGCCCTTGAATCCCATTCTTATCATAGAGGCATTTGATTGCTGGGGCATCGATTTCATGGGGCCATTCCCCCAATCTTTTGGGAATTTATATATTTTGCTTGCCGTAGACTATGTCACTAAATGGGTCGAAGCGATTCCGTGTCGAACTAATGACCATTGCACGGTCATTAAATTCCTAAAAGAAAACATCATTTCCCGATTCGGAACGCCTCGAGCCATCATTAGTGATGGGGGTTCACACTTTTGTAATAGGCCATTCGAGAGTTTAATGAAGAAATACGGTATCTCTCATAAGGTGAGCACCCCATACCACCCATAGACAAGTGGACAAGCTGAGATTTCTAATAGAGAGATCAAACACATTTTGGAGAAAACGGTTAACCCTGATCGTAAAGACTGGTCAATCCGATTGACCGATGCCTTATGGGCTTACCGTACTGCTTTTAAAACCCCTATTGGAATGTCTCCCTTTAGACTCGTCTATGGGAAGGCTTGCCACTTGCCTGTGGAGTTGGAACATAGAGCCTACTGGGTGATTAAAAATCTGAACTTCAATTTGAACAACGCTGGCTTGCTGCGCAAGCTTCAGTTAAATGAACTTGAAGAAATTCGGAATGACGCATACGAGAACTCAAGAATTTACAAGGACAGAATGAAGGCGTTTCATGGCCAACATATTCTACGGAAATCATTCATGCCTGGTCAGAAGGTCCTTTTGTATAATTCTCGATTACATCTCTTTCCGGGTAAGCTTCGATCTCGTTGGACAGGCCCTTACATTGTTGTCACTGCATATCCACATGGGGCCGTCGAAATAAGAGATCCCGACAATGGCAAGGAGTTTAAAGTAAATGGACATCGATTAAAACCATTTGTCGAGAAATTTGATTCAGAGGACATGTCCACGCCTCTGAATGATTCTGTTTACCAGGACTGATCTCCTAGCCTGATGGAGGTATAGGTAGGTTCATCGCTTTCTTAGGACTAGGGTAGTTTGCTTTATTTGTCTTGCTGAAGATGGTAAATTTGGCGCTCTTGGGAGGCAATCCAGTTTTTCATTTCATTTCTTTTTCATAATTAGTTAATTCAATGTTTGTGGGTAACATTGCTGCAAACCCTCACGAGACTACAACTTGTCCACTAGGGGCAACCTAGTTGTTTAAAGGCTTGTTGCATATGCTAAATGCAATCGAGAGCACCTGCGAAAGTGGTATAGGTAGGATTTTATCTTTTGTTATTTTTGTTTTGCTTTCTCTCTCGTGCTAACCAGCTTCCATCCTGCGATCTCTTGGAAAGTCTCTCTCGATTCATCATTCAGGTACTATCTTCCCATCACTTCACATTTACTTCCGTTGTCCCATGTGCATTGCATGCTCATATCTTTTACATTGAGGACAATGTAGATTTTAGGTTGGGGGTGGGAGATTAGGTTTCCTAATCAGTGTTTTCTTGGTCCTAAGCAAAATTTGTGAAAATTAAAAAAAAAAATTTCTGAAATTCTTGTGAATTTGAAGTGATTTTGACAACCATCTTGGATTTAGAATTTCAAGATACGTAATGTTGGTAATTCATGACTCTTGGATTCAGTTATCTGTAGATTTCACAGTTAAGTTTGAATTGTTAATCCATGATTAGAAGTTGTAAACATTGATTGAGTCATGATTTCACATACCACATGTCACTTACACATTGAGGTTTCAGTTTGATATTGAAGGGTTAACTTGGTAATCACTAAGCATGTAAGGAACCATTCTGAAAAATCTGCCCATCATGATAAAAAAAAATTAAAAAAAAAAAAAAAAAAAACAAGATACCTTTGGAAAGGGTTGTGCGAATAGTCTTCACCATAGGTTTGCTCCCTATAGGCGAGGATTTAACTTCCCTGGATGACATGTGAAAATATGGGTATACGGACTTCACCATAGGTTTGCTCCCTATAGGTGAGAAATTGATTCCCTTTCTTAGCATTACTTTTAATGGAAAAATCAAAAGCTAAAAGAATTAAAAGATGATCTGTGAGGCAAGTTTTGGTTATTATGAATTCTCTTGTTGATTACCAATGATACCCTGAAATAGAGAAGTGAATTTTAATGATAATAAGTCGATATTAGACGATGCATCCATGGAATTCAATGTTTATAATTGTTCTAATTAATGGATTAATACTTTGAACTTGATTATGAAGTTTAACATATGCTTGAGTCTAGAAGAAAGAATGCCCAACATTCATGGATCGTTTTTCAAATAATCACTCGAGTTCATAGAAATTGTCCTATAACTCTCAACTTATTTTTCGCATGATTTGCTCGGGACTAGCAAAATGCTGGTTGGGGGTTGTGTTGAGAGTCAAATATTGCATATCAGACCCTAGTTATCACCTGCTTTTACGAACATGGTACTGTTTAATGGTCTGATTTAATTGTGTTTGTGATGCAAAGTACATTTGCGAGCTTGGACAGAAACAGGGTGTTAAAAACTGAAATTGACGCTCAGAATTTACCAAAGCATGAGACAGACCCCAGGAGACCAAGATCGACGGACGTGTACACCAGAGATCCGAGAAAATCATGAAATTGAAGCTCAAGCGGCCTGAAAGCGTCCAAAGATTCAAGATCACAGGGTTTCCACCATTCATCCGGCTCGAAACTTCATACATGGCCTGAGGACCATAAAATAACCGTACAAGTTAATTTTTAGCCATTGGATCCTGACAGAGGTGGGCCAACAGACAGATCAGCCCATAGATCGGTGGATTGGGGCCCGCATGGTATTGGGATATACGCCAGTTTTGTCCAAAACCTTTTAAATGATACGAGGAAAGAGATGGACGGAGCGGATTCTGTACACACATCTAAGTGTAACCCACGTGTGCGAGAGAGCACGCACACTGGACGTGCACTCGCAAAACACGGAACCAGAAGCGCGGTTTGACCACGTCTGACCCACGTCCGTTCGATTTTTAAACAGAGAAGTCTCTGTTTCAGATTGCCGCGACCGCTGATTCATCAAGGGCCCACCATCATCATGTAAATCATCAATCAACACCATTCATCATGTCTGGAGGGGGGCCTTGACCTACACCTAGGTGAAAAATCTCTGAGAAGATGCATGTGCGAGATTCCAACCGTTTAAACACCAAACGAACGGTCGGGTGAGATCTCTGGTGGACCACACCTAAATCAAACTAATCTTGACACCCCCGGACAGTTTTTCGAGAGCATTCCATTGGACGGAGTGGATTTCACAGATATCGGAAGGAGTGGGCCCCACCGATAGACAGAGCTCCCTGCGTAAGCTCTGTTACGCGATCCAGAAAAACCGGACGTTTCGGATTTTCTTGGCCCATCATCCATGATCAGATGGCTGATCTGAACCGTCCATTGTGAAGTCCTCTCAAAAACGTCCCAAGGGACGGTGGTTCGTGGGAAACTAAGCAAGGAAAGTGGTGTTAGTCGCGTGCTTTCTTGGTTGCATAAAGAAAGTCACGCACGTTGCTGCGTAAGGAGAGCTTCACCGACCGCCTGTAGCAGAAAAAGGAAATTCATCTTCACCGGTTTTCTGATGGCTATAAAAAGATCAAAGGAGGGCAGCGGCTGGAGGATTGGGGGGGAGCTTGAGGCAGCAGCTTGGCTTGGGCCGGACGGTTTTGGACAGAGGGAGAGAGTAGTTTCTTTTCTTTTTTTTTATTTGCTGTTTATTTATTTTTTTTCTACTTTGAGATTAACCCGTTCATGACGGGCTAAACCTCTTAGCTAGGGCTAAGAGGTGAAGCTTGTAGCGTGATGGGATGATTCTTTGCTTGTACCTTCTGTTTAGACTAAATTGAAGTTGATTTTAGTTCGATTATTAAAGGAATGCTTTTAGTCGTTAATGGTCTGTTGTGACTGAAATTACAATGGGTCTGTGATGACTTTGAACATGTCTTTTTACTTTTTACGACGTCAGGAAGCCCTGTTGTTCATCATCATCTCCTGGGCATGGTTGGATGACGACACCCTTCCTGATTCTCATATATCGTATGATTGGTTAGTAATTAGTTTAATTCTGTTGTTTACTTTGTCTCATGGGCATGGTTTGGTGATGGAATCCATTCTAATTCATATACCCTTCATCTCTAGAAAACTATATCAATAGCAGTTCAGTTATTTTTCATGATTCGTAAAGCAAGCATAAGATCTCCCTGATTTCTACAAGTGGATCCTTTGAATCCCTAGTTTCCCTCCTCTGAATTCTCTTAAAGTTTTAGTTAATTATATATTTCACCAAATATCCTTCAATCTACACTTGATTAAAATTCATCTTGTTCTAGTTCTAGTTCTGGTTACCTTCAGATTACGTACAAGTTCCAGTCTCTTGGGATTCGACCTCGGTCTTACCGAGTTTATTACTACATCACAACCCCGCACTTGGGGAGTGAACAGTTTACTGATGTGTAGGACCCGCATCCGTGGTTTCCTGATTTGTAGTCATCAAATGAATAGGCTAAAACTGGTCAACCGTCCCAAATTGGATGTCCATTAATGGGAAGTTTGGCTCATCCATATCAGTCTTTGAGTTCTTGTTATGTGCCCCATCTAAAGTGGGACCATCATTTGGATGCTTTGGATTGATCTTCATATGTTCCAAATATATGGTGTCTGTTATCCAGAATTTTATCAGATTATCACGTCTTTTGCTCAAATTCTGTATCTGCTGATTATATCATGTAGAACACTCTCCACAACTTGCAAGATCCACCTACTGTGGATCATTTGGTCAAATTCCTGATCTGCTGATTATATCCTGTAGAACACTCTCCACAGCTTGCAAGACCCACCTACTGTGGATCATTTGGTCAAATTCCTGATCTGCTGATTATATCCTGTAGAACACTCTCCACAGCTTGCAAGACCCACCTACTGTGGATCATTTGGTCTTCTTTTCAAAGCTTGCTTCTCCTACAACTCCTTCCCTTCCAAACGTTTGCATGAAAACTCTCTCTCTCTCTTTGTTTTTTTTTTTTTTTTGGTTTTTCGTGGAAGCACATCATATGGGTTGTATTCTAGTCAATGGCATCTCAGGTTTTTGCTTGTTGAATTTCTCCTTGAATTTTGTGTTGCTGGTCACTAAAATTGAATTATGGCTATGACAAATATCTATTTGATTCTAGATTATGAAATATCTATTAGAGTTGCAGTGTAGTTGATATATCTGAAAACTAGCTTTGAATGTTTTAAGTTACAGTTGAGGTAAAGTGAGAGCAATGATTGTAGTTGATATATCTGAAAACTAGCTTTGAATGTTTTATCTTGTCATGTTTCTTAATATGTATTACATTTTTTCTTCTTAAATTATTATTGTAACTTGTTAGTTTATAGTTGTGACTTGTGAGTGTTATTCGTAAGTTAGATAATTAGTTACCCGTTTGAGGATTTCTATGTGGCCATGCATAGATATGGTGTGTTTTTGGTGGCATAGAAATCACTCAAATTGTCCCATTTTTGAACAGTTCAAGGTTAAATGGATAGTATGCTTTCATATAATCTGTTTAAATGTTCATGCCTGATCCGCGGTCCATTTCCTTGTTTCTCTCTGGATATGTTTCTTCCGTTTCATATCCAATGCCAAATATCTTTACATTGTTTTAGATATTTGGCATCGGAATATAACGTAAGATCAACTTATCTGGAGAAGCACGGGGAGATGCTGCCGGATTTTCGGCGTGGACGTTTAAATGAGAATATGAAAGTATTACAATCTATCCAACCTTGGATGAGTAACTAATTTAGGATTTAATTGTTACTTGTAAGTTAGATAATTAGTTACCCGTTTGAGGATTTCTATGTGGCCATACATAGATATAGTGTATTTTTTGTGGCATAGAAATCGCTCAAATTGTCCCTTTTTGGACAGTTCAAGGTTAGATAGATAGTATGCTTTCATATAACCTATTTAAATGTTCATGCTTGATTTGCGGTACATCTCCTCGTTTCACTCTGGATACGTTTCTTTCGTTTCGTATCCAATACCAAATATCTTTACATTGCTTTAGATATTTGGCATCGGAATGTAACGTAAGATCAACTTATCTGGAGAGGCATGGGGAGATGCTGCCGGATTTTCGGTGTGGACGTTTAAATGAGAATATGAAAGTATTACAATCTATCCAACCTTGGATGGGTAACTAATTTAGGATTTAGTATAACTCTGTTAGCATTATATTGTTAATGCTAATATGATTTAGTATATTTCAACTATCAGATGGAAAGCGAGAGTCTTTCCAATACCCTGTCCCCAACCCCTAGTGGTCGATCAATTACATTACCGGTGATCCTTGAAGATGAAAGATTAGGTGTTGAACATAGAGAGGTGCTCATCGACGTGGTTGATACTAGTACCACACAGACACAGTCACATGTTGCGGAAAATACGAAAAAGAGGTCAGCAGTGTGGGAAGATTTTGAAGAAGTAACCCTGAAGAATGGCCAAGTCAAGATACAATGCAAGCACTGCAAGAGTTAGTACGCTAAGTAAGCAGATGGTTCGACTACAAAATTGAAGAAACATCTAGCAAAGTTCTTAAAAAATTGAGAAGTGGGCTAAGGCAACAAACACTTTCATTTTCGCAATCTGCAGGGGGTCCGTCAGTGTCCATCTATAAGTATGAGAAAGAGTTGGTAAATGAGTGGACGGCGAAGTTAATTATTTCAGATGAAAGACTATTTCAGATGGTAGAGAGTCCTGCTTTTGTTGGACTAGCCAAATGCCTTAACCCCAAATACAAGAAGGTCTCTCGTACAACAATCAAGAGGATGTGTATGAAGATGTATGAAGGCGAGAAGGTTAAGTTGAAAGAAGAGTTGGCCACGATTTCCCGAATTAGCCTGACATCAGATTTGTGGACGGCATCCAATCAACGAAAGGGGTACGTGTCCCTAACTGCTCACTACGTTGATGCCGAATGGAGGCTTTGCAAGAGAATAATAAACTTCCGTTATCTTGCGCCTCCTCATAGTGGTTTGATGATTTCAGACTGCATACACAGATGTTTAATGGAGTGGGGAATTGAGAAGAAAATCTCGACAATTACACTAAACAATGCGTCCGCAAATGATAGCGTGATAATGAATTTGCGCAACCAGTTTAAGGCCACCGGTGACTTGTATTTTGGTGGAAAGATATTTCATGTTAGGTGTTGTGCCCACATCCTAAACTTGATTGTACAAGAAGGCCTTAAAACAATCGATCCCACGATCGAAAACATAAGAGAGAGTGTGAAGTACATACGGGGGTCACCTTCACGATTACATGCATGGAATGAGATCGTGAAGTGGTTGAATTTGTCAACTCAGAGAACGATGAAGTTGGATGTCACGACACGTAGGAATTCAACTTTTGAAATGTTGGATTCAGCGATAGATTTGAGACCTGCCTTTTCTCACTATGCGGAGCGTGATAGTGCGTATATTTGGCTGCCTTCTGAAGATGATTGGTCAAGAGCTGTATCAGTTCGTAACTTCATTTCTGTTTTTTACAACTGCACAAATAAATTTTCGGGCTGCAAGTATCCAACAACAAATATATTTTTGCCTGAACTTTGAAAGGTGAAAGATGCCTTGTGCAAAAGCAGTAGTGGATAAGACTTTTTACAATTCATGACCATGAGTATGCAGGTAAAGTTTGATAAGTATTGGTCTGAGTGTAGTCTGGTAATGGGTGTTGCGGTCGTTCTTGATCCCCGGTACTAGATGTTTATGATTAGCTTCATATGTAATAGGTTGTATGGTGTGATGGGTGTTGCTGAGGTTGAAAATATTTCTGGTGCAGTCAGTGAATTATACAATTTGTATGCGTGTGCCGCAAAAGAACAATCTCCTCCTGTGGGTTCTAGTTCTGCTGTTGATGAATTACAAGAAGACACAACAAATGATTTCATGTCTTACTATACACAACTGAAAGGGACTCAAGTACAGATACATAGATCAGAATTTGAAGAGTATCTCAAGGAGGATATTCTAGTTCTAAACAAAGGCGAAGATTTTGATGTTTTGGAGTGGTGGAGGTCGAGATCTGGTAAGTTGCAGTACCCTGTGCTCTCGTTAATGGCACGTGACATATTATCAATTCCAATTTCAACCGTGGCTTCAGAATCTGCTTTCAGTACGGGGAGTAGGGTTGTAAGCAAGTATAGAAGCTCACTTACACCTGGATCGGTTGAAACGCTCATTTGTACCCAGGATTGGCTTGTCCGATGTGGGGGAAAGAGACCTCTATTGATGAGGAGTTCGATGAAGAGGAGAGTGACAAGATTGAAGAGACAGTGCCTGCAGCTACAATATGATTTTGATGCCTTCTAATTTTGTTATATCATGTTATTTGTAATTTTGTTAAAATAGTTACATTGAAGTTTTATGGTTATGTTTTATGGGTGGATGGATATTTCTCTTTTTTCATTAGTAATATTCAATTAGATAATGTTGTTTAATTCTCTTATTATATTGTTAGGTACTTGCGTTCATTCATAACTTTAATATCGTTTTTTTCCCTAAGCTAACCAGATATACACTAGATATGTCATCAGAAGATGATGCATCGACGGATATTTGGGATTATGGAGTCCAAACCTACTCTCAGGATGGAAAGATAAAGTTGAAATGTAAGCTGTGTGGAAAACAGTTTGTCAACAAAACAAATCGACTCAAATTACATTTGGCTTATCGGGGAAGAGACGCTGCACCTTGTAGCAAAGCTTCTCAGGAGGTCCGAGATTTATTTGGAGTCATTCTCGATTCTGATACAAAGACTTCCTACACCCCTCACCCTGTAACTACAACCAATACAACTAACCAAAGAATATATAGAAGTAGGCCTGTTATAAATGAAGAAGGGTTTAGCAGAGGAACTGCAACTGCCTCTAGCTGTAGTTTCAGGCCTTCCACAACCGCAATTAGTAGAGAAGAAGAACAAGAGAGAATTTTAAGGGAGCAAGAAGAATGAGATTTTAAAGAGGCCGTCAAAGAAAGCATGCAAATGACATACAGATCAAGAAGTACCAGACAACAACATCCACCTCCGAGACAACATGATGCTGAAGCAGGCACAAGTAAACCATCAAAGTTTGTTAAAAGTCTTGCAGCATTTTATAGGCTATTGGGAATGCCGTATAAATCGGATCATAAAAAGCGTCTGAAAAAAGTTCTTGCATCTATGAATGAGGACGATGGGAAGAGATCTCCACCATCCGATTCAGCAGAGGTGAAGACCATTTGTTGGACACATCCAGCTCGGAGTCGCCCAAGAGTTCTCCTGCAGTTGAATCTGTAAAAAGAGAACCGAAGGATGAATCTAGCGACGAAGGTGGAGGTGGAGGAGGGGGTTACTATCACAGACAAGGTTCATATAGTTATATGCCACAAAGGCATTCATCATATAGAGGGTATTGAATGTATGAAAGTTTTACCTAATCTATATGTCAGTATATTCATGTTAGGTTTTTTTACTTTTGATTTTGGACATGATGTTGGACATGGTTTATGTCAGTATGTACATGTTACCTAATCTTTTTCTTTTTCTTTTTTTCTTTATTATTTTTTAAATTTTAGCTTAAAGTATGTTTGGTACCAAATTTCATGAAAATTTGCACCAAATTAGATTGATTAGTCATGAAATTTCATGGTATTTGCCGCAACCATAACAATTTTTTATCCATACAACTTCTTAACATCTTGGTTGCACTAAATATCATGTCTAATGTGGCACAAAATATCATGATATTTTCATAAAATAATGGTGCAATCTAACACATTGTCTCAATAACTTTTGTTTTGTGGGCTATTGATGGTGATTTTCAAGGTAGCCAATCATGGGATATATATGCAATGCTAACTTACAACATTCCTCTTTTTCCTCTAAAATTTGAGTGTCCCATTTTGTTTATTAATCATCTTTTGAATTGAAATGTAGATAGACTATGTTTTATGAACTCAATGATTAGATTTGTATAAATTATTCTTTCAAGAGTTTTTTAAGCTATTCAGAGGTGATTAATTGGTTTGGAAGCTTAAATATGATGCAAGAGTTTGATCTTATTCTCTGGAGTTACGGGACTTTTGACTGATGAATTGAAGAACTTCTTGAAGCTGAATCTTCCAAAAATCAAGGAAGAAAAGAAGCCTAAGTTCAGTCTGGGTGTCACAGAGCCTAAAATTGGATCTCAGGTTTCTGAACTAACCAAAATCCCTTGCCAAAGCAATGAGTTTGTCCTAGAAATCCTCCGTAGTGTTCGGTTGCATTTCGAGAGGTTTATCAAGGACCTTAAGGTTACATAGTTGCATTTGAGTTTGTTTGTGGATGGGATTATCCATGTGTACTTCTAAAGTAACTATTGTTTTTTTTCCCTATCTGTTTATAGCAAGCAGACTTAGAAAAGGCTCAGCTGGATTTGGGGCATAGTTAAAGTCGAGCAAAGGTCAAGTTCAATGTTAATTGACTTGACAATATGGTTATTCAGGCCATTTTCCTTCTTGATACTCTTGACAAAGATATCAATTCCTTCTCCATGAGAGTCAGGTTTGTTGACATTCTTTTTTGAAAGATATTTTAGATTCTTTTTTCTCATATTATATCAAAGCATTTTTTTGGGTCTAACTTTCATTTCGCTAGAGAAAAGGAAACATGTTAATGTTAATCATTTACTGGACCATAATTTTCTCATCAATAATGTAGCCTGTTTATACACTATGAGTTGGATTTTTATGTTGTTAATGTCGGAGTGGAACTAGTGAAAACATTTTTTTATTAAAACAAAATTTTTGATATTCACGTCTTCTTCAATCATGTCCTGTTTACACAGGAGAAAACATTTTATATCTTCAAAAAAGAAGAAGAAAACACTTTGCGCAGAACGGCCCACATGAAGCTAGTTGCCAGTTTTTAGGTAGTGGCTATTGATCTGTAGGATTTTTGGGCCATCATATTTTCATGATGGGGCAACCCTATTTGATGAATTGAATGTCATGCATACGCCAAGAACGGCCCACATGAAGCTAGTTGCCAGTTTTACATCTACAACCAGATGGATGTGAGACCTTCTTAAAGGGTATTTCCTTGTAGTAAATGCTCAAAATCCATGATTCTCTAGTTTGATTTTCCTAAAGAAGGAACTGGCAATTTGAAATGTTCATGAGTTTTCAAACTTACGTTGATCATTTACTTATCCTAAATAAGGCCCTGAAAGGTTTACACAAGTAAATAGTTTTTACAGTTCCACTGTTAGAAAGTCTCAATTTTATAATGCTTGGATTTTGAGAAAGTCTTTATAGGAATTTATTTTAATTGTTTTTAGGTAATTAGTAAAGAGCCACACATTTTATAAGCATTTCAAGAACCTAATGACTTGTTTCAAAGTGTGGATTTGAACTTACATGGAATTAAGTGTTTTTGAAATCAAAGCATTGAGGTGGGAGTTAAACAGAGTATGATGATTTTCTTTCCTCTCAAAACTCAAATTCAAAGTCCTCCAATTCCTAGTTATAACGACCCAGAAAACAGTAAATCCCTTAGTCAGCGTAGTAGGTTATGAGAGACAACAACCTTGTGCAACAGAACGTTGTATTTAATGTCTGTATTTGATACTGCCATAATTTATTTATTTTTGAAAAATCCATGTTTGAAACTCTCTTTGTTTTAACACCTTTGTGCAGAGAATGGTACTCTTGGCACTTCCCTGAACTAGAAAAGATTGTCAATGATAACTATCTCTATGCCAAAGTTGCAAAATTTGAGGAGACCAAGTCAGAGTTAACTGAGGACAAGCTTCTAGGGTTAGAAGACATTCTTGGTGATGAGGAGAAAGCGAATGAGATTGTTGAAGCAGCTAAAGAATCTATGGGTGGAGTTCATGAAACTAATTTCTTTTGCTAGCTCTATTCAATGTTTGAAGAAGAAAAGAAGAGCTGCAATGGCCCTCTCTCTTCCTCAGATTCAACAAGAAGAAGTAATGCTATATCAAGGTACAAAATCTCTCTCTCTCTCTCTCTCTCTCTCTCTCTCTCTCTCTCTCTCTCTCTCTCTCTCTCCCCCCCCCCTCTCTCTCTCTCCTCTATTTTTTTTTCTTTTCTTTTCTTGGATCGGATCCGAACCTGGGCCAATCCGATCCGACTCGGTTTTCCTGACCGAGTCAGACTCGGTTCGATCAAGGGCCACATGGATTAGGATCGGATTGGGTCAGAGGACCAGGACTCGGTCCCGGTTCTGACCGAGTTCGGGTAAGGCCATGCAGAACTCGGATCTGGTCGAGTTGGGCCCAATCCGATTCGACTCGGTCCGATGCCCAGCTCTAGGTTTGGACCTGATAGATCAAATGAGTCTAGAGAGGGTCAAACAGGAAGAAGGAAAAGAATAGAAATTAGAGATACTTATTTGAAAGAAGGAAGTGTGATGAAGGATGATTTGAAAGAAGCTTATCTCTCACTCTATGGAAAAAAAACACAAGGATGCGGTGAAGCGAATGCTTCTAATTTACATGGAGAATTTGCTAGTTGCATCTCCACAGAAGAATAGTTGTATAGATAAGTACATTGAAATGGTCAATAACTTATATCAATTCAATAGTTACCTTGGGGTAGTGCGGGGTACATATATTTGAGGGATAGGGCTAATCATGCAATTGGCAGTGTTGGTGAGAATAATGAGTACCCTCTTCATACAATATCTGCGGATACGCGTATGCGATACACGTAACTTATTGTTGTCCCTATTCAAAGAGTGTATTTTCTTATTTTTTAAATATTCAATAGATGTCCTGACTAATATTTAATGAATCATATTATTGGTTAAATAGATATGGGCATACGAGCAATTCCTCAAGCTATCGACCAATAGAGGGTGGGTCGTAAGAAAATTCTCCATCTAGATTCTTAGACTACTTAACTGGAATTCTTATAAAGTAAGCCAATAAAAATCTATCTCAAAGGTCTTCAAGACCGTGTTGGTAAGGGTGATTCATTAGAATGCATTGTGGTTATATATTGTAAATAATATATCACTATTACTCCTTTAGGTGGTGATTGCTTTGGAGCTTACACTGACGAAGGAGGAAGAAGAGACCAATATCGTTAAATCCTTTAAAGATGAGACCTATATGAAGGACAAGGCTCTGTGGTTGGAAGTTAGGACAGAGGAGTTGGTGGAGAAGGTTGTCCAGAAATATATCGTTGAGATGAAATTAGAGAGAGAAGAAGTGGAAAAGGAGTTGAAGAAGTCTGTGAAAAACGAATTAAGTTGAAGAGGAAGTGGGAGAGTACTTGAAAGAGGAAATCCGAGAGGAAGTGAGAGATGGTAGAGACTTGGGAGAGGAAATGAGAGAGGATGTGAGAGGGAAAACGAGAGAGGAAGAAGTTGAGGAAGTGAGAGAGAAAGGAAGTGAAATATCAAAACTAGAGGTGGATTTTTGTGCCTCAATCGAGGAATTGACGAAAAAAGTATTCGATCAAAACAAGAAAACAATATTCACTCTAAAGAATTTTAACCATAAACTTGAGAACATCGGGAATGATGTGCATGAATTAAGAAAGGAGATGAAACACGTCGACGCATTGGAAGATGAATAAAAGCGTCTCAAGGAAGAGAATGTCTCATTACGTGCAGGGATGGATCTCTTGAGGGAGGAGTATATGTGAAATTGCATTTGGTTTGATTTTTAATAACACATTATAAATTGCATATCTAATATGTGATTTCAATAAAGGTTATCAGCTCATCACCGCAATCCATGGAGGAGGCTCATTCTAGGCTACCCATGGATACAAATGAGGCTGTTGGTTAGCCTGTTATGAAGGATAAGGTAGGGCACCTTGTGGCTGTAAGCGAAGTCATTGTGCATGAGGTTGTTCAGCTCACAGTATTGGATAAGGCTATAGGCCAGCCTATAAATATGGATGAGATGGGTTGATCGCCACCAACTGTAGATGAGGTTGTTGGTCATCATACAATTATGGACGAGGTTGCTAGCTAGCATACAACTATGAATGAGATCCGTAAAACCGCAGAATGCACAACCAATTGCACATTACAAATGACCTATCTTATAGGTGATCTAAGGGGATCGTGCAACATTGAAAATTACCTTTCTAGATAAAAATGCATTATCCTGGTAAGGTTGCAGAAAGCACAAGAGTTCTAATAACCCACAATCCAAACTTGCAGACTCCTTCGATGCACACCTGTTGAATCACGGTGTGAAAGGGTAGAAATTCAGTGCCTTGTAAAGCCATAAAATGTGTAGGGACAAATTGTAATGTTTTTCCAACCCTCATAAGATGTTCGGATTAAGATTTAACTAAGATAACCTCTCAACAACGTCACTCTAGTAAAGAATAGACCAGATCACGTCTATGTCTAATCCAAAAATTGAGTGTCTACTAGCTTTAGCATTTGGTTGTACTCTAACCTCTGCTAAAGATGGATATCTGTAGACACCTCACCTTAGATAAAATCAAAACCCACTCATCGACTTCAATTAGTCACCAACTGAGACCATTACATGGCCAAAAGTATGCCTTTGAAGCAAAATTAAGTCAGGTTGACTGATATCGAGACATACAAGTAATAGACTAAACGAAGGAGTACCAACCCGAGGTCACCAGCAGTGCACACCCAAATTGCCAAAAAGATGCCATGTCTGGATATGGATGTGTGTAAACTGTTTATGGAAAAACGGTGGGTCAAAAACCATATTAAAAAAAATGGTTGCAGAAAAACTGTTTCTAGATCTACCCACTAGGGAGCTGCCACGTCTCTATCTCGACCATGATTCTAACCAATCAGAGCTACAACCGTCGACGTGCGATGCATCAATGAGATCATTTGATGATAATGTACGGAACACCCTTGTCTATTTAAGAAGCTCTCCAATTTAGAAATGAGGATAGAAAGAAGATAGTCCAGGGAGAAAATGTCCAAAGAGGTAGGAAATTTCGAGGAATGGAAAAGCTGAGAGAACTCTTCCCAACGAGAATGTTAAAGCTAACTTAGTTGTAACAAGTTTTTTTTTCTTTCAAAGTTATGAATAGCTGAATTTGCTCTGTTATCTCGAGAAATACTCTCTATCTTACACTATGTCAATCCAAAAGTCTAAAATACTAAAGACATACCGAAGTCAACGAGTAGGGTCGAGATTCGTGATATCCGGTCAGGCATTTTGACCTAAAAAAGTGACTGATTTTTCCATTTTCTTTTCACATCTATAATTAAGACGTATTTAATTTCGCACATACCGAAACACTAGCAGTACATGTGCACTCACCTTTTTATTTTATTTCTGCAAATTATCTATTCTAACTGCATACTTTTCATTTTACTTGCCTACATGGGGTTTTAAACCCTACAGAGTAAGGCTAAGTATATTTATTTTTTGGTTGCCTACTCAGGGTCTTAAATCCTGCGCAGTAAGGCTAGGTGCTATTTATTATTTCTTTTAGTCTGCCCGGAGTATTCAACTCTACAAAGCGCAGCTAGATATAGTAATGTCTTAATTCCTTTAAATGTCTCGAAAAAACATACAGTCCTGTAAAGTAAGAATGTGCATTGCATGGGTAGAGAAGAGTACATAATCTCTTATATTTTTTCTTTAACCGATACTCTTACCTATGATTTACGGTTACATACCAACCGCGAGAATCATTTGAGTCAGTGAATCTTATCATTCCCCAACCTTTAAGCGATTTTATGGTTTCTAACCAGCTGTAGATTCCAAGATTCTTTTGGGTACTGACAACTCCAAGTCAAATGCATTTTTATATTTGAGTTAACCCCAACAAGAAAATAAGAGCTTCATTCGGCGTAGTTTTGGGACAGGAAGTTTACAGTACCAATCAATACCACAACGGCTCGGATTTATCGATGAAGGTGATTTAACCTTTATGATTCGTCCACATGCGATCCACCAGTCCCACACGTGAGGGATGAGTCACCCCATTTTCTAAAACGGTGAAAAATTAACAAAGGGATCTTAGCTGGGTAATTAATGGCTAGGGTGCCAATGGGCCGGCCTGGGGTAGGCTTGAGTCCACATCTTGAACTGTTTGGGCTGGGCCTGATGGGCCAGGCCTATTTAAAATTTTAATTTTGCTCACCCCAAGCCTAGCCCATTGACAATCCCGCCAATGGTCTTTCCAAATATGGGGAGTGGATAGATAAATAAAAATTAATATATCATTATGTAGGAAATAATGAAATTATTTCCTTTATAATAAAAATAATGGACGGTGAGGATGTCATAAAAACACGTGCTCCCCTGGGAAGGAAAAGTTCCTAGAGGCGGAAGGAAGCTCTGTGGGCCCAACACGACGTCAGTGGGAAATCCAATCTGTCCTTACATTTCACGAGCTCACAAATGGGACAGGTCCAAAACTCAATTGCGCCACAAGGCAGAAAACGAGAAGATGAAAATAAAAAATAAAAACACAAAACAGTTCGTAAGGTACTCGGTCTCGGTAGTCACCATCAATATGGAGACTCGGTAGTGGTCGGTTCTGTGGGCCCACCATGATGTATGTGTTACATCCACTCCATCGGTCCATTTTCCCAGATCATTTTAGGGCATGCATCCAAAACTGAGGCAAATCTAAATCTGTCATGGACCACACCACAAGAAGATTGAATATTCACCATTAAACGGATTTTGGACCCACTATAATGTTTATTTGTTGATTAGGTCACAGTGACCTGGACGAAGGGACAACACAAATATCAGCTCGATACAAAACTTTCGTAGCCCTCAAAAAGTTTTCAATGTTAGGTGTTCAATCTCTGCTGCTTAACATTGAGGTTTACTTGAGTGTTGGATCTATTTTATTTTTAGACTTACGTTCTAAAATGATTAGAAAGAATAGATAGACGGTATTGACATAACACATAAATTATAAAGGGATTTTAGAACTTTAACACATTCATGCAGTATGGATCTTAGTGCTGTATTTTACACTATGGAGTGGGAAAGAAACCGGATGTGGACTGCCTGCGCTGCGCTGGACGCAAATGGAGGTAAGTAGATACTGAGATGTTGAGCAGTGAGACTGGCTGCTGAAGTGACGCCACCAAGTTCTGTAGGACCACCATGATGTATGTTTTGTATCTAGGCCGTCCATCAAATTGGAGAGATCATATTAGGGCATGAGCCAAAGAATGAGTCAGATCTATATCTTGAGTGGACCCCACTAGAGAAAACAGTGGAGAAAGTGATGTCCACCATTAAAAACTTCCAGGGGTTACAAAAGTTTTTGATCAAGCTGATACTTGTGTTTTCCCTTCTTTCATGTCTGCGTTAGCACATGAACAGGTTGGATCTCAACTAAACATACGGTGGACCTTAGAAAAGTTTCAGCCATAGGCGTGGGCGTCAGTCTCCCCACTGTTTTCTGTGGTAGGTCCTCTCCATCTTTGGATCGGCCTCATGCTTTGGATCATGCCTTAAAATGCTCTCTTAAAATTGATGGACGGCATGGATACTACACATACATTGTGATGGGGCCCACATAACTTGGTGACATCACTTCAGTGGCCATTATTGCTACTCAATCTGGAGTCAGTAGCTAATCCACGTCATTTTTAAGTAGCTTTAAGCAGCTGTAAATAGTTCATTCTTGTTATTTATGTATCCTTAATTCTACCTTGAAGCTCAGTAAAAAAAAAAAACTAATTTAATATCCATGCTGTCCATTTGTGTTACCTGAGCATTTTAAGGCATCAACCCGAAAATGAAACAAAATTGAAAATAAGGTAGTCCACGCTATAGGAAATCGTGGCCATAAAAGCTTTTTAACAGTAGGCGCTCAGTTCACTGTTTTGTGTGGCCTAGTCTACTTGAGCTTTAGATTTGCCTCAATTTTAAGTTCATGCCTTAAAATCACCTAATAAAATGGATGGACGATGTATAAGCCACATGTACCACAGCGGCCCCACATGAAATTTGCACCCACCTGGTTTTAGCGTACAAAAAGCAATCAATAACTGGCAGCCTAGTTAAAAAGAGTAGGGAATTACGCTGCAATTAATCGATACGCATTTACCTGCACCAGCCAATGGCTAGTGGTCGGTGCTATGTGGGCGTCACTGTGATGTATGTGTTTCATCTAGGCTGTCCTTCTATTTTTCCGGATCATATTTTATGGAATGGGCCAAAATTGAGGTAGATCCAAATGTCGAGTGGACGACATCATAGGAACAGTACTGACTAAACGGCCACTAATAAAAACTTAAGTTTTGGATCAAGATGATTTTAGTTCTTTACTTTCATCCAAGTCTGTATGACCTAGTCAATAGGATGTCAAATAAATATTACAGTGAACCCTGTGAGGTTTTTAATGGTTGACTTTCAATTACTATTATTTTCTTGTGGTGTGGTCCACCTGAGGGTTATAGCTGCCTCGTTTTTGGGATCAAGCTTTAAAATGATATGGAAAAATAGATGGACGGCGTAGATAACACATCATGGTGGGGCTCATATAGAGCACCAGATACTAGCCACTTGGCAGCGTCACTAGCCAAACCACGTCAGCCTCTGCTTGGAGTCTAAGTGGGGCCCACCTTGATGTTTGTAAAAAAATCCACCCGATTCATTCGTTTTCTGAGATTATTTCAGAAATTGAAATAAAAGATGAGACGGATTCAAAACTCAAAGTGGGCCACATAAGAGGAAATAGTAGGGGATTGAACAACCACTATTGAAAAATTCGTGACTACGGAAGTTTTGTATCCGGGTAAGATTTTTGTGTTTTCATTTCTTCACAGTGGGAAATGACCGAACGTTTTGGATGGCATATAAACTTCAAGGTGGACCGCCGGGAGGTTTCAACGGTAGGCATTCCTTTCAACAGTCACCGTTTAATTCCACTTGAGTTTTGGATCTATTTAAATTTTTGGTTTCCTCAACTGGATGGGATGGATCGCCCACTTGAGTTTTGGATCTGTTTAGCTTTTCGGTTTCTGTCCAATTGTGAGCTTCCTCAATTGGATGGAGTGGATCTATGTTGGACATCATAGTGGGCCCCACATTGTATCTACCTATTGGAACTTTATGGGGGATCAGGCCACAAAAGGTTTTGAATCGAGTTGATTGTTGTCACATGTTTTAAATCGGTTTGCAATAGGGTTTGTTAATGCCATCGACGGACTACTCGATCCTATCAAATTGTAGAGATCATATTAGGGCATGAGCCAAAGAATGAGTCAGATCTATATCTTGCGTTGACCCACTAGAGAAAACAACAGAGAAAGTGATGCCCACCATTAAAAACTTCCAGAGGGCTACAAAAGTTTTCAATCGAGCTGATATTTGTGTTTTCCCTTTTTTCATATCTGCATTAGCACATGCACAGATTGGATCTCAAATAAACATACGGTGGACCTTAGGAAAGTTTCAGCCATGGGCGTCACTCTCCCCACTGTTTTCTTGTGGTGGGTCCTCTCCAGCTTTGGATCCGTCCTATTCTTTGGATCATGCCCTAAAATACTCTCTTAAAATTGATGGATGGCGTGAATTCTACACATACATTGGAGACGTCACTTCAGCGGCCATTCTCGCTACTCATCTGTCAGTAGCTAATCCCTGTCCTTTTTAAGTAGGTGTAAATAGCTCATCATTGTTATTTATGTACCCTTATTAGAGGGTAATTCTACCTTGAAACTCAGTAAAACAAAAATAATAATAATAACAAAACTAATTTAATATCCACGTTGTCCATCTGTATTAGCTGAGCATTTTATTGCATGAGCCAAAAAAAATGAAGCAAATGGTGGCCATAAAAGCTTTTTAACGCTTTTTAATGATAGGAGTTCAATTGACTGTTTCATGTGACCTAGTTTAGTTGATCTTTAGATTTTCCTCAATTTTAAGTTCATGCCCTAAAATCACCTGATAAAATGGATGGACGACATAGATAAGCCACATGTACCACAACGGCCCCAAATGAAATTTGCACCCAGCTGGTTTTAGCGTACAAAAAGCAATCTATCACTGGCAGCCTAGTGAAAGAAGTGGGAATTACGAGGTAATTAATCAATAGACCCATTTAGGGACTTACATGAGGGATGGGAAATGAAAAACCAACACCTTAGTGTCCCTACACTCGCCAATGGCTAGTGGTCGGTGCTACGCGGGCGTCACTGATGTATGTGTTTTTCATCAAGGCTATCTATTTTTCCATATCATATTTTATAGAATGAGCCAAAATTAAGGTAGATCCAAATCTCATGCGGACGACATCATATGAACAGTGCTGACCAAACGGCCACTAATAAAAACTTCAAGTTTTGGATCAAGCTGATTTTAGTTCTTTACTTTCATCTAAGTCTATATGACCTAATCAACAGGTTGGATGTCAAATAAATATTACAGTGAACCCTGTGAAGTTTTTAATGGTTAACATTCAATTTCTATTATTTTCTTATGGTGTGGTCCACCTGAGAGTTAGATCTACCTCGTTTTTGAGATCAAGCTTTAAAATGATATGAAAAAATGGATGGACCGCGTGGAGAACACATGTGGGGCTCATATAGAGCACCAACTACTAGCCACTTGGCAGCGTCACTAGCCAAACCACGTCAGCCTCTGCTGGGAGTCTAGGTGGGGCCCACCTTGATGTTTGTAAAAAATCCACGTGATTCATTCGTTTTCTAAGATCATATCAGAAAATGAAATAAAAAATGAGACGGATTCAAAACTCAAAGTGGGCCACATAAGAGGTAATAGTAGGGGATTGAACAGCCACTATTGAAAAATACACGAGGACTACGGAAGCTTTGTATCAGGCTAAGAATTTTGTGTTTTCATTTTTTCACAGTGGGAAATGACCTTATGAACATTTTGGCTGCATTATAAACTTCAAGGTGGACAGCTGGGAGGTTTCAAAGGTAGGCATTCCTTTCAACAGTCACCGTTTAATTCCACTTGAGTTTTGGATCTATTAAAATTTTGGGTTTCTCTCCCATCGTGAGCTTCCTCAACAGGACGGGATGGATCGCCCACTTGAGATTTGGATCTGTTTAGTTTTTCAGTTTCTATCCCATTGTGAGCTTCCTCAATTGGATGGAGTGGATCTATGTTGGACATCATAGTGGGCCCCACATTGCATCTACCTACTGGAACTTTACGGGGGATCAGGCCACAAAAGGTTTTGAATGAAGTTGATTGTGGTCACATGTTTTAAATTGGTTTGTAATAGGGTTTGTTAATGCCATCGACGGACTGCTCAATCTATCCCATCAAGTGGCTGTCGATGCCATTGAGAAAATCCAGAAAAATCGTAGTTGCTCGCCAGATAATTTTGATGATGCTACTTGATGCTATCAATGGTGGCTTAGATGTCATCGACTGGTCTTCGATGGTTGTCGATGCCATTGAAGTTCCCATCGAAGGCGCGCATAGAACTGCGTAAGTGCGTGATTTGTTTCTTATTAATTTGGTTGTGATAGTATATATATTGGGTGTAATCAAAATTAAAGTATAACAAGAGACTTTTTAAAACGTTCCTAAGGATTCAAGAGCAAAGTTAGGGTTAATTTTCAAGGAGGTTTTTGGGGTTGTTCGGATCAATAAGTTCATCCATCTCTTATAATATCATTTCATAGTAGATTGCTTGTCGCTTTGTGCCGTGGTCTTTTCCATGAGAGTTTTTTCATGTAAAACTCACGTATTTTCTATGTGGTTAGGTTGTGTTTAATTTCATCTTATTAGATTAAATTCAAGTTTGCTTCTGCGTGATCCCCAACAAGTGGTGTTATGGGTGAAAATGGACTGGCCAGTAAGATGATGTCAGCTCGGACATTTATGCGTTATGAGGTTGGCCAACGCCAGTCATAACTAAGGAGCTCCTCAATGGCCAGAAAGCAACAAATACATCATTGAGGAAACAACATACTCCTCGAGCTCGGCCATCAGAAAGTTCCTTCATTAGATGTCGAGCCCTTCTATGATCCCATCCATTTTCGGGATGCTAGCTGCTCGGAACATCTCTTGGTAAGGGCTCCAGAGGTACAACCCTGCATGAGGCAAGAATCTGAGCCACCACATTTAGGGAAACTCCGCCCCATACGACAAGATGAAGAGGATAGTCATCCTTAATTTCACATATATTCTACTAAGGAAAGGAGTACGGTCTCAATGCTTGAACGCAACTCCCAAGGTTAGGTCGGCAGGCCGGTAATCTGCTCGATGCCAAGAGAAAATTCAACAACGACTCATTAAAGAATCCAAGTCAGCAAACCACCGTTTGGAATGACCCTATAGGACACATCGAGCCTGCAAGCTTGGCCTCCTTCCAGGCACTCCTACTGATTCCGATCTGGTTCCAAGTGTACCTATCCGAGATTCCAGCCGAGGATCTCGGAAGATGACCGCAATATGGATCTGCCCGAGATCTTAGCCGAGGATCTCAGGAGATGCTCGTGACATATTCGAAATACGAATCCCTTTACAACACGCCCCTACTAAATAGGACAATTATCTTCTAAGTCATTGTGCCTCCTCACCTATAAATAGGAGTATCCTTAATGGTGAAAGGTAAGCACAATCTAACTTAGAAAATACACTTCGAAAACCTTACATCCTATTACACCTAGCTTGCCTATCTGACTTTGGCATCGGAGTGTCCCTTGCAGCAACCAGGGTCTCTATCTTTGTCTTTTCTTGCCTGTCTCAAGTGGTCTAAGGAAGACATCTAAATTGATGCATCAATAGCTTGGTACTATCTATGTGAATGACATCGAAAGCCGTTCTCACTGTCTACAAATTAAATTTCGGTTTGCTTCTACGTGATCCCCAACATTGCTATTTGTTTTTTTCCCCTTCATCAGTTTGTTTGACCTTATCAACAGGTTGGATAACAGATAAACATTAAGGAAATATTACAATGGGCCTTAGGAAGCTAATGGTAAGGTGTTTAATCGCCACTGTTTGGTATATTATGGTACATGAGATTTGGATATGCATAATTTTTAGGCTCATATCCTAAAACGATAAGACAAAATGGATGAACAGTGTGGATGTAGATTACATATATATATCAAGGTGGGCCCCCAGTAAGAGTCACAGTCTTTGGTGAGGCCAGGGCAGAAACTAAGCCGCTCCCAACCTGGGTGAGTTTCGGTTGCGCTTAGTCCCAAGTCTATCGGGTTGTCAAGGTGCATGGATTGGTAGACCCAAGTCTATCGGGTTGTCAAGGTGCATGGATTGGTTTGTGTTGGAAAACGACAGCCTGGTTCGAAATTCGGTTTGTTCCAGAGGAGTTGAGGAAATTTGGGTTTAAAATGATGGCACGTGTTCCCAGTCTTAGTAGCCTAGCGACAAACAGACATGAAAAGATTATGCAAATTAGTGTTTTTTAGTCTACGCCTGTTTCCTGCAGAATCCTTTTACAGGAAGTTCCTGCCTGGGATGCTAGGTGGGCCACCTTGATGTTTGGGAGAAATCCTCTCCGTTCATCTGTTTTTCAAGATTATTTTAGAACATGCGGCCAAAAACGGGGTGAATCCAAAACTCGAGATTTCCACATGAGAAGAAACAGTGGAGATTTAGTGACCACCGTTGAAACATTCATGTAGCTACAAAAGCTTAGTATCAGGCTAAATTTTTTGTTATTTTACTTCATCTCAGTGGGAATGACCTTATAAACGTTTTGAATAGGATATAATCATCAAGGTGGATCTTAGAAAGATTTCAATGGTAGGAGACTGTCTCCCCAATTTCCCCTCTCTTGTGGCCCACTTGAGTTTTAGATCCGGCCTCATTTTTATTTTGTCCCAAATCCTAAATTGATCTAAAAAAGAATGGACCGAGTGGATTTCCCCTGGACATAGCAATGGCCCCCACCTAGCATCCCAACGCAGGAACTTCTTTTTCATGAACCCACGTCCAAACACAGTACTAACTAAAAAAGAAAGTCAAACCGTTAGAAAGAAAATTTTAAAAAAAATATATATTACCTCATAAACCCTTTCGAGCCGGGCCTCGGTGACATTGACTTCCTGCCAAACGCTTTCTTGCTATGATTTCGTATCACCACCGCTGGTCTCGGACATGCATGAACTTGTAATCTAAAGCTAGTTGGGGCCCGCTCCACCTAACCTGCTCCCAACCTGGGTGGGTTTGGGTTTCCTAAACCCAAGTCCATTGGGTTGTCAAGGTGCATGGATTGGTTCATGTTGGAAAACAACAGCCATGGCTTGAATTTAGGTTAGGTCCAGGTTGAGAACATTTGGGTTTGGAATGATGGCATTTATTTGGGTCACTTTGTAATTAGGCAAATCACTCGAATGTAATCTAAAAAGTGGAAAAACTAAGAAATTAGTCAAAAATGAAAGTCACACCCAAAGAAAATTATAAAATATTTATTGCCTGGTAAACCCATTCGTGCTAGGCTTCGTGATATTGATTGACTGCCAAATCCTTTCATGCCACATGCAGTAGCTTTTTGTTATCTAAATCTAGATGGGGCCTACCATGATGTTTGTTAGAAATCCACCTGTCCATTTGCTGTTGGATTATGTTAGGACATGAACATAAAAATAGATAGATCCAAGACTCAAGTGGACCACATGACAGAAACAATGAGGATTGAACGTCCACCGTTGAAATATTCATAGGGTTATATGGATTTTCGATCAAGTTAATATATTCGATTTTTCAGTTCATCCCAATAGGGATGACCTTATGAACGGTTTGGATGGTGGATAAACATTGGGGTGGACCAGGGAAGTTTCATTGGCAAGGATTTCCTTGCCCACTTTTTCCTAACAGATCCTTTGGTTTGCATAAGGAAGCTGATTAGGTGGGGACTTACTGTGGCCCACCTTTATTTACGTATTCTATGTCCCCGTAATGCATCCATTTTTTCAGATCATTTTAGGGCATGAGCCAAAAATAAAGAAAATCCAATCCTCAGCATGCCATGGTAAAATGTGGTGATTGACCATTAATTAGCCACGAAAGTTTTGGATCAAGCTGATATTTTTATTTTCCCTTCATCTAGGTTTATGTCACATTATTAATACATTTGATGGCAAATAAAATTAGGGAACATTATAGCGGACCTAGAATGTTTTCAATGGCAGGGTCTCAATCACCACTGTTTAATGGATGGTCCATTTGAAATTTGTTTCTTTATTATTTTGTCTCATGCCCTAACATGATATGTAAAAATGGAAGGAGAGAGTGGTAATACAACATAGATACATCGATGGGCATTTAATCCTCACTGTTTGGTGTGGTCAACTTGAGCTTTGGATTAGCGTCATTTTTAGACTTGTGCTTTAAAATGAGCTGGCAAAATGGATGGACGGTGTGGATAAAACACATATCTTGATGGGGCCCACATATCTTGTATTTCCAAATATAAGAATTTGAGAGTTCAACAAGAAGAAGAAAATCATATAATTAACATTCCGAAGAAAATAAGAAATTATTTCATCTATAACTAAAACCTAAACATATTTGAGCCATCTCTATTTTGTCATTATTTTTGTTTATGAGCCATCCCTTGGTTGGTGCAAATCTTGATCAAGTCAGAAATTGGGGTCGTCGAATCCATATGGGTCCTTAATAAAGTCCTCCATTAATTCTGCAAATATATATTCTTCAGAGTACATGCCAGATGTGGCGAGGAGATTTTCGTTTCTGTTGTTGTTCGTTTGATCTGGAGTGTTATAGTCCTCCGAAGCAATGCCTGTCTGTGTACCTCCTTGAGAGTAACTCTGCATGCCAGGTGTGGCGGAGGGACATTCGTTGCTGATGATGTTTGGTTGACCTGGAGTACTGAAACATGATGCACCCTCTTTCATAATAACTGGTTTATTAGTTTTCTCAGCTTTACTCTTCTCGTAAATTTTACAAAGAACATATTTTTTCATCTGCAACGAAAGTTAAATTGCAATAATATTAGTAAATCAAAGGGAAAAAAAAAAAAAAAGACTAATCTGTAAGAAAAATCAGTATATCAAGGGAAAAAAATGACTGAAAATGTAATAGAGATTATGTATTTCACGTTACAAGGTTACCATGCAATGAATTTTACGTGAAATCATGCAACAGGTGTTTATATCCTATTTTTGGTATCTACAAAGCTGAGAGATGAATATGGGAGCATATATATATATATATATATATATATATATATATATATATATATATATATATATATATATATATATATATATATATATATCTCACCTTTTTAGGATTATCATCCTGAGTTTCAGCCACCCTTTTCCCTTTCCGACTACAAGCCTCAGTCGTAGTTCCCATGGTGGGAGGCTCCACCTCATCGAGGCTATACTCTTTCATCAGCCAATCAGTTTTCTTTCTTTTGGACTCCGCATCCAGCTTGTAGAAGTTCAAAGTACTCTTCTTACAAGCAATTGAGTTTCCTTGACGCACAGCATCTTTATTTACCCAAAAACCGTCTTTTGCTTGGCGATTTGCACGCGACCCACCATCATTTTTAAGATTCAGCTGTGTAAAGAAGTACATGTCCTCCCCTTTAGCCGAAAACTTTCCTGCAAATTATATCCCAGTTATTGGATACATACAGAGAGAGAGAGAGAGAGAGAGAGAGAGAGAGAGTCCTTTGTTTCCTTACTTGCAAGCTCATCGGGATTGAAGTCGTAGATATTGTATGTTACAATGGCTGGGTGGAAAAATTCATGGTTTTTATTTTTTGCCTTAAGCAAACACTCCACGTCCTCTTCCGTCGGCCTAAAATAATACCCTATCTTTGAGGATGATGAAAGTGGTTGCGACATTTTTCAGCGATATGTGAAGACGGATGCTGCAAGATTTTATAGGGGATTGAGCTAGCCAAAGCTCTGAACCAATAGTGGGAATCTCGTAAACCCAGACCCACTGGAATTGGGTATCCCGGAGCAGACCAGGCTTGCATGCAGACGTGGGTGGCTTCTAGTGTAGGAAAAGCTCTGTGGGACCAACATGATGTATGTGTTTTGAGTCCGATCCTCTGTTTGTGTCAAAGCGGTCAAAATCGTGGTTGTTGCAATTAAAATTTAACCGTAACACTGCATGTAATAGTGGATTGCTGATCACAAACGGACCAACGACGATATAGGAGAGCAGGATAGTCATGCTGCTCGACGCAGACAGAGGATCCTTACTCGTGAGTTTTATGCCCATGGGGAGGGAAACGGACTGGCTACTCCCCCTGTAACCAGCTCCATGGTTGGTGGTCGGTGCTCTGTGGGCCCCACCATGATGTATGTGTTTCATCCGTTCCGTTCATCCATTTTTAAAGATCATGTTATGGCTTGATCCTAAGCATGAGAGGAATGTAAAAGTCTCAGGTGGACCACACCGAATGAAAACAATAGTGATTGGATATCCACCACTAAAATCTTCCCAAGGCCCACTATACTGTGTATTTGACATCCAATCTGTTGATTAGGTCATACAGTCCCAGATGAAGAGAAAAAACAAAGATCAGCTTGATCTTTATTGCCCCGAAAATGTTTTTAATGGTCGACTCTCATTTAACTCTGTTTCCTGTAAGGTGGTCCACTTGAGTTTGGATATACCTCATTTTTTTACTCACATCGAAAAATGATCTGTAAAAATAGATTGACGGCATGGATGAAATACATACATCATGGTGGGGCCTACATAGCACCGACCACCAGCCATTGGCTGGTGTCAGGGGGAGTAGCCAATCCATTTCCTGTGGGGAGGGACGCGGATAAGCTATGACAGATTGAGTAGCGAGACTCACTACTGAAGTGACGTAACCAAGTTTTGTGGGCCCATCATGATGTACTTTTTCGTATCCACACCGTCCATCAATTTGGAGAGGTCATGTTAAGCCATGATCCAAAGAATTAGTCAGATTCAAAGCTGGAGTGGACCCCACCATAGAAAATGGTGGGTAGAGTGACGCCTACCGTTGAAACCTTTCTATGGTCCACCCAACGTGTTCATGTGTTAATGTAGACATGAAATAAGGTAAAACACAAATATCGCCTTGATGGAAAACTTTCGTGACCCTTAAAAGTTTTAACAGTGGGCGTCCCTTATTTTCACTATTTTCTATGGTAGTCGACCTTTAGATCTGGCTAATTTTTTAATGAGAAATTTCCAACTGTTGCGACCGTATATGGCCCACAACCTTTTTAAGCCCGTTTCTTTTTAGTTGCCAAGAATACTCCCCAGGCATAGGGTGTCGGTTCTTGAAGGCTAGGCTACCTATGGCTACGGATTATAACCGTAGCCATAAATATAGCCACTGAAAAAAAATAAAATCGGGGCGGTACTACCACCGATCCGGCGGTAATGCCGCCAACCTCTAGACGTCTATGCAGTAATACTGCCCGGGTGCAGTAGTGCCACCCGATTTTTTTTTTTAATTGGGTGGGTGCCATCGTGGGCCCCACACTCAATGTTCATAATTTCGGTGGGCCCCACATCCACCCGGCTTTGAATTTTGAAGTAGATTTTAGTTGATTGTTAGATATTCTCAAGTTTCTCGAAAATGGAAAAAGTCAAATCCTATGATTAGAATTATCTTGATTAAGATGCTAAGAAAATTGACGATTTGCCAGTGCCGATCCTTTTAAACTAAAAGTCTCCCTACTTTTTCTGGTGTGGTCTACTTAAGCTTTGGATCTGCCTCATTTTTGGGTTCATCCTCCAAAATGATCTGGAAAAATGTATAGACGATATGAATATAACACATACATCACGGTGGGGCTCACAAAACTTTGCCACATCAACGCACCGACCTCGGTGTGATGCAGGACAATTAATCACTTGGTCTAAAAGCTCAAACTGTTAGAGCATCGTAAATAAATTCCTTTATATCATATCCTAGGCCCCACATCCCATGGATTAGGACCTTAGCCGAACCCCATCGTGGGCCCTAAATCATTTGGGTATCGCCTCACACGGACTACCCACCCCGAGTGTGCTCTTGCATCCTAGAGCCAATCCTGCTCAAGCCCAGTGTGAAAATGGCCCTGCATTATAATGTCATTTAGGTAGAGCGTAAGCACTCGTGTAGAGTAAGGTGGTCATATGCGTAAGCACTCACCGCTCTAAATTGTTTAGGGGTTGTATGGATACTAAGAATTACAATTCTCAGAATTCCAATACATGCTATCTTTGCAATTTCTATGTTTGGGAGACGAAGGACATTGAAGATGCTGGCCATTGCAATATTAAAAAAATTAAATACTTTTGATTTCTAAATAGATGATGGAATTTTACACTCCGCTCATTTGGAACATGGGAATTTGAATTCTCAAGAAAGATAATACCCGATATCTTTGCAATTCCTGCGTATGGTGGATGATGAGCATAGAAAATACTAGTAATTCAAATATCCATTAGGAAATGCAATACCCAAAAGTGAGTGCTTTTGATTTCTAAATCGACAATGGAATTTCAGTCTAAGAGGTTCATTAGGATTCTCAGGAATTCTAATACCGTCTATCTTGGCAATTTCTACTTTTGGTGGATGATGAGCATAGGAAATACTAGCAATTCGAATATCCGTTGGCCATTGCATGCAATATCCAAAATGGGTACGTTTGGTTTCCATATAAATGATGAAATTTCACTTTAAAGGATTGTTTGTGTTGGGGGTCTTACACAAAACCTTAGGATCTAGCCCTCCAGAACAAACCAGAATTATGGATAATAAAGCAATGAAAATAATCAATGCATCAATCACACACCACACAAGAGAATTTTACGTGGAAAACCCTCAAAGAGGTAAAAACCACGGGACCTCGTCCAGGTCAACAATCCACTATGAAGTAGAACGTTTACAACCTTCTTCACTCACGCAGGAGTGGATAAACAATAAGAGAAATAGAGAAAACGGAGAGATCTAACCGATTACGAGGACATAGAAGCGCTGAGATGTAGATTGCACAGTAGAGAACCTCCACGAGCAGAACCTCCCTTCTATAAGCTTCCTCTCTCTCTTTCTCCCTCTCTCTCACCTTTGATAGCCCTAAACCCTTTAGCAAATCCCTTGCAAAGCTTTAGGAAACCCTCTTGCTGTTTTCTTCACACAACATTCATTAGAAAAATCCTAGGGACCCCTTTTTATAGTTTTAGGAAACTCCTTTTCGCATCCTAGTTGCGAAAGGACTTTGCGCATCCCAGTTGCGAAAGGACTTGCGCATCCTAGTTGCGAAAGGACTTGCGCATCCCAGTTGCGAAAGGACTTGCGCATCGACGGGTCAAAAAAAAACCCATCAAATCTCCCCCTTTTTGACCCAGGAGGGATTCACCTTCTTTAAGCCAGCCAGGTTTCTACAAACCTCAAACTTGCCCTTGAGCAAAGCCTTGGTCATCATATCTGACCCATTATCGTCCGTGTGGACCTTCTCAAGCTGTAACATCTTCTGTTCCAAAGTATCCCTGATCCAGTGATACCGAACCTCTATGTGCTTCGACTTGGAATGCTGACTCGGATTCTTGCTCAAGTGTATAGCACTCTGACTATCGCAACAGACCACGTGCTCCTCCTGCTTTAGGCTAAGTTCCTGTAGGAACCTCTTCATCCAAAGCATCTCTTTACATGCCTCTGTGACTGCAATGTACTCGGCCTCTGTCGTCGACAATGCTACGACCTTCTGTAGCTTGCTCTGCCAGGAGACCGCTCCCCCTGCAAACGTGAACATGAACCCCGATGTAGACTTCCTTGAGTCTATGTCACCTGCCATATCTGCATCTGTGTAGCCCTCTAATACAGGTTTACCGTCACCATAGCATAGGCTCAACCTGGATGAGCCTCTTAGATACCGCAGTATCCATTTCACCGCTGCCCAATGCTCTTTGCCAGGATTGGCAAGATACCGGCTGACAACACCAACCGCATATGCTATGTCTGGGCGTGTACACACCATAGCATACATCAAACTTCCTACAGCTGACGCGTAGGGTATCTTCTGCATCTCTTCCACCTCTTTCTTCGTCTTAGGACACTGTCTGTCGCTCAATCTGAAGTGACCATCCAGTGGAGTACTGACCGGCTTTGCTGCATTCATATTGAACCGCTCTAGGACTTTCTCAATATACCGCTCTTGTGACAGCCAAAGCTTCCTGCTACTTCTGTCACGGGTTATCTCCATTCCTAGGATCTGTCTAGCCGGGCCCAAGTCTTTCATTGCAAAAGACTTGCCCAACTCCTGTTTCAGCCTGTCAATCTTTTTGATGTCTTTTCCCATGATGAGCATGTCATCAACATACAACAGCAGAACTAAGAAATCACCGTCTGAGAACTTACGCGTGAACACATAGTGGTTCGACTCCGTTCTGTCATACCCATGCTGTAACATGAACGAATCGAACTTCTTGTACCATTGCCGTGGAGCTTGTTTCAGCCCATACAAGCTCTTCCTCAGCCTACACACCATGTGCTCCTTGCCCTTGACTTCAAACCCCTCTGGTTGGTGCATGTAGATCTCTTCTTCCAGGTCACCATGGAGAAAGGCAGTTTTAACATCTAACTGCTCTATCTCCAGATCCATGCTAGCCGCCAACCCAAGCAACACCCGTATGGATGTCATCTTCACCACTGGTGAGAATATCTCCTCGAAGTCTATGCCTTTCCTCTGACCAAACCCTTTCACCACAAGTCTGGCCTTGAACCTCGTCTGTGAATTCTTCTCCTCAATCTTCTTCCTGAACACCCACTTGTTGCTCAGAGCTTTCTTGCCCTTAGGCAATTTCACCATGTCATAGGTGTGGTTCTTATGCAAGGATTCCATCTCCTCTTGCATAGCTTTCAACCACTCCTCCTTATGCTCGTCGGCTAGGGCCTCAGAATAATCTTCTGGCTCTCCCCCATCGGTTAGCATAATGTACTCATGCGGCGAGTACCTCTTGGACGGCTGACTGTCCCTAGATGACCTCCTCACCTGTGGCTCAACAGGTGGATCAAGCGGGGGCTGCTCCCCTGGTCCATCTTCTGAAGGAACTCCCTCGTCCTCTGCACCTTGCTGTACTCCCCCGTCATCAGGCACCACGGGAGGAGTAATCGGATCCATGTCCTCTAGCTCACCTGAACTAGGCTGGTTCTTCTCTGGCTTACCAATGTCTTCGATACACTGATCTTCAAAGAAAACCACATCTCTGCTCCTGACGAGCTTCTTCTCGGTCAGATCCCATAACCTGTAACCGAATTTTTCATCATCGTACCCTAAGAACACACACTGCCTGATCTTCATATCGAGCTTGGACCTCTCGTCCTTTGGTACGTGAACGGATGCCCTGCATCCAAAACACCCTGAGATGACTGTACGATGGATCATGTCCAGTCCACACCTTCTCAGGCACTTCTCCATTCAACGGGGCTGATGGAGACCTGTTTATCAAATACACCGCCGTGCGCATTGCTTCTCCCCAGAACGTCTTGGGCAACTTCGCATGGGATAACATGCATCTGATTCTCTCAACAATGGTGCGATTCATTCGCTCAGCTACACCATTATGCTGGGGGGTCTTGGGAACCGTCTCTTCATGCCGTATACCCTGGGACTTGCAGTACTCGTGAAAGTCGCCAATGTATTCACCACCATTGTCAGTGCGGATGCACTTCAATGGTCTACCTGTCTCTCTCTCGACCATAGCATGAAACAATTTAAACACACCAAAGACCTCGTCCTTGGATTTTAAAGCATAAACCCAAACCCTCTGTCACGCCCCAACTCGGAAACCGGGCTCACAAAATTCCCGATCGCCGAATCCGGCACCGACAGCCTCCGTAGAACCCCATTCTCGGCTCCCAGCGCCCATACGCCAGGTTCCGATCCTGGGATGCTACAAGGAGGATTTTTCAGCATCCGTTTAATTTGTAATAAGCATAACTAAAGGCATAACCCACAAACAACAACCAAAAACTCCATCACATTTCCCCTATGATCAAAAACTTTACAAGTACAATGAGCATAAAGGGAAATACAATGAGGATGAACAAAAAAGCTCCAAAAGATCTGCTCTGCGCTCCTGTCTCAGCGCTGCTGCGTCCTCGCGTCACCTGCACGCAACGGTCGTGCATAAGCTTATAGAAAGCTTAGAGGGTGGTGAAAGTGTGTGCGCAAGGTAGTAATGCAGTATGCAGTATCAGAGTAATGCGGAACATGCTGGTGAATCCATGAATACTACTAGCCGTACCAAGGCTATGCAATGCAAGGCATGAAAGATGTCGGCCATACCAAGGCCATGCGATGCGAAATGCAAATCAAGCATACAAATCCTCATCTAAGTCCACATATCAGTACAGCTCAAAATCTGGGATATCACCGGGGTCTAGTACACTCTAAACCAGATTGCCGCCCCATCGCGCGCAATAAGGTAAGTGGAAGAGACCTCACTACCCGCCTGCCAATATCGGGCTCGGCTCGTCGATAGCGGACCCATTCCTCGAGCTGGTCAGACTCAGCCTAGCATTGCCCCCTCCTCTCGGGCGGGTAAGGCCGTACCCCCTTCCAACCGACCACGACACAGTGGAAAGCGCAGCCTCCTGGTAATCGGCCATCGGCGCTCATGCACCCACTCGGTCTAGACGTTGGAGCAACCTCTTGGTACCATAAGGGTTTAGGGACTTTCACCCAGGGATATCTATAGCACCCCATGTAGAACAAGATTTTCGGTATCCAATCCTGCCAACCACGATACGCCTGTGGAGGCTATGACCCTGATGTCGCTAGGGCATACAGTAACCACATCACACAATGCGAATGCATGAAACACACTATCCAATCATGCAGCAATCCTGCGCGTATCATGCGCTCATGTAGGGCAACACCGCCTAACCGGGAGCCCGTAAACAACCTGCCCGAAGGCATATGCTATGATCAACCACTTCTCACGTCAAGCATACATATGATGCGTATGATCATGAATCATGGAACTATACTACACATGTTATAAAGTAATGAACTACTCTTGCAACGCAGATGGCCTAGACATGGACGGCCTACACACAACCAGTACGGGCTTATCGATGGCCCTAGGGAGAGTCATAATGCGGACATTTAACCAACACTATACGTGCGATGTGGACGTCAAACCGACATCGCTCCCAAGGCATTATCTGTCGTAAACGTCATTACATAAACCATGTAGGGATCACACATTGCAATGGACCTTAGATACATCCCATTGGGCCTTAAATACATTGAATGGGCCGTGTCACATGGGCCTTATATTCATCAAGAGGGCCACATCAATGGGCCTTAAGTGCATTGCAATGGGTCGTAACCCGTGGCCTTTATAGCACATCAAATGGGCCTCGTAACATGGCTTTATATATATCAAAGTGGGCCTTAATCACGGGCAAAAAAAATGCATCGAACGGGCCTCATATCATGGGCCTTATGTATATACCAAAGTGGACCTAATCACATGTATCAGATGAGCCATTTCACCATTAAAATCCCTAAGGTCCACCGTAATGTATATATTAATGTAAAAATAAAAATATATAAATATAATATATGTCATATGTACCATATAATATATATAATAAACATAATGTGTATTATATTACATAATATAATAAATATAAACATACATATATATATATATATATATATATATATATATATATATACACACGCACATGCCTGCACACACACACCACACACATACACACCCACCCACACACATACGCACGCACGCTCACACTCGTGCACACACACATACATGCACGCATACATCTCACAGGGGCCCACCGTCTGCCTTGACGGTGGGTAAAACACAAACATCACAGTAGCCCCCCCCCCCCCCCCCCCCCCGCCCGCCTGGACGGTGGGATAGACACAGACATCACTGTGGGCTCCAAGTGGGGCCCACCATGTCGTTTATATGCCATCCGGACCGTTGATAAGGTCGCCCGGGCCAGGGTGAAGGGAAACCACAAATTCCAGCTTGATCTGAAAGTTCGGTGGGCCCAAAAATGATTTCAATGGTAGGCCTTCAATTTACACTGTTTCCTTTGGTGTGGGCCACCTGAGTCTTGGATGTACCTGAAAATTTGAGGGGACCCACCTCAGGGAGTGGTCCACCTAATGGACAGAGTGGATAAAATAAATACATCATGGTGGGGCCCACGGCAGGAGCCGTGGGTGACCCAGTCCGTCCGCCCAAACCGGCGCGCAGGCGCTGCCTGCGCCCGCCTGACACGGCAGAGGCAGAAGCCTCTGCTTCTTTCTTTTTCTTTTTTTTTTTGATTTTTGTTTCTTTGCAGAAAATGGTACGCGGGGCCCACTTTCAGAAAATCCAGCCCGTCCATTGTGTTCTCGGGCCCGGAATGCATCAAACAAGTCCAAAGTTTAATTTTTTTCGGTATGTAGATAAGGCAAGGTGGACCCTAGAAGTTTTGAACGGTAGAATACACCATTTTCTATGGTACGGCCCGCCTGAGTGTCGGATTGGCGTCATTTTCCGGTCCAACGCCTAAAATAATCTGTATAATGGAATGGATGGTTTGGATTTGAACCATACACCAAGGTGGGGCCTACACAAGCAACTCACCCAATAAGCTTGAAAACAAGCTCATAAATGTTTTCACGTCCAGCGTCCCCTGGACGCTGGACGTTCTGGCGCACTGATACTCTTAAGGTGGGCCATGCTTAGGTGGGCCACCACATGGCTATGGGGGTGTGGAACATCACACATAAAGTGGGCTCCACTTATAAAATGGCTTGGATAAAATACCTGCCTCATGGTGGGGTCCATCCAAGTGGGCCACATAATTTGGATGGGTGGACAAGGCGGATGATCTCATGATTCGAGGTGGGCCACAAGCCATCATACACAAGAGAGAGAGAGAGAGAAAGAGAGAGAGAGATCGGTGAGGATGGAGGGACCCCGCCACTATGGGCCCCTCATACAAACATACATCAAGGTGGGTCCCACATTATGGACCCTAGATCAAACAAAATGCATGAAAAACCATGATCTAAGATCACCCACCGGCTCCTTCTTGGTCCCAAGGCTTCCTATGCTCCTTTGCTTCGATTCCGACGGAGGAGATGATGAATGGATGGTTGAGATGGAAGATGGAAGGGTAGGAAGAGGGGGCCACACTTGTGGTTTTGAAAGGGAGGGAGAGGCTTGGACGTGTGAAGCTCTCTTGCTTGGGAAAGTGTTTTGAAAAAAATGAAGGAGAGAGAGGGTTGTAAAGAGAGAGAGATGAGTGATGTTTGATGGAGTGATGGATGTGGTGGTGATGGGTGTGTAAGAGACTTTTGACTTTGGAGGCATTTTGTGTAAGAAAGGTATGGGCTTGTAAGAACTTTTTGACTTTTGTGGTTACTTGGAAATGGGTGAAAGTGATGTGTACTTGACATGATGGGATTGATTGATGGGTGATTGATGTGACATCTCGTTGAGATTCTCTTGGGTTTCGTAACGCGCGGCGTTTTCCTCGCACCGAACGCTAGCCCACATCTCCTAGCCAGAGTATCGCCTCGGCGCGTGAGTCGCGGCATCGGAACCGCGGCGACGGTGCGGTCGCAATGGTACAAGTCTCTGGTTGAGTCGACTCGGGTTGACAGCGTGTGAATCAGGGTCGCGCGCAACGCCGGTTAAGGGTCGAAGGTTGCCGAAATTCGACCGGAAAGACCACGGAAACTTATGGAACGGTACGGTCTAAGATGCGGGTCTTACACCCTCCTAGATGCATCATCTATAAAAGTAACAAAATACAATGCCCCACCGAAGGTTTTTGTCCTCATAGGACCACAAACATCAGAATAAACCAAATCTAATGCATGCACTTTATTAACATGAGAAGCAGTTTTAACGAATGAAACTCTATGCTGTTTCCCTGATAAACAATCAAGACAGGTTTTAAGAGGCATACCTGTCACGTCTGGAAGGAGATGCTTCTTTGCTAGTACCTGAAGCCCTTTTTTACTCATGTGGCCTAGACGCCTGTGCCACATGTCAATAGCTGAATCTTCCGCTGCGTTCAACCCACCCTTGCATACACTGACACTTGCCTTGTACAGGGTGCAACACTTCTTTCCTCTGGCTGCGCAACGAACCCTTGATGAGCTTCCAGCGCCCACCAGCGAACCGGCTTTCATAGCCATCATCATCCAACCTTCCCGTCGACATCAAGTTGAGGCGAAGGTCTGGGATATGCCTCACATCCCTGAGAACCAATGTGCAGCCCACATCAGTTTTCACACAAATATCACCAACTCCCACGATCTTTGATACGCCAGAATTTCCCATCCTCACGGTCCCTAAGTCGCCTGACTTGTAGCTTGTGAAGAAGTCCCTGTGTGGAGTCGCATGAAAAGAAGCTCCCGAGTCAATCACCCAATCGGTGTCCTGACTCGTATCTGTGAGACACACATCATGATCTGCTGAAAGAATAATAACAACGTCGCCATCTGAAGCGACCGCAGTGGAATCTGATTCATCTTCCTTCCCTTTTCCTTTCTTGTCGTTCTTACGACATTCATGCTTATAGTGGCCCTTCTTGCCACAATTCCAGCATTCAACATCTTTTCTGTTGCTCGACTTGCCTCTTGATTTATCTCGGGCCTTCCCGCCCTTCTGTTCTTTCCTCTCCCCGTTCCTGCCTGCGTCACAAGAGCCTCTTGCTGAGTAGACCCCTGAGACTTCATCCTTGTCTCCTCATTGAAGAGACAACTGGTTACCTGTTCCATGGATATCTTTCCGTCTGGCGCGGAGTTACTTAGAGACACCACCAATGTCTCCCAACTGTCAGGCAATGAACTAAGTAATAGTAAAGCCTGCAATTCATCATCCAGGACCATCTTCATAGAGGTGAGTTGGTTCACTATATTACTGACCTCATTCATATGCTCGGCCACAGAACCACCATCCTTGAACTTGAGATTCACAAGTCGCCTTATCAGAAATATCTTATTACCGGCTGTCTTCCTCTCATACAGCCCTTGTAATTTTAGCCATAGGCTAGCGGCTGAGGTTTCCGTAGACACATGGTGGAACACCGAATCATCCAACCATTGTCTAATAAACCCCACCGCCTTTCGGTCCATCTTCTTCCAATCATCATCAGTCATATCCTTGGATTTTGCTGATATGCCTGAGATTGGAGAATATAGGTCCTTGCAATAAAGCAAGTCCTCCATCTTAGCCTTCCATATGGTCCAGTTAGAACCATTGAGGCTGATCATCCTTGAGCCACCTTCCATAATTCAAAACCGATCCTACCCGTTCAATGAACTTAGCTCTGATACCACTTGTTGGGGGTCTTACACAAAACCTTAGGATCTAGCCCTCCAGAACAAACCAGAATTATGGATAATAAAGCAATGAAAATAATCAATGCATCAATCACACACACACACAAGAGAATTTTACGTGGAAAACCCTCAAAGAGGTAAAAAACCACGGGACCTCGTCCAGGTCAACAATCCACTATGAAGTAGAACGTTTACAACCTTCTTCACTCACGCAGGAGTGGATAAACAATAAGAGAAATAGAGAAAACGGAGAGATCTAACCGATTACGAGGACATAGAAGCGCTGAGATGTAGATTGCACAGTAGAGAACCTCCACGAGCAGAACCTCCCTTCTATAAGCTTCCTCTCTCTCTTTCTCCCTCTCTCTCACCTTGATAGCCCTAAACCCTTTAGCAAATCCCTTGCAAAGCTTTAGGAAACCCTCTTGCTGTTTTCTTCACACAACATTCATTAGAAAAATCCTAGGGACCCCTTTTTATAGTTTTAGGAAACTCCTTTCCGCATCCTAGTTGCGAAAGGACTTTACACATCCCAGTTGCGAAAGGACTTGCGCATCCTAGTTGCGAAAGGACTTGCGCATCCCAGTTGCGAAAGGACTTGCGCATCGACGGGTCAAAAAAAAAACCCATCAGTTTGGATCGTGGAAATTAGAATTCTCAAAATTCTAGTACCTACAATTTTTGTAATTTCTACATTTGGGAAATGATAGGCATTGAAAATACCAGCAATTCAAATGGATGCTGGCCATTGCAATACCTCAAAAATGGGTACTTGCTGATTTTCGAATGGATGATGGAATTTACTCTTAAGGGTTGTTTGGATTGTATGTTTTGAAAATACCGGCTGTTCAAATATTTACCAGCCATTGCAATACCCCAAACATAGGGTACTTTTAATTTCCACATAGATGATGAATTTCATTCCAAGGGGTGGTTTTGATTGTTGGAATTTTAAATTCCCAGGAATCTAATACCTTTATTTTTGCAATTCCTATATTTGGGGGATTATGGGCATCGCAAATTCCATCAATTCAAATGGCCATTGGTCATTGCAATACCCCAAAAATCAAATACTTCTGAAATCCAAATAGATGAGGGAATTTCACTCTAAGGGGTCATTTGATACCTGATATTTTGCAATTCCTCATTGGGAGGTGATGGCATGAAAAATACTTGTAATTCAAATGGTTGTTGGCCTTGCAATACTAAAAATTGGCTACTTTTGATCTTAAAAAAGATGATGGAATTTTACTGCAATTCCTTGCAAATACATTCCATGGTGAACCTAGTAAGGAAACCAAAATCCTCTAACCTCTGAAACAGTTATTTTAAAATAGTGCTTAAAATGGTGCCTAAAATGTTGAAACTCCGTGGGCCCACCATGTTGTCACATTGACGTCCATTCTAAATCAGCTACATCCACAAAATTAGGTGGGCCATACCACAAGGACCAATAGGGATGACACCGAAGCTCTGTAGGCCCACTATGTCGTATGTGACGTGATGCAGGACAGCCCTAATTATGATGCATGCTGAACATAATTAAACAGCGGAAATAAAAGGAATAAATATCTAAAGTTCTAGCAGTAATCATCATAACTGAGAAAATCATAGAGGAAACATGCAATGGAGCGGACCATCATCACAACCATGGAGTATAACATTCAATTATTACTTAGGTTGGATTCGGCGAGGGATGAGACCTCCTGATCTTGCATGATCACACCCAATCGATCAATGAAGATCACTAGTCCGAAGAACCAAGAAGTTTCTCGGATTAGGGATTTGAGAATTTGTGGGTTTAGGATTTAGATCGGTTCTCAAGATTTTGATCAAAAAGGATTAGCCAAAACTGGAAAATAGAAAGAAGAAAATAATTACCTTGAAGAAGTTGGAGGGGCACGAGAAGAAATTAGAAGAGGAATATCAAGGGAAGAGAAGAAGCACCATTAGAGAGAAGAGAGAAAGGAGGCAACCAAAGGTTGGCTTTTCATTAATCAATAGTTAAAATTTGAGTTTATGGCTTTAGCCCACTTAAATAGCAAATAAAGACATAAAATTACTAAAATACCTCTAAAGAATAAGCAAGTAAAGACATAAATTACTAAAAAAGACCCCTAACTAAGCAAAAATGCGCAAATAACATAAGTACGGGAAGTTCGGATGCTCGGTCTTCTTTCTCTAATCTTCTTTCACATGTGTCTTCCCTGAGTGGGGGGTCTTCTATATGTCCAATCACATGTGAAAGGTCTTCAGATCCTCATAGTTGTCATATCCACAAAAGGATAGCATTTGTGGTAGCGCTTTCTTCGTTGGGTACACCTTGAATGAGCTTATATCCGCATTATGACGTCCATTCAAAATCAGCTAGATCCACAAATTAGGTGGATCATACCAACAATAAGTTTGTG
>JAJHSJ010000010.1:60268104-60319894 GCA_021015155.1 Magnolia officinalis
AAAAGAATCTAAAATATCTTTCAAAAAACGTCAACAAACCTGACTCTCATGGAGAAGGAATTGATACTTTGTCAAGAGTATCAAGAAGGAAAATGGCCTGAATAACCATATTGTCAAGTCGATTAACATTGAACTTGACCTTTGCTCGACTTTAACTATGCCCCAAATCCAGCTGAGCCTTTTCTAAGTCTGCTTGCTATAAACAGATAGGGAAAAAAACAATAGTTACTTTAGAAGTACACATGGATAATCCCTTCCACAAACAAACTCAAATGCAACTATGTAACCTTAAGGTCCTTGATAAACCTCTCGAAATGCAACCGAACACCATGGAGGATTTCCAGGACAAACTCATTGCTTTGGCAAGGGATTTTGGTCAGTTCAGAAACTCGAGATCCAATTTTAGGCTCTGTGACACCCAGACTGAACTTAGGCTTCTTTTCTTCCTTGATTTTTGGAAGATTCAGCTTCAAGAAGTTCTTCAATTCATCAGTCAAAAGTCCCGTAACTCCAGAGAATAAGAACTCTTGCATCATATTTAAGCTTCCAAACCAATTAATCACCTCTGAATAGCTTAAAAAACTCTTGAAAGAATAATTTATACGAATCTAATCATTGAGTTCATAAAACATAGTCTATCTACATTTCAATTCAAAAGATGATTAATAAACAAAATGGGACACTCAAATTTTGGAGGAAAAAGAGGAATGTTGTAAGTTAGCATTGCATATATATCCCATGATTGGCTACCTTGAAAATCACCACCAATAGCCCACAAAACAAAAGTTATTGAGACAATGTGTTAGATTGCACCATTATTTTATGAAAATATCATGATATTTTGTGCCACATTAGACATGATATTTAGTGCAACCAAGATGTTAAGAAGTTGTATGGATAAAAAATTGTTATGGTTGTGGCAAATACCATGAAATTTCATGACTAATCAATCTAATTTGGTGCAGATTTTCATGAAATTTGGTACCAAACATACTTTAAGCTAAAATTTAAAAAATAATAAAGAAAAAAAGAAAAAGAAAAAGATTAGGTAACATGTACATACTGACATAAACCATGTCCAACATCATGTCCAAAATCAAAAGTAAAAAAACCCTAACATGAATATACTGACATATAAATTAGGTAAAACTTTCATACATTCAATACCCTCTATATGATGAATGCCTTTGTGGCATATAACTATATGAACCTTGTCTGTGATAGTAACCCCTCCTCCACTCCACCTTCGTCGCTAGATTCATCCTTCGGTTCTCTTTTTACAGATTCAACTGCAGGAGAACTCTTGGGCGACTCCGAGCTGGATGTGTCCAACAAATGGTCTTCACCTCTGCTGAATCGGATGGTGGGGATCTCTTCCCATCGTCCTCATTCATAGATGCAAGAACTTTTTTCAGACGCTTTTTATGATCCGATTTATACGGCATTGCCTATAAAATGCTGCAAGACTTTTAACAAACTTTGATGGTTTACTTGTGCCTGCTTCAGCATCATGTTGTCTCGGAGGTGGATGTTGTTGTCTGGTACTTCTTGATCTGTATGTCATTTGCATGCTTTCTTTGACAGCCTCTTTAAAATCTCATTCTTCTTGCTCCCTTAAAATTCTCTCTTGTTCTTCTTCTCTACTAATTGTGGTTGTGGAAGGCCTGAAACTAGAGCTAGAGGCAGTTGCAGTTCCTCTGCTAAACCCTTCTTCATTTAAACAGGCCTACTTCTATATATTCTTTGGTTAGTTGTATTGGTTGTAGTTACAGGGTGAGGGGTGTAGGAAGTCTTTGTATCAGAATCGAGAATGACTCCAAATAATCTCGGACCTCCTGAGAAGCTTTGCTACAAGGTGCAGCGTCTCTTCCCCGATAAGCCAAATGTAATTTGAGTCGATTTGTTTTGTTGACAAACTGTTTTCCACACAGCTTACATTTCAACTTTATCTTTCCATCCTGGGAGTAGGTTTGGACTCCATAATCCCAAATATCCGCCGATGCATCATCTTCCGATGACATATCTAGTGTATATCTGGTTAGCTTAGGAAAAAAAAAGATATTAAAGTTATGAATGAATGAACGCAAGTACCTAACAATATAATAAGAGAATTAAACAACATTATCTAATTGAATATTACTAATGAAAAAAGAGAAATATCCATCCACCTATAAAACATAACCATAAAACTTCAATGTAACTATTTTAACAAAATTACAAATAACATGATATAATAAAATTAGAAGGCATCAAAATCATATTGTAGCTGCAGGCACTGTCTCTTCAATTTTGTCACTCTCCTCTTCATCGAACTCCTCATCAATAGAGGTCTCTTTCCGGCCCCCACATCGGATGCAGCCAATCCTAGGTACAAATGAGCGCTTCAACCGATTCAGGTGTAAGTGAGCTTCTATACTTGCTTACGACCCTACTCCCCGTACTGAAAGCAGATTCTGAAGCCACGGTTGAAATTGGAATTGATAATATGTCACGTGCCATTAACGAGAGCACAGGGTACTGCAACTTACCAGATCTCGACCTCCACCACTCCAAAACATCAAAATCTTCGCCTTTGTTTAGAACTAGAATATCCTCCTTGAGATACTCTTCAAGTTCTGATCTATGTATCTGTACTTGAGTCCCTTTCAGTTGTGTATAGTAAGACATGAAATCATTTGTTGTGTCTTCTTGTAATTCATCAACAGCAGAACTAGAACCCATAGGAGGAGATTGTTCTTTTGCGGCACACGCATACAAATTGTATAATTCATTGACTGCACCAGAAATCTTTTCAACCTCAACAACACCCATCACACTATACAACCTATTACATATGAAGCTAATCATAAACATCTTGTACTGGGGATCAAGAACGACCGCAGCACCCATTACCAGACTACACTCAGACCAATACTTATCAAACTTTACCTGCATACTCATGGTCATGAATTGTAAAAAGTCTTGTCCACTACTGCTTTTGCACAAGGCATCTTTCACCTTTCAAAGTTCAGGCAAAAATATATTTGTTGTTAGATACTTGCAGCCTGAAAATTTCTTCGTGCAGTTGTAAAAAACAGAAAGGAAGTTACAAACTGATACAGCTCTTGACCAATCATCTTCAGAAGGCAACCAAATATACGCACTATCACGCTCCGCATAGTGAGAAAAGGCAGGTCTCAAATCTATCGTTGAATCCAACATTTCAAAAGTTGAATTCCAACGTGTCGTGACATCCAACTTCATCGTTCTCTGAGTTGACAAATTCAACCACTTCACGATCTCATTCCATGCATGTAATCGTGAAGGTGACCCCCGTATGTACTTCACACTCTCTCTTATGTTTTCGATCGTGGGATCAATTGTTTTAAGGCCTTCTTGTATAATCAAGTTTAGGATGTGGGCACAACACCTAACATGAAATATCTTTTCACCAAAATACAAGTCACCGGTGGCCTTAAACTGGTTGCGCAAATTCATTATCACGCTATCATTTGCGGATGCATTGTTTAGTGTAATTGTCGAGATCTTCTTCTCAATTCTCCACTCCATTAAACATCTGTGTATGCAGTCTGAAATCATCAAACCACTATGAGGAGGCGCAAGATAATGAAAGTTTATTATTCTCTTGCAAAGCCTCCATTCGGCATCAACGTAGTGAGCAGTTAGGGACATATACCCCTTTCGTTGATTGGATGCCGTCCACAAATCTGATGTCAGGCTAATTCGGGAAATCGTGGCCAACTCTTCTTTCAACTTGACCTTCTCGCCTTCATACATCTTTATACACACCCTCTTGATTGTTGTACGAGAGACCTTCTCGTATTTGGGGTTAAGGCATTTGGCTAGTCCAACAAAAGCAGGACTCTCTACCATCTGAAATGGTCTTTCATCTGAAATAATTAACTTCGCCGTCCACTCATTTACCAACTCTTTCTCATACTTATAGATGGACATTGACGGACCCCCTGCAGATTGCGAAAATGAAAGTGTTTGTTGCCTTAGCCCACTTCTCAATTTTTTAAGAACTTTGCTAGATGTTTCTTCAATTTTGTAGTCGAACCATCTGCTTGCTTAGCGTACTGACTCTTGCAGTGCTTGCATTGTATCTTGACTTGGTCGTTCTTCAGGGTTACTTCTTCAAAATCTTCCCACACTGCTTACCTCTTTTTCATATTTCCCGCAACATGTGACTGTGTCTGTGTGGTACTAGTATCAACCACGTCGATGAGCACCTCTCTATGTTCAACACCTAATCTTTCATCTTCAAGGATCACCGGTGATGTAATTGATTGACCACCAGGGGTCGGGGACAGGGTATTGGAAAGACCCTCGCTTTCCATCTGATAGTTGAAATATACTAAATCATATTAGCATTAATAATATAATGCTAACAGAGTTATACTAAATCCTAAATTAGTTACCCATCCAAGGTTGGATAGATTGTAATACTTTCATATTCTCATTTAAATGTCCACGCCGAAAATCCGGCAGCATCTCCCCATGCCTCTCCAAATAAGTTGATCTTACGTTACATTCCGATGCCAAATATCTAAAGCAATGTAAAGATATTTGGCATTGGATACGAAACGAAAGAAACGTATCCAGAGTGAAACGAGGAGATGTACCGCAAATCAGGCATGAACATTTAAATAGGTTATATGAAAGCATACTATCCATCTAACCTTGAACTGTCCAAAAAAGGACAATTTAAGCGATTTCTATGCCACCAAAAACACACTATATCTATGTATGGCCACATAGAAATCCTCAAACGGGTAAATAATTATCTAACTTACAAGTAACAATTAAATCCTAAATTAGTTACCCATCCAAGGTTGGATAGATTGTAATACTTTTATATTCTCATTTAAACGTCCACGCCGAAAATCCGGCAGCATCTCCCTGTGCCTCTCCAGATAAGTTGATGTTACGTTACATTCCGATGCCAAATATCTAAAGGAATGTAAAGATATTTGGCATTGGATACGAAACGGAAGAAACATATCCAGAGAGAAACAAGGAAATGGACCGCGGATCAGGCATGAACATTTAAATAGATTATATGAAAGCATACTATCCATTTAACCTTGAACTGTCCAAAAATGGGACAATTTGAGTGATTTTTATGCCACCAAAAACACACCATATCTATGCATAGCCACATAGAAGTCCTCAAACGGGTAACTAATTATATAACTTATGAATAACACTCACAAGTCACAACTATAAACTAACAAGTTACAATAATAATTTAAGAAGAAAAAATGTAATACATATTAAGAAACATGACAAGATAAAATATTTAAAGCTAGTTTTCAGATATATCAACTACAATCATTGCTCTCACTTTACCTCAATTGTAACTTAAAACATTCAAAGCTAGTTTTCAGATATATCAACTACACTGCAACTCTAATAGATATTTCATAATCTAGAATCAAATAGGTAATTGTCATAGCCATAATTCAATTTTAGTGACCAGCAACACAAAATTCAAGGAGAAATTCAACAAGCAAAAACCTGAGATGCCATTGACTAGAATACAACCCATATGATGTGCTTCCACGAAAAACCAAAAAAAAAAAAAAAAAAAAAAAAAAAAAAAAAAAAAAAAAAAAAAGAAAAAGAGAGAGAGAGAGATTTCATGCAAACGTTTGGAAGGGAAGGAGTTGTAGGAGAAGCAAGCTTTGAAAAGAAGACCAAATGATCCACAGTAGGTGGGTCTTGCAAGCTGTGGAGAGTGTTCTACAGGATATAATCAGCAGATCAGGAATTTGACCAAATGATTCACAGTAGGTGGGTCTTGCAAGCTGTGGAGAGTGTTCTACAGGATATAATCAGCAGATCAGGAATTTGACCAAATGATCCACAGTAGGTGGGTCTTGCAAGCTGTGAAGAGTGTTCTACATGATATAATCAGCAGATACAGAATTTGAGCAAAAGACTTGATAATCTGATAAAATTCTGGATAACAGACATCATATATTTGGAACATATGAAGATCAATCCAAAGCATCCAAATGATGGTCCCACTTTAGATGGGGCACATAACAAGAACTCAAAGACTGATATGGATGAGCCTAACTTCCCATTAATGGACATCCAATTTGGGACGGTTGACTAGTTTTAGCCAATTCATTTGATGACTACAAATCAGGAAACCACGGATGCGGGTCCTACACATCAGTAAACTGTTCACTCCCCAAGTGTAGGGTTGTGATGTAGTAATAAACTCGGTAAGACCGAGGTCGAATCCCAAGAGACTGGAACTTGTACGTAATCTGAAGGTAACCGGAACTAGAACTAGAACAAGATGAATTTTAATCAAGTGTAGATTGAAGGATATTTGGTGAAATAATTAACTAAAACTTTAAGAGAATTCAGAGGAGGGAAACTAGGGATTCAGAGGATCCAGCACTTGTAGAGATCAGGGAGATCTTATGCCTGCTTTACGAATCATGAAAAATAATTGAACTGCTGTTGATATAGTTTTCTAGAGATGAAGGGTATATGAATTAGAATGGATTCCATCACCAAACCATGCCCATGAGATAAAGTAAACAACAGAATTAAACTAATTACTAACCAATCATACGATATATGAGAATCAGGAAGGGTGTCGTCATCCAACCATGCCCAGGAGACGATGATGAACAACAGGGCTTCCTAACGTCGTAAAAAGTAAAGAGACATGTTCAAAGTCATCACAGACCCATTGTAATTTCAGTCACAATAGACCATTAACGACTAAAAGCATTCCTTTAATAATCGAACTAAAATTAACTTCAATTTAGTGTAAACAGAAGGTACAAGCAAAGAATCATCCCATCACGCTACAAGCTTCACCTCTTAGCCCTAGCTAAGAGGTTTAGCCCGTCATGAACGGGTTAATCTCAAAGTAGAAAAAAAATAAATAAACAACAAATTTAAAAAAAAAAAAAAAAAAAGAAACTACTCTCTCCCTCTGTCCAAAACCATCCGGCCCAAGCCAAGCTGCTGCCTCAAGCTCCCCCCCAATCCTCCAGCCGCTGCCCTCCTTTGATCTTTTTATAGCCATCAGAAAGCCGGTAAAGATGAATTTCCTTTTTCTGCTACAGGCGGTCGGTGAAGCTCTCCTTACGCAGCAACGTGCGTGACTTTCTTTACGCAACCAAGAAAGCACGCGACTAACACCACTTTCCTTGCTTAGTTTCCCACGAACCACCGTCCCTTGGGATGTTTTTGAGAGGACTTCACAATGGACGGTTCAGATCGGCCATCTGATCATGGATGATGGGCCAAGAAAATCCGAAACGTCCGGTTTTTCCGGATCGCGTAACAGAGCTTACGCAGGGAGCTCTGTCTATCGGTGGGGCCCACTCCTTCCGATATCTGTGAAATCCACTCCGTCCAATGGAACGCTCTCGAAAAACTGTCCGGGGGTGTCAAGATTAGTTTGATTTAGGTGTGGTCCACCAGAGATCTCACCCGACCGTTCGTTTGGTGTTTGAACGGTTGGAATCTCGCACATGCTTCTTCTCGGAGATTTTTCACCTAGGTGTAGGTCAAGGCCCCCCTCCAGACATGATGAATGGTGTTGATTGATGATTTACATGATGATGGTGGGCCCTTGATGAATCAGCGGTCGCGGCAATCCGAAACAGAGACTTCTCTGTTTAAAAATCGAACGGACGCGGGTCAGACGTGGTCAAACCGCGTTTCTGGTTCCATGTTTTGCGAGTGCACGTCCAGTGTGCGTGCTCTCTCGCACACGTGGGTTACACTTAGATGCGTGTATAAAATCCGCTCCGTCCATCTCTTTCCTCATATCATTTAAAAGGTTTTGGACAAAACTGGCGCATATCCCAATACCATGCGGACCCCAATCCACCGATCTATGGGCTGATCTGTCTATTGGCCCACCTCTGTCAGGATCCAATGGCTAAAAATTAACTTGTACGGTTATTTTATGGTCCTCAGGCCACGTATGAAGTTTTGAGCCGGATGGATGGTGGAAACCCTGTGATCTTGAATCTTTGGATGTCTTTCAGGCCGCTTGAGCTTCAATTTCATGATTTTCTCGGATCTCTGGTGTACACGTCCGTCGATCTTGGTCTCCTGGGGTCTGTCTCATGCTTTGGTAAATTCTGAGCGTCAATTTTAGTTTTTAACACCCTGTTTCGGTCCAAGCTCGCAAATGTACTTTGCATCACAAACACAATTAAATCAGACCATTAAACAGTACCATGTTCGTAAAAGCAGGTGATAACTAGGGTCTGATATGCAATATTTGACCCTCAACACAACCCCCAACCAGCATTTTGCTAGTCCCGAGCAAATCATGCGAAAAATAAGTTGAGAGTTATAGGACAATTTCTATGAACTCGAGTGATTATTTGAAAAACGATCCATGAATGTTGGGCATTCTTTCTTCTAGACTCAAGCATATGTTAAACTTCATAATCAAGTTCAAAGTATTAATCCATTAATTAGAACAATTATAAACATTGAATTCCATGGATGCATCGTCTAATATCGACTTATTATCATTAAAATTCACTTCTCTATTTCAGGGTATCATTGGTAATCAACAAGAGAATTCATAATAACCAAAACTTGCCTCACAGATCATCTTTTAATTCTTTCAGCTTTTGATTTTTCCATTAAAAGTAATGCTAAGAAAAGAGAATCAATTTCTCACCTATAGGGAGCAAACCTATGGTGAAGTCCGTATACCCATATTTTCACATGTCATCCATGGGAAGTCAAATCCTCGCCTATAGGGAGCAAACCTATGGTGAAGACTATTTGCACAACCCTTTCCAAAGGTATCTTGTCTTTTTTTTAAAAAAAAAAAAAAATTTTTATCATGATGGGCAGATTTTTCAGGCTGGTTCCTTACATGCTTAGTGATTACCAAGTTAACCCTTCAATATCAAACTGAAACCTCAATGTGTAAGTGAGATGTGGTATGTGAAATCATGACTCAATCAATGTTTACAACTTCTAATCATGGATTAACAATTCAAACTTAACTGTGAAATCTACAGATAACTGAATCCAAGAGTCATGAATTACCAACATTACGTATCTTGAAATTCTAAATCCAAGATGGTCGTCAAAATCACTTCAAATTCACAAGAATTTTCAGAAATTTTTTTTTAAAATTTTCACAAATTTTGCTTAGGACCAAGAAAACACTAATTAGGAAACCTAATCTCCCACCCCAACCCTAAAATCTACATTGTCCTCAATGTAAAAGATATGAGCATGCAATGCACATGGGACAACGAAAGTAAATGTGAAGTGATAGGAAGATAGTACCTGAATGATGATTCAAGAGAGACTTTCCAAGAGATCGCAGCATGGAAGCTGGTTAGCACGAGAGAGAAAGCAAAACAAAAATAACAAAAGATAAAATCCTACCTATACCACTTTCGCAGGTGCTCTCGATTGCATTTAGCATATGCAACAAGCCTTTAAACCACTAGGTTGCCCCTAGTGGACGAGTTGTAGTCTCGTGAGGGTTTGCAGCAATGTTACCCACAAACATTGAATTAACTAATTATGAAAAAGAAATGAAATGAAAAACTGGGTTGCTTCCCAAGAGCGCCAAATTTACCGTCTTCAGCCAGACAAATAAAGCAAACTACCCTAGTCCTAAGAAAGCGATGAACCTACCTATACCTCCATCAGACTAGGAGATCAGTCCTGGTAAACAGAATCATTCAGAGGCGTGGACATGTCCTCTGAATCAAATTTCTCGACAAATGGTTTTAATCGATGTCCATTTACTTTAAACTCCTTGCCATTGTCGGGATCTCTTATTTCGACGGCCCCATGCGGATATGCAGTGACAACAATGTAAGGGCCTGTCCAACGAGATCGAAGCTTACCCGAAAGAGATGTAATCGAGAATTATACAAAAGGACCTTCTGACCAGACATGAATGATTTTCGTAGAATATGTTGGTCATGAAACGCCTTCATTCTGTCCTTGTAAATTCTTGAGTTCTCGTATGCGTCATTCCGAATTTCTTCAAGTTCATTTAACTGAAGCTTGCGCAGCGAGCCAGCGTTGTTCAAATTGAAGTTCAGATTTTTGATCACCCAGTAGGCTCTATGTTCCAACTCCACAGGCAAGTGGCAAGCCTTCCCATAGACGAGTCTAAAGGGAGACATTCCAATAGGGTTTTAAAAGCAGTACGGTAAACCCATAAGGCATCGATCAATCGGATTGACCAGTCCTTACGATCAGGGTTAACCGTTTTCTCCAAAATGTGTTTGATCTCTCTATTAGAAATCTCAGCTTGTCCACTTGTCTATGGGTGGTATGGGGTGCTCACCTTATGAGAGATACCGTATTTCTTCATTAAACTCTCGAATGGCCTATTACAAAAGTGTGAACCCCCATCACTAATGATGGCTCGAGGCGTTCCAAATCGGGAAAGGATGTTTTCTTTTAGGAATTTAATGACCGTGCGATGGTCATTAGTTCGACATGGAATCGCTTCGACCCATTTAGTGACATAGTCTACGGCAAGCAAAATATATAAATTCCCAAAAGATTGGGGGAATGGCCCCATGAAATTGATGCCCCAGCAATCAAATGCCTCTATGATAAGAATGGGATTCAAGGGCATCATATTTCGACGAGACAATGCTTTCAATTTCTGACAACGCTCACAAGCTTTGCAAAACTCATGAGTGTCCCTGAACATAGTGGGCCAATAGAAGCCACACTGCAGAATTTTGGCCGTGGTCTTTTTAGCAAAAAAGTGACCACCACAAGCCTGTGAGTGACAAAAGGAGATGACACTCTGATGCTCATCGTCTGGCACACATCTCCTTAAGATTTGGTCTAGGCAATATTTAAACAGATATGGATCGTCCCAGAAAAATTTGCGTACCTCGGTAAATAATTTCTTTTTATCTTGTGCGGTCCAATGTGTCGGTATGGAACCTATAGCAAGATAATTAGCAATATCAGCGAACCAAGGTGAATGGGAGACTCTGAACAGTTGTTTATCAGGGAACATGTCATTGATATGGGTCGTCTCAAGAGAATCAGAGGTATTAAGGCGAGAAAGGTGATCGGCCACTACGTTCTCTACTCCCTTTTTATCTTTAATTTCCAAATCAAATTCTTGGAGTAGAAGGATCCATCGTATCAGGCGGGGCTTAGAATCATTCTTAGAAAGAAGATACTTCAGTGCCGCATGATCTGTATAGATAATGATCTTGGATCCGATCAGGTAGGACCTAAATTTATCCAAGGCGAACACTACGGCTAAGAGTTCTTTTTCCGTAGTCGAGTAGTTCACTTGGGCAGGATTTAATGTCTTACTCGCATAATGGATGACGTAGGGCCTCTTATCTTTTCTCTGGCCTAGAACTGCTCCAAGAGCATAATCAGAAGCGTCGCACATAAGCTCAAAAGGAAGGCTCCAGTCGGGTGGCTACATGATGGGTGCAGTGGTTAACGTGCCTTTACGCTTGGTGAAAGTTTCCTGGCATTGCTCAGTCCACTCGTATGGAGCATCCTTTTGAAGAAGATTACATAAAGAACGAGAGAGGAGACTAAAGTCCTTTATGAATCGCCTGTAGAATCCTACGTGTCCTAAGAAGGATCGCATGTCCCTGATGTTCTTGGGTGGAGGTAGGTTAGAGATAAGATCTATTTTTACCTTATCTACCTCAATTCCCTTGGACGAGATGATATGTCCAAGGACAATCCCCTTATGAACCATGAAATGACACTTCTCCCAATTAAGTACCAGATTCTTTTCTTCACATCTTTTCAGCACACATTTAAGATTCTCTAAGCACTCGCTAAAAGATGAACCGAAAATAGAGAAATCGTCCATAAAGACCTCTGGATATTTCCCCACCATGTCAGAAAAGATACTCAGCATACATCGCTGAAAGGTGACAGGAGCATTACATAACCCTGAATGGCATCCTTCTGTAAGCAAAGGTGCCATAAGGGCATGTAAATGTGGTCTTTTTCTGGTCCTCAAGGGTGATTTCAATTTAGTTATAGCCCGAATACCCGTTAAGGAAACTGTAATAGGAATGACCGGCTAACCTTTCCAGGATCTGATCAATGAATGGTAAAGCAAAGTGGTCTTTCCTCGTGACGGTATTTAACTTCCTGTAGTCAATGCACATTCTCCAACCGGTAGTAACTCTAGTTGGCACGAGTTCATTATTAGCATTGGCTACGATGGTGATTCCGGACTTCTTAGGAACCACCTGAGTTGGACTCACCCATTGACTATCAGATATAGGATATATGATACCCACATCCAATAGTTTGAGAACCTCGGCCTTAACCAGTTCCTTCATGTTTGGATTTAGTTTACGTTGTGGTTGCCGAGCGGTCTTCGCATTATCCTCAAGATATATGCGGTGAGTACAAATCGAGGGGTCGATTCCCTTGAGGTCCGCGATCGTCCATCCTAAGGCTCCTTATGCTCAATGAGAGTAGATATGAGCATACTCTCCTGTTCTTTCTCCAGGTGGGCAAAGATCACCACTGGGTATGTCTCATCTTGACCTAAATAGGCATATTTCAAATCAGAGGGCAAAGGTTTTAGATCAAGCTTCGGTGCCTTGAGGTTAAACAGTAGAGGCACTACATCAGTTTGTGGCAATTCTTCAAATTGTGGCCTCCACCGGTTAACTTCAAGTACCGGTGTAGTATCCAGCAAGGCACACGTCTCCTTAATCATATCATCATCAAACTCATGGGAGTGGGCCAGGCACGTCTCTAGAGGGTCGGAGGATAAGGTCAGAGGTGTTGTATCTTCCACGAAAGAGTCAATCATGTTAATGTCGTGGAAATTGTCATCATCCTCTGAGTTGCTGCCGTTATTGAAAAAAATGTTTTACTCCAATGTCAAATTTCCAAAAGACATAGTCATGACACCATTCCTGCAATTGATAATTGCATTTGACGTGGCAAGGAATGGGCGACCAAGAATGATGGAAATCTGAGTGCTCATGTTATTGATGGGTTTGGTGTCCAGGACAATAAAATCTACAGGGTAGTAAAATCTATCGACTTGGACTAACACATCCTCAATAATCCCTCTTGGTATACGAACAGAGCAATTAGCAAGTTGTAGTGTGGTTAGGGTGGGTTTTAACTCACCCAAGCCTAACTGTTTATATACCGAGTAGGGAATCAGATTGACGCTCGCTCCTAAGTCAAGAAGTGCGTGATCAATTCGATGGTTCCCGATTACACATGATATGATTGGGCTACCGGGATCCTTGAATTTCTGCGGCACGTCTTGCTTCAGGATGACACTCACTTTCTCAGTCAAGAAAATCTTCTTTTGAATACTCTGCCGTCTTTTGGTTGTGCATAGGTCTTTCAGAAATTTTGCATATGAAGGAATCTGTTTTACGACATCAAGTAGAGGAATGTTGACTTTTACTTGTTTTAACACCTCTAGAATATCCAGAGAGTTAGAAAGATGTTTTGGTGCAACCAACCGTTGGGGGAACGGAGCAACTGGCTTCTCTAGAAGTTTCGGTTCTAATTTTTGTAGGGCATCACTAGATCCATCATTATTGTCCTCTTCTGGTTCTTGAGGCTTTTCAGGCCTAACCGGAAGGGTTTTATCAATGATCTTCCCACTCCTAAGAGTGGTGATGGATTTAGCGTGCCCCATTTGATTTGAAGAGCTGGGATCAATTATCTCGTACTGCGGTTTAGGATTGGGGAGAGGTTGTGCAGGAAGCATCCCCTTTTCTATAACCGTCATACGAGAATCTATCTTTTGCATAAAATCTGTAAATCCTCGCATCGCCTGAGCCAGCTCTTGTATGGAATTTTGAACCGGTTCTTCTTGAGGTTTCCCCTGATTTGGATTTTGATTGAAAAAACCTTTGGGGGTAGCCGTTTGTCCATTTCTCCAACTAAAGTTTGTATGATTTTTCCAACCAGGATTGTATGTATTGGAGTTAGGTCCAGTAAAAGGTCTTTGATAGTTGTTCACGGCATTGGCTTGTTCATTCAACACTCCTCGAAAGGCAGGTATTGTAGGACAGTTTTCAGTTGTGTGAATGTTGCAATCACAGATGCCGCAAACAATTTCATTGACCTTATCCTTCTTTCCTTCCATGGCCTCAAATTTTCTTATGAGATTAGTCACTTTATAATTGAGATCATCCTCTTCTTTCAGGAGATACAATCCACCTTTCTCCTTAGATTGAGTTGGCCTAGACATGGTGTTTGATTTTGGGTAATAGTCCCAAGATTGTGTTTTTTCAGCCAGACTGTCGAGGTAGTCCCATACCTCGTCGACATCTTTATTAATGAACTCTCCATTGCACATTGCCTCGACCATTTGGCGCATGGAAGATGTTAGTCCATTGTAGAAAAAATTTGTAATGCGCCACGTTTCAAAGTCGTGTTGTGGGCATGAACTGACCAGATCCTTAAACCTTTCCCAACATTGGAAGAATATTTCATCTTCCTTTTGGGTAAAGTTCATGATTGCTTTTCTGAGGGTAATTGTTTTATGATGTGGGAAGAATTTCTTTATGAATTTTCTCTGCATATCATTCCATGTGCCAATGGATCGAGGTCGCAGTGAATGTAGCCACGTCTTAGCCTTCGCTTTCAAGGAAAAAGGAAAGAGTTTCAGCCTGATTGTATCCTCAGATACATTAGAAAAATATAATGTGGCTATAATCTCATCGAACTCTTTTAAATGTAAGTATGGACTTTCTGATTCAAGCCCATGGAATTTAGGAAGGAGTTGGATAACTCCTGGCTTGATGTCCATCTGTCCTGTGTTTTCAGGAAAAATCATACATGAGGGCGTACTCCACCCCGTCGGTTATAAATAATCTCGTAAAGTACGAGGCGGGGGTGCTTGATGCACCTCATTCTCATCATGTACTTCCTCATCCCTATGTTGAGGTAGTGCTTGAGGTTGATTTGCAGCCATAACCTCAATCAACTCAGGGGAATTCGAGCGATGTTTAGTCCTGCGATGGACAGTTAACTCCTCGACTAATCCTCCTTCAGTCAAGAGACGTCGAGTGTTGTCACGAGCCCACTTGGGCATGAAACACTCGCAGCCCTCAATCAAATTCTAAACCTAATCCTAAGAAAAAAAAAAAAAAACTAGAGACGAGAGGGTTGGAAGGAAGTTACCAAATTGAAGTCCCTAAGTTAAAACCTGTAAAATAAAACAAAACAAGTTAGTTTCTAAGGATAGTAAGCCTAAGAATGGAAAATTCTTAAGATGAAAAATAGTAATCAACTAAGTTCTGAACTAGAAAAGAGCAATCCCTAAAAAAAGTAGAAAACTTCTAAACAAATTAGGAAATTCTAAACTAAGAAATAAGTGAGAAATGAAAGAAATTTGATAATTAGAAAGTAAAAGTTAGAAAGAGCTTACCAATTTAGAAATTAAAAACCTATAAAGCAGGAAAGTTAGTTTCTAAACAGAAAATTTCTAATAATAAAATAGGAGACAAGATTAGATTCTAAAAGAATTTAGAATTAGAAATTACCTAAAAAGGAAGACAAATCCTACTCTGTAAATAGAAAGGAAAGAAGAAGAAAGTTACCAATTTAGAAGTCTATCAGAGTCTACAAAACAAGAGAATTGGGTTAGTTTCTAAAAAGGAAACAAAGACTATCTAACACTAAAAGAAATTAGACAGTTACTAAAAATAGGAAATTTCTAAAAGGAAAGCCTGGAAATTCTAAAACTAAAAATCCTAAAAACTAAAAGAATCCTAACCTTACACTAATCCTAATACCAGTTAATTTCAGAAAATCGAAGCCGTCAGTCCCCGGCAACGGCGCCAAAAACTTGTTCACTCCCCAAGTGCAGGGTTGTGATGTAGTAATAAACTCGGTAAGACCGAGGTCGAATCCCAAGAGACTGGAACTTGTACGTAATCTGAAGGTAACCAGAACTAGAACTAGAACAAGATAAATTTTAAATCAACTGTAGATTGAAGGATATTTGATGAAATAATTAACTAAAACTTTAAGAGAATTCAGAGGAGGGAAACTAGGGATTCAAAGGATCCACTTGTAGAGATCAGGGAGATCTTATGCCTGCTTTACGAATCATGGAAAATAACTGAACTGCTGTTGATATGGTTTTCTAGAGATGAAGGGTATATGAATTAGAATGGATTCCATCACCAAACCATGCCCATGAGACAAAGTAAATAACAGAATTAAACTAATTACCAACCAATCATATGATATATGAGAATCAGGAAGGGTGCCGTCATCCAACCATGCCCAGGAGACGATGATGAACAACAGGGCTTCCTGACGTCGTAAAAAGTAAACAGACATGTTCAAAGTCATCACAGACCCATTGTAATTTCAGTCACAACAGACCATTAACGACTAAAAGCATTCCTTTAATAATCGAACTAAAATCAACTTCAATTCAGTCTAAACAGAAGCTATAAGCAAAGAATCATCCCATCACGCTACAAGCTTCACCTCTTAGCCCTAGCTAAGAGGTTTAGCCCGTCATGAACGGGTTAATCTCAAAGTAGAAAAAAAATAAATAAACAGCAAATAAAATAAAAAACTACTCTCTCCCTCTGTCCAAAACCGTCCCGCCCAAGCCAAGCTGCTGCCTCAAGCTCCCCCCCAATCCTCCAGCCGCTGCCCTCCTTTGATCTTTTAATAGCCATCAGAAAGCCGGTGAAGATGAATTTCCTTTTTCTGCTACAGTCGGTCGGTGAAGCTCTCCTTACGCAGCAACATGCGTGACTTTCTTTACGCAGCCAAGGAAGCACGCAACTAACACCACTTTCCTTAGTTTCCCATGAACCACCGTCCCTTGGGACGTTTTTGAGAGGACTTCACAATGGACGGTTCAGATCAGCCATCTGATCATGGATGATGGGCCAAGAAAATCCGAAACGTCCGGTTTTTCCAGATCGCGTAATAAGCTTGCGCAGGGAGCTCTGTCTGTCGGTGGGGCCCACTCCTTCCGATATCTGTGAAATCCACTCCGTCCAATGGAATGCTATCGAAAAACTGTCCGGGAGTGTCAAGATTAGTTTGATTTAGGTGTGGTCCACCAGAGATCTCACCCGACCGTTCGTTTGGTGTTTGAACGGTTGGAATCTCGCACATGCTTCTTCTCGGAGATTTTTCACCTAGGTGTAGGTCAAGGCCCCCCTCCAGACATGATGAATGGTGTTGATTGATGATTTACATGATGATGGTGGGCCCCTGATGAATCAGCGGTCGCGGCAATCCGAAACAGAGACTTCTCTGTTTGAAAATCGAACGGACGCAGGTCAGACGCGGTCAAACCGCGTTTCTGGTTCCGTGTTTTGCGAGTGCACGTCCAGTGTGCGTGCTCTCTCGCACACGTGGGTTACACTTAGATGCGTGTACAGAATCCGCTCCATCCATCTCTTTCCTCATATCATTTAAAAGGTTTTGGACAAAACTGGCGTATATCCCAATACCATGCGGGCCCCAATCCACCGATCTATGGGCTGATCTGTCTGTTGGCCCACCTCTGTCAGGATCCAATGGCTAAAAATTAACTTGTACGGTTATTTTATGGTCCTCAGGCCACGTATGAAGTTTCGAGTCGGATGGATGGTGGAAACCCTGTGATCTTGAATCTTTGGACGTCTTTCAGGCCGCTTGAGCTTCAATTTCATGATTTTCTCGGATCTCTGGTGTACACGTCCGTCGATCTTGGTCTCCTGGGGCCTGTCTCATGCTTTGGTAAATTCTGAGCGTCAATTTCAGTTTTTAACACCCTGTTTCGGTCCAAGATCGCAAATGTACTTTGCATCACAAACACGATTAAATCAGACCATTAAACAGTACCATGTTCGTAAAAGCAGGTGATAACTAGGGTTTGATATGCAATATTTGACCCTTAACATAAACTCAATTACAATTCAGTCATGTGGGGCTCACAATGTGGTGATCAGATAATCAATACAACGGGACCCACCACAGGGGACGAATCTAAAATCTTGTAAATAGGAAGGTCAGGACCCTTTGATCATTAAGGTGAAAATACAGTGTAATGGGGTCCAGCTAGTTTGTGGGGCACCAGAGTTGACAAGAATCCAGCAACCATGGTTTCAATCTCCAACCACACCGACAATGTTTAACCAAAGGAAAATACTCTTTACATAATTTCACAATATGGTTACAGGTTCATTCCAACGATATTTTTAAAAAAATCTTTTTCACAGTAATGCAGATTCATGGAATCAATTATCCTATCAACAAGATCGGTAAAGAAATCAAACTATCTACAATATTGAAGATAGAGTGAAACATCAAGATGATATTGAAGATAAAGTGAAACATCAAGCTCAAAGAGATCAAATCACAAATCCTTGACGGGAGACTACACATTGCACGTAAATGCATTTAACTAACATATTGCTAGAGAGAACAAAAATCAGGCATGGGTTGTAGCCATTTTTTTCCAAAAGCAGATGGATTGATTGTGGTATAGAAGACAAGCTGAACAAATAAGATAGTATGTGATATTTGCTATTAAAGAAAAATGCATTGATATTATCTTCATCAATCGAGCAGCGGGCCATGGCTAGCCTGGCCGACGAGCCACGACCGTACACTCGCACAGCGGGCAGCGGGCCATGGCTGGCCCTGGCCAACCGTCTATTCCATGCAATAGGTGGCTTGGCCACCATGAGATTTGAGCTCTTAAAATTTTTAAAAAAATAAAATGGATAGGCCGAGTGGGTCCTACCTGATCGAGATCGAGAGTGGTGTGCCGGGCTGTGCGGTGAAGAGTGAGAGTGAAGACTCTGAACTTCGGGTAGAGATTGGGATCGGGACGACGGGATCGAGATCTTCGGGTAGAGATCGGGATCGAGACGATTTGGGGTTGGGGATTCCGGATCCGGCGCGGCGAAGCTTCTTCAAGTGCCGGTAGGGACAGGGTAGGGTAAAAACAAGCTGGGTAATCGAGATCTTCAGGTGCGGGTACACCGGGTAGGGTAGAGAAGATGAATAGGATTTGGGGATTAGGGTTGCGCGGCGGCGAGAGGAGTTGCTTGGGTAGGGTAAAAAAATACTTCGGGTAAAACTGTAAAAGTAAAAAAAAAAAAACCTAAACTATATATATATATATATATATATATATATATATATATATATATATATATATATATATATATATATATATATATATATATAAGCTATACGGATCGGGTCGGGTCGGTGCGAGTCGGATCCATTCGGATCGGATTCCGGATCGGGTCGGGTCGGAACGGGGTGTATCCGTATCCAACCTGAAAAAGAATCGGATCTGGATGCTACTACCCGATCCTAACAGATCCTGACCACCGGTTCTGTTCGAATCGTGTCTGATCGGGTCGGATCCGCCGGATCGGGTATGAAATGCCCACCTCTATCCAAACCTCATACCCATAATGAGAAGGGCAAAGTCCAGCTTGATCAATTTCATGATGGTGTCTTGAAAGTCTAAAGTCATGTCACCAATATGCCTCGGTATAAGACGGTGGATGATTTGACCATTACTCAGCGATTAGAAAATCCAATAGATGTACAAAACAACTATTCCTAAATATCTCTTTTCTAATGGGAGTGTTGTCAAAATTATCTAATATATATTCCTTTAAAAATTAAATAGAACACTTTGGAGAGACTATTGCCTTCTTGTAAGCCAAGCTGGTTGTCCTTTTTTATTTTTTCGATATGCATTTTATTGGGGATTGTGCTGCAGAATCACACAGAGATGAATCTAGGATAACAATCCAAGAGCACCAAGCAAATACAAGAGAACACAAAGATTTAACATGGAAACCCTTTCGGCAAAAAAACTGCTGCACAAAGTGACTGATCTTCACTATGAAAACGGAAATTACAAAGAGAAAAGACTTTTTTTTATAAAAAAAAAATGCACACACCCTACACACTCACGCTAGTGGAATTTCACCACCTATGGATACTCAAACCCCTGACCGGGTGCTGAAACTCCAAAGAGTCTACCACCAGAGCAAGAGTAAGGATCCTATAAAGAGAAAAAGACTTACTCGATTAAAAGAAGCTTGAATCTCACCCTTGTTACACTATTTACAAACCCTAGAACCCTTTTAGAAAACCTTAGAATCCCTTAGAATAATACCTCTCAATCCCATTTACACCCATATATATAGTTTTAGAAAGAATCTCAAACAAAATCGGAAAGAATCATAAACGAAATCAGAAACAAATCCCACACTTTCGCATTTGCACGAAAAATCTACGCAGAATCTAATTAGATTTGAGACATCAAATACAACTATCTCTACTATTTCTTCAATCTTCAAACATGTAGTTCCTTGTCCTCTTCTCTTATCTCTGTTTCACATCTTAGCTTCATCAATGTTTCTCGTGCACACTCCGTCTTCCTTTTACGCAATCGCCAAGCCCAAAGAAGTTACACAGAACTTGAACTTCTTTATAGAAACAACCTTGGTGAGCATGTCTGTTGGGTTTATACTAGTGTGAATCTTCTCCAGAGTTATGCCTCCTTCCTCAAGCAACTGTCGGATAAAATGGTGACGAACATCAATATATTTAGTTTGAGAGTGATAAATAGAATTTTTAACCAAATTGATAGCGCTTTTGCTATCACAATTAATCGATACGGTCTCCTGTTGAAGTCTCAACTGATATATCATGCCTCTTAACAAAATACTTTCATTAAACGCTTCCGTCACTGCCATATATTCTGCTTCGGTCGTGGAAAGTGCCACCACGGACTGAAGCTTTAACATCCAACTAATTGCTCCACTCGCTAGTACGAACAAGTATCATGAAGTTCACTTTCTGGAATCCACACTGCCTGTGTAGTCTGAATCCACATACCCTACTAACTTTATCCCTATCTTCTCAAAAGTTAAGGCATAGTCTTTTGTACCTCGAATGCATCGAAGTAGTCATTTCACGGCTTTTCAATTTGTTTGCTTGGGTTTGACATATACCTACACAACACCAACTACTTGTAAAATATCTGGTCTTGTATAGACCATGACATACATTAAACTACCAACCGCATTCGAATAAGGCAAATGATACATAATTTGTTTTTTTCTCATTTGATTTGGACATTGTTCTGAAGAAAGCTTAAAGTGATCCGTGTGGGGAACGCTCACTGGGTTTATCTGGTCTATTCCATAATTGATCAGCACATTTTTAAGGTATTCTGCCTGTAATAACCAAAGTCGGCTCCTCTTCCTGCCTCTATGAATATCTATGTCGAGAACCATCTTTGCAGCCCCCATATCTTTCATCTTGAATGTCCCTGATAACCGAGTCTTTAGCACGTTGATTTCAGACATATCATGACTAGTGATCAACATATCATCAACATACAATACTAAGATGATAAATTTGTTATCACTCAGTGTCTTATAATAGACACAGTGATCGTATTCACTCCGAGTAAATTTCTGACTCAACATGAAAAAATTAAATTTTTTATACCACTGCCTAAGCAACTGTTTTAGGCCGTACAATAACCTCATTAACGAGCAAATCTTTTTTTCTGCCCCTTTAAATTCGTAGCCCTCTGGTTGCTTCATGTAGATCTGCTCTTCCAACTCCCCATGCAGGAAAATAGTCTTGACATCCATTTGTTCCAGCTCGAGATCGTATTACGCAACCAGCGCCAACACGAATCTGATAGATACTTTCTTAATTAACCACTAGTTCAAATATCTCTGTGAAGTCGATTCCTTCTCTCTGAGCATACCCTTTTGCTATCAACCTCGCTTTATATCTGTCATGTTTCCTTTTGAATAACCACTTGCATTCGATCATTTTTCGGCCCGCTGGAAGTTCCACCAACTCCCATGTGTGGTTTTTATGCAACGAGCCAATCTCATCGTCCATAGCCGCTTTTTACTTTTCTGCATCAGGCTCACTAAGAGCCTCCTAAATGGTAGACGAGTCCTCCTCATCTGTAACGAGTGCATATGCAATATTAGAGTCGGTCGAATAACCTGTAACCTTTCACACCAACACCATAGCCAACAAAAATATAGTTTTTAATTCTATGTTTTAGCTTATCTGTCTCAACTGACAGTATATGAGAGTAAGACTCAAACCAAATATGCACAAATTTGAGTAGTCCAGCTTATGTGTAAGACTCGTATCCTAGACCGTACCATTCCATAGGCTTTCGCGATCTTCCCGGTCGAATTTCGACAACCTTCGACCCTTAACCGGTGTTTGCGCGTGACCCTGATTCACACGCCGTCAACCCGAGTCGACTCAACCTAAGACTGGTACCTTAGCGACCGCGTCGTAGCTGCGGTTCCGATGCCGCAACTCGTGCGCCGAGGCGATACCTGGGCCAGGAGAAGTGGGCCCGCGTCCAGTTCGAGGATAAATACCGAGCATTGCAATCCCTAGAAAACATCACGTCAATCCTATCAATCACATCAATCAAGTACCCATCACTCCCATCACTCACACCCATCCCCAAGTACAACCACCTTTTCCTTAAAGTCAACATTTTCTTACAACAAAGTACATACTTACATCACTCATCATCACTTCTCTCCCATCATTCTCTCATTTCTCTCTTATTTTTTTTACAAGTAACTCCCATGGAGCAATCGTCCATGGCATCCATGGAGAGCAAGTGTGGCCCACCTTCCTACCTCCCATCTCTACCCTCTAATGATCATCTCCACCGTTAAAATGCGTCCCTCGGAGCTTTAGGATGCGTTGATGGAAGTAGAGGACTAAGAAGATCATAAGGTGGGTGATTTTTATTGTTTGATTTTGTGATTTGAAGGCCCACACATGGTGGGACCCATCGTGATGTATGATTTGTATGAGGGGCCACTCCGATCCCTCTCCCTCTCTCTCTCTCCCATATGTTGTGGACCCCATCGAAATATATGCATCCACGCTATCCAGCCGTGGGCCGCCCACTGTGCAGCAGTAGCGGTGGCCCACCTAGCTGTTGACCGGTGCGGATGAAGGGAAAATATAAGTGTCAGCTTGATCGTGGGGTGGCCCACTCACTTGGGACTCACCTGATGTGTTGGGTCCACCATCTAGCCACGTGGGACGTGTGGACCCCAGCCATGATGAATGGGTTTTATCCTCGCTGCCCGGACCATGGGACAGCACTGCTGTCCACCTTTGAGCCCACTTTGCTGCCTAGTTGTGGCCTGTCTGACCGGCCGGTCACACAGGCCCAAACGAAGGGAAAGACACAAATATTCGCTTGATTTTCCAAGCTGGCGGGCCACCTGTGTGGACCCCACCTTGGTGTACATATTATAATCCTCACCATCCATCTTCAGACTGTCCATTTGGTGAGATCATGGACCCTGATTGGGGCAGATACAAGGCAACAAGCAGTAGCAATCTGCAGCCAGATCGGTTGAAAGGAGAACACAAATATTAGTTTGATCCAAAAACCAGGTGGGCCACATGCACGTGGGGCCTACCTTATAGCGTTTAATCCAAATCGTCCGTCCAAACCAGGGACGCGAGGCCACCTTGAAGTATTCCATCCAGGTCGTTCGTCCGCTGGATGCCCAGGACACTGGATGGATGAAGAAAAAAAATGCAAATATTAGCTTTATCAGTACTGGCTGGTGGGTTCCACACGTGTAGACCCACCTACGATGTATATGGTTCAATCCATGTCATCCACCGTCCAGGGGTCTGGACAGTGGAGCCTACCTATGACGTATGTGTTTTATTCTTAGGCCATCCATCACATGGACGCCCTACCATGATGTATGCATTCTCCACGCCGTCCATCTATTTTGGCAGTGTGTGGGACCACCCTCACACGTGCTGCACTTGTGAGGGGTGGGGCCCACCTTGATTTATGTATTCTGCATCCAACCCTCCATCTGTCTGCAAGTGACGACAGCAGGATGGGCTGTGGGGGACCCCACCTTGATGTATCTGTTCCTACATCCACCCCGTCCATTGGGACGGTGCAGTGGGCCTGCACGATGTATGTGTTGTATCAAATCGTCCATCTGAACGTGCCATGCAGGCCCTAATCATGAGGCATGTCTTTAATTTATCCAAACCGTTCATCTGTTGAATGGTGTGGGCCAGCACCCCTCCTAGCTGATGTGGGTCCCACATGATATATGTGTTTCATCCACACAGTCTCTCCATTTCTCTAGCTAATTTTAGGGCCTGAGGCCGAAATGGAGGCCGATCTCCGCTGGGCCACACCACAGGAAGCAGTGGAGGCATTGATGTCCACCGTTGAAACTTTTTCAAGGCCCATCTTGATGTTTATTTTCCATCTGTCAGGCCCACTCTGATGTAATTGTGGCCCATTTGTGAGGCCCACCTTGATGATGTGTTCTATCCTCACCTCCATCTGGATGGTGGGAACCCGCCATGATATCTGTGTTTTATCATTATCGTCCACCTAGACGTGGGGCCCCTTGATATATGTATTATCAACGCTGTTCATCCAGCAGCTCCGTGGGACCCCACCTCGATGTATTTATTCTATATTGGCTCTGCCCATCTGTCCAGATCAGTGGGACCCACAGCGATTTATATGTTATTCACACCGTCCATGTGGCCCTCACGTGATGTACGTGTTTGATCCGAGTTGTTCATAGATGCGGCCCATTGGTGCGGCCTGATTTGATATACTTGAGGCCCATTGGTGCGGTCCGATTTGATATACATGAGGCTCATCGATGCGGTGCGGCCTATTTGATATACATAAAGCCCATTGGTGCAGCCCATCATGATGTATTTTGGCCCATGGGAAGGGTCCACCCATTTGTATCGTTAGGCCCATGGAATGAGGCCCACTTGATATATATGAGGCCTAGTATTGAGGCCCGTACGATGAATCCCATATGATATATTTAAGGCCCAGGTGCAGGGTACACCTGTTGTGTATTCGAGGCCGATTATCGATCAATTTCGATTGTCGTGACCGATTGCCGATTTTGATTGTCATGACCAATTACTAATTCCGATTGACGTGACCGATTTGCCGATTCTGACTATCGATCGGTGCAATTGTCGTGACCGATTACCGATTCCAATTCACGTGACCGATTTGCCGATTTTGACTGTCGATCGGTGCGATTGTCGTGACCGATTACCGATTCCGATTGACGTGACCGATTTGCCGATTCTGACTGTCGATCGGTGCGATTGTCGTGACCGATTACCAATTCCGATTGACATGACCGATTTGTCGATTCTAACTATCGATCGGTGCGATTGTCGTGACCGATTACAGATTTCGATAGACGTGACTGATTTGCCGATTCCGATTATCAATCGATTTCGAGTATCAAAGCCAATTCCGATGATTTTGATTTGTCAAGACCGATTGTATATGCCAATTTTAATTATTGAGGCTAAGTATCAAGGCCGATTCTGATCTGTCGAATACCAAGTATCAAGGTTGATTCTGATTGTCGAGGCCGAGTATTGAGGCTGATTATCGATGTCGATGCCGATTGTCGATTCTGACTCCGATTGTTGAAGCCAAGTATCGAGGTTGATTTCCGATTGTCGAGGCCGCACATCGAGGCCGATTCCGAGTGTCAATTCGATTGTTGAGGCCAAGGCCGATTGTCGAGACCTAGATGATGTATATGCAACCCGTAGTTGGGGCCCATTGTGATATATTTGTGGCCTATGGGCAAGGCCCATTGTGATATGTATTAGGCCCATGATGCATGACCCATTTGATGTATTTGATACCCATGTGTAGGGTCCACATGTCATGTATTTAAAGCCCATGAGCAGGGCCCACCCATTGTGTATATAGGGCCCTTAAGTAAGGCCCATTGTGTTGTATATTAGGCCTTTGTGTGAGGCCGTAGGCCCATTATATGTTTGGCTTTGTGTGAGTCATTCCTTGGGGGCAATGTTGGTTAAATGTTCACATTGTCGATGCCGATTGTTGATATCGGTTATTGATATCGATTATGAGTATGTGACTGCATAGCATCATGATACATGCCCATTTACATCATTTGCATGTTTGTTATGAGATGTAGTTGACCATTGCATATGTCATTAGGCAGATTGTTATGAGACTTCCTGATAGACAGAGGTTTTTTCATGTGAGCACACGATATGCGCATGATTGATGCATGACTGGATTGTATGGCTCATGCTTCTTGCATTGTGTGCCCTAGCGACATCAGGGCCGTAGCTGATCAAGGTCGAATATTACATATCAGATCCCAGTAATTGCCTAAATTTACATACCTGATAAGGCTTAATGGAATGTTTTAATCGTGTTTTCACTGCAGGACGTAATAATGAGCATTAGACTAAAAAGAGGATTAAAAGCATGGATTTCATGATCCAAAGTCATCAGAGCTCGGGATGGACCCCAGAAAACCAATAATAAAGATTTTTCACACCTGGGATCTGAGGAAAGCAAGCCAAAGGGGCCCGAAAAAGGTCCAGAATGCAAGATCACATGGTTCCCGCCATCTGATCAACTCGAAACCTCACACATGTGATGGGGGCCATAAATTAACCGTACATATTAAATTTCAGCCCTTGAAGATCTCGGGAAGTGGTCCAACAGACAAATCAGCCCATTAATCTCCGATTCTGGGCCCACCTAATATCTGGAACTGTCTCAATTTTAGTCCCAATGGTTTAATGAAGATGGGAAAGAGGATGGACGGTGCAGATTTCTCATAAACATCATAGGGGGCCCCATGTGTGGTGCATGTGCACCATGCACTCATGTGCGCTGGCGCTACACCGAACCGCCGCCTCGGTCAAACCAGCCGCTGACCCGCAGCTTCCTCAAAACGGGTCCAGCGCCAGCGACCGGTCGGTCTGTTTTCGGTTGTGGGCCCCACACGTCCATCAAACGCTCAATCCAGACCATCCATTGTCTCTCTAAGGTCCATGTTACCGTCGCCTAGGAGGCGGAATTTCAAATGACAGCAAAGATTGGTGTTTATCCGTTCAAACGCAGGTTGTACGGTGGAACAGAAACACTCTGTGGGCCACACAAAAATGAAGAAAAACCATGGGGTTTCAACCGAAATTTCGATAAAAATTCGGTGGACGGAGTGGATTTCTCAGAAAAACTACAACGTGGGCCCCACCATCTTCGCAGCGGAAGCCATCTGCGTCCACGTTCCGCGTCAGCGAAGGAGCGGCGCTGGCCGTTTTTGCGAACGGCTGTGGGCCCCACACATCGCCCGTACGACCGATCCAAGCCGTTCATCTTGTACAGGGCCGCGAGCACTACAAACCCATGATGATATTTCACTCCCATGCATACACATGTGCATGATACAGAGGCCACAAAAGGGCTGCCCTGCAACGTTCAAAACTGATCTCTTCGTGTTTTCTTCTCTGGGCCGCGTTAATGGACGTTCAAAACCACCCATTCTTGACTGAAATTTCGTCCTGAATCCAATGGACGGGGTGGATTTTTCAGAAAACACTTCGGTGGGGCCCACCGATCATGGTTGCGAAAATTTCCATTCCATGTCCTGCTACAACTCCGCCACTGATCTAGCTTTCCAGCAACTATAAAAATGGAGTCTTGGACATGGGAAATTCATTCAGAAACAGGGAGGAGTTCCAGATCTACAGCAAGGGAGAGAAGAAAGAGAAGAACGAAGAGAGAGAAATCGGTTTGATGTTTTCTTTTATGAATCTTTATTTTTCCATCTGTTTAATGGATTTTATGGGTAATTAATCTCTCAGCTAGGGCTGAGATGAAACCCCTAATTTGAATACCCTTTGTTCTATGTTGATTTTACTTTAATTAGATTGGTTTGTTTCTTTCCCTAGTGTGCTTGATTGCTTTAAATTCTATGCCTCTCCATCTATGAACTTGATCAGAGTCTATGGATGGATGAGGTCTGGATGCTTATTCTAGGTGCTTGTATCTGATCATGAGTAGGTTCCTATAGAGGAAGAGACAGGGTGCTTAATGAACGGTATACTCCATGTGCCCGACAAAGGACATGGGATATGTTATTCATAGCATTGCTTGAAGGAATTAGACAATCTGTATGCCCGATTAAGGACACAGATTGTGCTTTCTCTAGATAAGTTAGATCAATCTAAATTAAGGTGAATTAACAGACAAAACAATGGTTATGATAATTAGGGGTGGATTCGAAAGTCCTAGTGTTCTCTCTGATTGAATTTTCTTCCTTATTTCTCAATAGTTATTTTCCATAAATTTGTGTTAGTAATTTGATCCATTATTTGTTGAATTAGTTAAGAAGAATCGTGAATTTGACTTGTGACGACCAGTCCTCGTGGGATTCGACCTCGATCTTACCGAGTTTATTACTACATCACAACCCTATACTTGGGGAATGAACAAGTTTTTGGCACCGTTGCCGGGGATTGTTTCGTTCCAAATTGAATTTAGGATTCTCTCTTATCATAATTCATAGCTTAGGATTTTATTAACTTAGAGTTCTTTTCTTTATTTTAGAAATTACCTATTTCCTGTTTTGTAGGGTCCTGAGATAAACTTCTAATTTGGTAATCTCTTTCTAAATTTTTTACTTTTTCTAATTTTTATTTTTAGAATTAGGTTTTTACTTTTTAGAAATTTTCTAAATTCTAAAATTTCTTTTGAATTTTTAAATTTGGATTCTTCTCTTTAGTAACTTTCTATTTTTTTTTAGTTTTAGAAATTCTTTTTTCCTTTTTAGAAACTTACTTAGCTTTTTGTTTTTAGTAACTTTCTTTTTTTTTTAGGATTTCTTTCCTTTTTAGAAACTAACTCTTTTTTTTATTTTTAAAAACTTTCTTTTTTAGAAATTAACCGTTGCTTAGGATTTTTCTATCATTAATTTAGGAAACTTAATTTGTTTATGTTTCTATTTTCAGGAATTGAGGAAGAAAGTTACTAAGTGAAGGAGGAGCTTCTTAAATCTTCTGACATCAATCATCTCCTTTTCCCGGTTCTTTCTCCCCATTCTTACTTACATAGTTTTAACTTTTTTTTTTTTTTTTTTTTTTTTTTTTTTTTTTTGTTTAATATCATAGTTTCTAGTTCTAGTTTTCTTTTCTTAGGTTGTTACTTAGTTTATGCTAGGACGTAGATCTCTAGATATAGAACTAGCATCTTGTGATCCTGAAATAGAAAGAACATTCCATAGAAGATTGAAAGACATCCCAGTTGAAATGGCAGAAGAGAATGGAACTAAAACGCTTAGAGATTATTCAGCTCCTGTCCAATTCAATGCGCCTTCATGCATAGTGTTGCCTACCACCACGGCAGCACACTTTGAACTCAAGACTGGGGTCATACAGTTGTTGCCTTCCTTTTATGGGTTAGACAAGGAGGACCCATATCATCATGTGAAAGAATTCCTAGACATTTGCTCCACCTTTAAATATTCCAAAACTTCTCAGACGATTCGATCCGCCTACGCCTGTTTCCTTTTTCTTTGAAGGATAAGGCGAAAGCATGGTTGAATTCTCTAGAAGTTGGGTCTATCACTACATGGGACCAATTGTCTAGGAAGTTCTTAAACAAGTTCTTCCCTGTTCACAAAACTAATGCTCTCCGTAGAGAAATCACTAATTTCACACAAAAAGAGGGAGAGCACTTTCATGAATGTTGGGAAAGATGGAAGGACTTGCTTCTTAAATGTCCACACCACGGTTTTGAGAAGTGGCAACAAGTGCAATACTTTTATGACGGTCTGACACCCCAGAACCGTCGCATGGTTGATGCCACCAGTGGAGGGTCCTTCATGACCAAGAGCGATACCGAAGCGTGGAAATTCTTTGAAACCTTGTGTGAAAACTCCCAGCAATGGGACTATTCAGATAGAGGTGAAAGAAGTTCCAACCACAAAAGAGAGGTGGCATATATGAGATAGGAGTCACACCAGATCTCCATGCCAAGATTGATGGCCTGACAAAGAAGGTTGATGCTCTGATGTTGCATAATGGACCTCCACAAACAACTCAAGCCGAGGCTTGTGCCATATGTTCTAGTCCTACCTCCTACGCAATCTTGCCCATCTGGTACAACATTTCCAGAATTCCTCTCTGAACAAGTTCATGCTTTGAACACCTTTCAGAAACCTGGGAATGATCCTTACTTGAACACGTACAACCCAGGGTGGGCTAGGCATCCAAATTTTTCTTGGGCAAAAGGATCGCAACAAGGAGGACCATCTGGAAATCCTCCTATGCAACCTCAGCAGTTTCCGCAATATCAACAATTGCCTGCACAATCAAGGAAACCATCTCTTGAGGACACACTCCATCTTTTTATGCAGAGCTCTCTCCAATTCCAAAAAGACACCCAACAAACCTTACTAGCCAACCAGCAAAGCTTACATGCAAATGCACAATCCATTGCCAAGCTGGAAGTACAAATGGGTCAACTAGCTGCCACATTGAGTGAGAGAGAGAAGGGTAAGTTCCCTGGCCAACCTGTGGCTAATCCAAAGGGACAGTATGAGATTGGCTCTAATTCCAATCAAGGGCAATACCATGAGCAAGCCAAATCGATCATTACCCTTAGGTCAGGCAAACAGATTGACAACAAAATAGAGATACCTAGGGATGAATCAAATCAAGGTGAAGCAGAGAGACACACCAATGCATCCAAAGTCCAAAAACTCTCTGACTCGCCAAGAGCCGCTGACATGCCACCTTACGTGCCCAAAGCACCCTTTCCTCAACGTCTGACACCAATGAAGAAAAGAAACAATTTTGATGAAATCTTGGATGTGTTTAAAAAAGTGCAAGTCAACATCCCGTTGCTTGACGCTATCAAGCAAGTCCCTGCTTATGCTAAGTTCCTTAAAGATTTATGCACTCAAAAGCGTAAGCAGAATGTTCATAAGAAAGTCTTCCTTGCAGAGCAGCTCAGCTCCATGATTCAACATAACACCCCTCCTAAATTTAGGGATCCAGGAGCTCCTACCATCTCTTACGGCATAGGAGATCATAAAATCGGGAAGGCATTACTTGATTTAAGGGCGAGTGTCAATTTATTACCATATTCGGTTTATGAGTAGCTAGGACTTGGTGAGTTGAAACCGACTAAAATAACATTACAACTAGCTGATAGATCTGTTAAGGTGCCCCGGGGTGTTATTGAAGATGTGCTAATCCAGGTTGACAAATTTTATTTTCCAGTGGATTTCATAGTTATAGATACTCAGCCTGTCCAGAATCTTCATAGTCAGATCCCAGTCATCTTGGGTCGTCCATTTTTGGCCACATCTAATGCTGTTATAAATTGCCGGAATGGAGTTATGAAGTTGTCCTTTGGTAACATGAATATTAAACTCAATGTCTTTAATGCAGGACAACAATCCGCAGATTTGGACGACATATTTGAAGTGGACATGATCGAGAGTCTAGTACAGGACTCCTTCCGTAAATCTTTTGAAGATCCACTTGAGACCTGCTTAGCACAATATGGCACGGATTTTGACATAGATAGTCCCATCCACGAAGTCAATGCACTGCTCGACTCTACTCCTATATTGGAGACTGAAAAATGGAGAGCAAAAGTGGAACCTCTTCATCCCTCTAAGACTCTTTCTGACAGCACAGTTTCTAACTCTGAGAAGGAAAAGGCGAGCAGGCTGCTTAATGTTCTTAGAGCATATAAGGCAGTAATTGAACGAAGGATAGCGGAAATACAGGGAGTATGCCCCACTGTATGTATGGATCATGCTGTGGGAATGTCGCGTGAAATGCAAAGGAAGCGTGATCCTAACATGGAAGAAGTCGTTCGAGCAGAAGTCCTTAAATTATTTGACGACAGTGTCAGTTACCTCATTGCAGATAGCACAGCTCATGGGAACTCACATCACTTGTCTGAGATTGGTTAATCAAGGTGTTGAGGTAATTTCTGTGACGGACCCTGGTTATAAGGATTAGTTAATTCATGGTCCGTTCTTGTCTGGCTGAAGACGTTAAACTTAGCGCTCCTGGGAGGCAACCCAGCATTTCATTCTATTTCGTTTTTGTTAGTTAGTTCAATGTTTGTGGGTAACATTACTGCAAACCCTCACGAGACTACAACTCGTCCACTAGGGGTAACCTAGGGGTTTAAAGGCTTGTTGCATATGTTAAATGCAATCGAGAGCACCTGCGAAAGTGGTATAGGGTTTTTTTTCATTTTGTGATTTTATTTTATTTAACTGATTTCTCTCTTGTGCTGACTCGCTTTTAAGCTGATATTTTTGAGAGCTTCTTGATTCTCCATCCAGGTACTATCTTTCCCTACTCCTCTTTTCTTTCGTTGTCTCATGTGCATTGCATGCTTATTTCTTCTACATTGAGGACAATGTAGATTTTAGGTTGGGGGTGGGAGATTAGGTTACCTAATCAGTATTTTCTTGGTCTTGAGCAAAAATTGTGAAAATTTTTAAAATTTTTCTGGAATTTCTATTGAATTCAAAGTGATTTTGAAGGATAGTTGTGATTTTGAAATTACAAGATTCAGAATGTGAGAAATTTATGACTCTTGGATTCAGTTGTCTGGTAGATTTCACACTTAAGTTTGAATTGCTAATCCACGATTAGAAGTTGTACACATTGATTGAGCCATGATTTCACATATCAGATCTCGTTTACACATTAAGTTTTTAGTTCGATATTAATTGATAACATGGTAATCACTAAGCATGAAAGGAACCAGCTTGAAAAACAAAATTTTTAGCATCAGTCTATAAAGAAGAATTGAAAGAATAAGTCGCATAATCGTCATCATAGGTTTGCTCCCTATAGATGAAGATTCGATTCCTCATAGTTGACATGAGAAAAGATTTAGGCGACAAGTTTTCACCATAGGTTTGCTCCCTATAGGTGCAGATTTGATTCTCCTCCTTGGCGTACTATTCATAAAAGAAAAAAAAAAAAGGTAGAATGAAAGGTTAATCTGTAAGGCAAGTGTTGGTTTCAGTTTTGGGTGACATGAGCTCTGTTGTTAATTATCAATGATATCATGAAATTGACAATTGAATCTCTTAATGGTTGAAAGCTGAGATCACACTATACACTCATGGAACTCAATGGTTAAATTTGTTCTAATTAACGGATTAATATTTTGAACTTGATTATGAAATTTACAGTGAACTTGATTTCGGGAGAAAATCCTTTTCACCATTCACGAATTTTAGAATTTTGACATCTCAACTATCTGTTCACAAGTCACTTGAGTTTACAGGAATTGTCTTTTATTTCCGAAATTATTTTTCGCATGTTTTGCTCGGGACTAGCAAAATGCTGGTTGGGGGTTGTGATCAGGGTCGAATATTACATATCAGATCCCAGTAATTGCCTAAATTTACATACCTGATAAGGCTTAATGGAATGTTTTAATCGTGTTTTCACTGTAGGACGTAATAATGAGCATTAGACTAAAAAGAGGATTAAAAGCATGGATTTCACGATCCAAAGTCATCAGAGCTTGGGATGGACCCCAGAAAACCAATAATAAAGATTTTTCACGCCTGGGATTTGAGGAAAGTAAGCCAAAGGGGCCCGAAAAAGGTCCAGAATGCAAGATCACATGGTTCCCGCCATCTGATCAACTCGAAACTTCACACATGTGATGGGGGCCATAAATTAACCGTACATATTAAATTTCAGTCCTTGATGATCTCGGGAAGTGGTCCAACAGACAAATCAGCCCATTAATCTCCGATTCTGGGCCCACCTGATATCTGGAACTGCCTCAATTTTAGTCCCAATGGTGTAATGAAGATGGGAAAGAGGATGGACGGTGCAGATTTCTCATAAACATCATAGGGGGGCCCCATGTGTGGTGCATGTGCACCATGCACTCATGTGCGCTGGCGCTACACCGAACCGCCGCCTCGGTCAACACCAGCCGCGACCCGCAGCTTCCTCAAAACGGGTCCAGCGCCAGCGACCGGCGATCGATTTTCGGTTGTGGGCCCACACGTCCATCAAACGCTCAATCCAGACCTTCATTGTCTCTCTAAGGTCCATGTTACCGTCGCCTAGGAGGCGGAATTTCAAATGACAGCAAAGATTGGTGTTTATCCGTTCAAACGCAGGTTGTACGGTGGAACAGAAACATTCTGTGGGCCACACAAAAATGAAGAAAAACCATGGGGTTTCAACCGAAATTTCGATAGAAATTCGGTGGACGGAGTGGATTTCTCAGAAAAACTACAACGTGGGCCCCACCATCTTCGCAGCGGAAGCCATCTGCGTCCGCGTTCCGCGTCAGCGAAGGACGGCGCTGGCCGTTTTTGCGAACGGTTGTGGGCCCCACACATCGCCCGTACGACCGATCCAAGCCGTTCATCTTGTACAGGGCCGCGAGCACTACAAACCCATGATGATATTTCACTCTCATGCGTACACATGTGCATGATACAGAGGCCACAAAAGGGCTGCCCTGCAACGTTCAAAACTGATCTCTTCGTGTTTTCTTCTCTAGGCCGCGTTAATGGATGTTCAAAACCACCCATTCTTTACTGAAATTTCGTCCTGAATCCAATGGACGGGGTGGATTTTTCAGAAAACACTTCGGTGGGGCCCACCGATCATGGTTGCGAAAATTTCCATTCCATGTCCTGCTATAACTCCGCCACTGATCTAGCTTTCCAGCAACTATAAAAATGGAGTCTTGGACATGGGAAATTCATTCAGAAACAGGGAGGAGTTCCAGATCTACAGCAAGGGAGAGAAGAAAGAGAAGAACGAAGAGAGAGAAATCGGTTTGATGTTTCTTTTATGAATCTTTATTTTTTCATCTGTTTAATGGATTTTATAGGTAACTAATCTCTCAGCTAGGGCTGAGATGAAACCCCTAATTTGAATACCCTTTGTTCTATGTTGATTTTACTTTAATTAGATTGGTTTGTTTCTTTCCCTAGTGTGCTTGATTGCTTTAAATTCTATGCCTCTCCATTTATGAACTTGATCAGAGTCTATGGATGGATGAGGTCTGGATGCTTATTCTAGGTGCTTGTATCTGATCATGAGTAGGTTCCTATAGAGGAAGAGACAGGGTGCTTAATGAACGGTATACTCCATGTGCCCGACAAAGGACATGGGATATGTTATTCATAGCATTGCTTGAAGGAATTAGACAATCTGTATGCCCGATTAAGGACACAGATTGTGCTTTCTCTAGATAAGTTAGATCAATCTAAATTAAGGTGAATTAACAGACAAAACAATGGTTAGGATAATTAGGGGTGGATTCGAAAGTCCTAGTGCTCTCTCTGATTGAATTTTCTTCCTTATTCTCAATAGTTATTTTTCATAAATTTGTGTTAGTAATTTGATCCATTATTTGTTGAATTAGTTAAGAAGAATCGTGAATTTGACTTGTGACGACCAGTCCTCGTGGGATTCGACCTCGATCTTACCGAGTTTATTACTACATCACAACCCTATACTTGGGGAATGAACAGTAGCCTCCACAGGCATATCGTGGATGACCAGATGGGACACCAGAAATCTGTTCTACATGGGGTGTTATAGATATCCCTGTGTGAAAGTCCCTAAACCCTCTTGGTTCTAGAGTTTGCTCCAACGTCTAGACCGAGTGGATGCATGAGCGCATGAGGGCCATATACCGTTAGGCTGCATCTTCTACTGTGTCGTGGTCGGTTGGAAGGGGATACGGCCTTACCTGCCCGAGAGGAGGGAAAAATGCTAGGCTGAGTCTGACTAGCTCAAGGAATGGGTCCACTATCGATGAGCCGGGCCCGATATTGGCAGGCGGATAGTGAGGTCTCTTCCACTCGCCTTGTTGTGTGCGATGGGGCGACAATTTGGTTTGGAGTGTAATAGACCCCGATGATATCCCAGAGAGGAATCGTACTGATATGTGGACTTATTGGGCAGGAATTGCATATGCATTCATTCATTCATTCACTATCCACTCGGGCTGGTGGTGCACAACTAACTGTTGTGTACCTTCGCATAGCCAGAATTTTGGTTGGACGTGCGACTAACTTGAGATCAGGAGTCTACTACATTGAGTCTGACTATCCAAATTTAAGTATGGGACTGGTTTGGATAGAAGTCTCTTGTGATGGACCCCATAGCCAGCGATACTACGTACTATCATCCCGACTTTACACTCTAGCATGGTTATTCCATTCGCACCGCATATTGCATTACATTCGCGGCATATGACATTTTGGGTTACCTGTGTTTCTGCCTTTATATGGTTTAGATACGACATCTGATATTTGACTATTTATGACTCCTCATTTGTATAGTTGATCTGTATCGCGTATCCTGATATTGTTCCTCATTTATATAGTTGATTTGTATTGCACATTCTGATATTGTTTGACTCATGGACTTGTCAGTATTTTTACTTACTCTGATAACATATGATTCATGACCTTGCGCCTATTTCGATATTGTATGATTATGACATTGCGTTGAATACTTGACACTTACCTTGTGCATACACTTACATCACCCTCTAAGCTTTCTATAAGCTTATACATGATAGATGCCTGCAGGTTATGTTAGGCTGCAGCAGTGTTGAGCTTGGAGCGTGCAACAGTCTTCTGGAGCTTGATTTTTGACTTATGTATTTCCTTTTTAGCATTGTACTCAAATGATTATATTAGTGGATATGTGATGATGATGTTACCTTTGTGATTTGGGTATACTTGTGGTTATGCTTATTACGAGTTCAATGTACATTGAAAAAAAAAAATCCTCCTTGTAGGATCTCAGGATCAGAATCTGGCGTATGAACGCTAGGAGCCGAGAATGAGATACTACGGAGGCTGTCGGCACAGGATTCAGCGATCGGGATTCTTATGAATCCGATTTTCGGGTTTGGGGCATGACATTATGACCACTCCATACTTTCTCTGAGATTTTATATTCAATTGTCGTAGAAAGAGACCAATTCACCAAATAGTAAGCCGTGTTAACGGCCTTAGTCCATAAGTCATTACCCAATGCAGCATCACTTAATATACATCGGGCCCTCTCCAAGAGTGTCTGATTTATTCGCTCAGCTACACCATTTTGTTCGGGCGTGTGGCGCACTGTGTTGTGCCTAATGATCCTTTCATCCTTGTAATATTCATTAAACTTAGTAGAAGTGAATTCCCCACCATTGTCAATCCTTAACCTTATTTTTTGCCCTGACTGTTTTTCTATCATTGCCTTTCATTGTTTGAATATGGTAAAAATTTCAGATCTACACTTCATGAAGTAAATCCAAACTTTCTTGGAGTAGTCATCAATGAATAAAACAAACCATGATGACCCCCCAATAGAAACCTCTGGCGATGACCCTCATACGTCAGAGTGTAAATAATCAAGCACTCCCTTACATACATGTTTTCTACTTTTAAAAGATAATCTAGATTATTTACCATATATACAATGCTCGTATATATTTAAACCAGAATTCTTAAAAACTGGAATCAAATAATGATCAGATAGTACCTTTATGCCCCGCTCGCTTATGTGGCCCAGACGAGCATGCCACATACATACAGAAGTGAAATCTACAACAACTGCTACTGCTCCACCCGTTGAAGTGCTTCTGATAAACCTATAAAGGTTTCTGTGCTTTTGCGCTCTCATAATCAAGAGTGCCCCTTTTGAAACTTTAAGGACACCATCAATACCAGTGAATTGCACCCTATAGCCTCGAGTGCACTGAGAGAAATCAGACTTTTCTTTATATCAGGAACGCGCCTGACATTAGTCAAGGCATGCTCCATACCATCAAACATCTTGATGCTCACAGTACCAATAGCCATAACATTACAGGCATTGTCATTGCCCATAAAAACATGTCCATCATCGCATTCCTTGTAACTAGCAAACCAACCGATGAGGAGTCATGTGATATGATGCTCCTGTGTCAAGGATCCACTCATCTCTAAGATTGTTATGCAAGTATCCCATCATAGACATAGACAGAACATCACCACCATTTGTCTCTTCATCCAATGTAACAACATTGGTCTCCTTAGAAGAAGCCTCTGAGTTTTCTTTATTCGCTTTAGGATTAGAACAATCATTTTTCATGTGTCCAGTCATCCCACAATTCTAGCACTTTAATTTTCTTTTGCCCTTGCCCTTAGATTTAGATCTAGGTCTCGAAAATTTTATACCTCCCTTAATATTTCTTCCCTTCGTAAACAGTGCATCAGAAGATACCCACATGCTGCCGTTTAACTTTCTCATAGCCTTCCCTTGAAAGACTGAGATAACAGTGTCGACATTTAAAGTTTTATTTGTGGTGCACATTGTGTCTTTGAATTACTCATACGATACCGAAAGAGAATTTAACAACATACATGCTTGTTCCTCATCTTTGATCACTTTCTCCATATCTAGCAGTTTGTGAACCAATTTGTTAAAGTTGTTGATATGGGCCTCTAGATCTCCACCCTTTACCATCTTGAAGTTATACCACCGTAGCTTCAAGTGTAGGCCTACTAAGGGTTTAGATTGATAGCGGGATAGAAAGGTCGATATTATCATCCAATATTAATGGTCTCGAGATTGACATGATCTTCTTGGTATGGTTGACATCTCGAAAGATTGTTGGGTATGCTTGTAAATGGGCTGGGTTCAAGCCCAAAGAGTTCAAAGACAGAGTGATTGCCTGATTTATGAAATCTTTACTTGCCCACGAAGACCAGTTTTGCCGCTGGGAGCAAATTAGGTAATTACAAAATAAAAATAAAAATAATCATCAACGTGGCCATAATTACCCGGACCCTTACCATAGGGCCACGTTGGCGATTATTATTATTATTTGTATATCCATGCCATCCATCCGTTTCTCCGGACCATTTTAGGACTGATTCCAAATATTAAGCAGATCTGGATCTCAGGTGGACCACGCCACAAACAACGGTGTTTGAGTGCCTCACCGTTAAAAATTCCAAAGGCCCTATAGTAAGGTTTTCTAAATGTTTATTTGACGTTCAATCTGTTGATCAAGTCAATAAGACCTGTATGATAGGACAAATAAAAAGATAAGCTTGATCCAAAACTTTTATAGCCCAATTTTTTTTTTAAAAAAATAGTCATTCATCATTGCTTCTGGTAATGCAGTCCACCTTAGATTTGAATCTTCTTAAGGTATGGGATAGAGTTCTAAATTTCGATGGGAAAACAGATGGACGGCATTGGATATACAAAATATACATGAAGGTAGGCCTGTAAGTGTAACACCACTAAGGTGGTACCTGAGTAACAGCTAATCCTCTTCCGCGGAACGGAAGCGCAGATTGTGCGTGGTTTGCCACACGCTGGTGTGTTGACGTCACCGGCAGTCCACCATGATGCATGATGTATGTGTTACATTCACACCGTACATCTATTCTATCTATTTTGCGAGAGTCTTTTAGAACATGGCTCAAAAATATAAAGAAACAAAGCTTTCGCGGACCACACCACAAAAGGTAGAGAGGATTCAATGCCTACCCTCCAAAACATATTGGAGGCTACGGAAGTTTTGGATCAAGCTAATTAATATTTCTGTTGGCTCTTATGAACAGGTTGGATGGAAAATATACATCATCGTGGATCCTATAAAGGTTTCAACCGCGGATGTCATTATGGCCACTGCTTTCTGTGGTGTGGTCCACTTGAGTTTTGGATCAGCTTATTTTTGAACACATGCCCTAAAATGAATGTACGATATAAATCATACATAATGTTGGGCCAACAGAACTCAGTGACGTAAACATACAACCGAAGTAAGTGGTGTGTGGCACACAAGGCAATCCTGTTGCTGCGAAAGCGAGAACCTTTAGCAGTTCCTGTTACTGAAGTTAGGTGGCCCATGTGATGATTGTTAGGAATCCACCTTGTTCATCCCTTTTAAAGATCATGTTAGAATATGATTAAAAAATAAGGAAGATCCAGAACTCAAGTGCGGCTTAAATAATGAGAGGAAAAAGTTGGGTATGAAAATGTCTTCCTGCAGTCCAGGTGATGTTTATCTGTCATTTATGCGGTTCATGAGGTCATTCCTAGCTTGAATAGAAAACACAAAACTATTGGCTGCGGATTAGATACTGACAAAGTCAGTAGCCAAAACGCTACTGACGTGACATAACCAAGCTTTGTGGACCTCACCATGATGCATGTGTTGTATCCATACCGTCCAACCATTTTTAGAGTAATTTCATTTTATAGCATTACAAAGAGAATGAGATAGATGTAAAGTTCAAGCAGACCCCACCATAGAAAATAGTGGGGATAGCGACATCCACGGTTCAAAACTTCTTAGGGGCCACAGTAGTTTCCAATCAAGCTGATATTTTTGTTTTCATTTCATCTATTTCTATGTTAACTTATGAACAGGTTGGATCTCAAAAAATACATCAGGGTGGGCCCTATAAATGTTTCAAACTGTGGGTGTGACTGCTCCCACGTTTTTTGTGGTGGGTCCACTTGAACTTTGGATCTATCTCATTCTCTTTGCAATGCCATAAAACGATCTCTAAAAATGGTTGGACAGTATGAATACAACACACGCATCATGGTGGGGTCCACAGAGCTTGGTGACGTCACTTTAATAGCCATTTGGCTACTGACCTTGTCAGTATCCAATCCGCGCCCAAAAATATTAGCTTGATTGGAAACTTATGTCATCCAGGAATGTTTCAACGGTGGATATTCAATCTTCAATCACCTACTGTGAGGCCCACTTGAGTTTTGCATCCGCCTCATTTTTTCCTTGTATCCTAAGATAATCCAGTAAAATGGATGTACGGAGTGAATTTGTCGCAATGCGGATAATGTGCAACCTATTATAGTTCAAGTGGTGCGCGCCTCACCTGAGATTTTTATATAGCTAATTTTTTGTTATCTTCCCTTCATCTGATGATTGACATTAGATGATGAATGCTTTTGATGAAAATATACACCATATGGTGGCACCAAACACAAACTTATTGTTGGTATGATCCACCTAATTTGTGGATCTAGCTGATTTTGAATGGACGTCATAATGCGGATATAAGCTCATTCAAGGTGTACCAACGAAGAAAGCGCTAACCACAAATGCTATCCTTGTGGATAGACAACTATTGAGGATCTGAAGACCTTTCACATGTGATTGGACATATAGAAGACCCCACTCAGGGAAGACACATGTGAAAGAAGATTAGAGAAAGAAGACCGAGCATCCGAACTTTCCCGTACTTATGTTATTTGCGCATTTTTGCTTAGTTAGGGGTCTTTTAGTAATTTTATGTCTTTACTTGCTTATTCTAGAGGTATTTTAGTAATTTTATGTCTTTATTTGCTTATTTAAGTGGGCTAAAGCCATAAACTCAAATTTTAACTATTGATTAATGAAAAGCCAACCCTTTGGTTGCCTCCTTTCTCTCTTCTCTCTAATGGTGCTTCTTCTCTTCCCTTGATATTCCTCTTCTAATTTCTTCTCGTGCCCCTCCAACTTCTTCAAGGTAATTATTTTCTTCTTTCTATTTTCCAGTTTTGGCTAATCCTTTTTTGATCAAAATCTTGAGAACCGATCTAAATCCTAAACCCACAAATTCTCAAATCCCTAATCCGAGAAACTTCTTGGTTCTTCGGACTAGTGATCTTCATTGATCGATTGGGTGTGATCATGCAAGATCAGGAGGTCTCATCCCTCGCCGAATCCAACCTAAGTAATAATTGAATGTTATACTCCATGGTTGTGATGATGGTCCGCTCCATTGCATGTTTCCTCTATGATTTTCTCAGTTATGATGATTACTGCTAGAACTTTAGATTATTTATTCCTTTTATTTCCGCTGTTTAATTATGTTCAGCATGCATCATAATTAGGGCTGTCCTGCATCACGTCACATACGACATAGTGGGCCTACAGAGCTTCGGTGTCATCCCTGTTGGTCCTTGTGGTATGGCCCACCTAATTTGTGGATGTAGCTGATTTAGAATGGACGTCAATGTGACAACATGGTGGGCCCACGGAGTTTCAACATTTTAGGCACCATTTTAAGCACTATTTTAAAATAACTGTTTCAGAGGTTAGAGGATTTTGGTTTCCTTACTAGGTTCACCATGGAATGTATTTGCAAGGAATTGCAGTAAAATTCCATCATCTTTTTTAAGATCAAAAGTAGCCAATTTTTAGTATTGCAAGGCCAACAACCATTTGAATTACAAGTATTTTTCATGCCATCACCTCCCAAATGAGGAATTGCAAAAATATCAGGTATCAAATGACCCCTTAGAGTGAAATTCCCTCATCTATTTGGATTTCAGAAGTATTTGATTTTTGGGGTATTGCAATGACCAATGGCCATTTGAATTGATGGAATTTGCGATGCCCATAATCCCCCAAATATAGGAATTGCAAAAATAAAAGGTATTAGAATTCCTGGGAATTTAAATTCCAACAATCCAAACCACCCCTTGGAATGAAATTTCATCATCTATGTGGAAATTAAAAGTACCCTATGTTTGGGGTATTGCAATGGCTGGTAAATATTTGAACAGCCGGTATTTTCAAAACATACAATCCAAACAACCCTTAAGAGTAAAATTCCATCATCCATTCGAAAATCAGCAAGTACCCATTTTTGAGGTATTGCAATGGCCAGCATCCATTTGAATTGCTGGTATTTTCAATGCCTATCATTTCCCAAATGTAGAAATTAAAAATTGTAGGTACTAGAATTTTGAGAATTCTAATTTCCACGATCCAAACTGATGGGATTTTTTTTGACCCGTCGATGCGCAAGTCCTTTCGCAACTGGGATGCGCAAGTCCTTTCGCAACTAGGATGCGCAAGTCCTTTCGCAACTGGGATGCGTAAAGTCCTTTCGCAACTAGGATGCGGAAAGGAGTTTCCTAAAACTATAAAAAGGGGTCCCTAGGATTTTTTTAATGAATGTTGTGTGAAGAAAACAGCAAGAGGGTTTCCTAAAGCTTTGCAAGGGATTTGTTAAAGGGTTTAGGGCTATCAAAGGTGAGAGAGAGGGAGAAAGAGAGAGAGGAAGCTTATAGAAGGGAGGTTCTGCTCGTGGAGGTTCTCTACTGTGCAATCTACATCTCAGCGCTTCTATGTCCTCGTAATCGGTTAGATCTCTCCGTTTTCTCTATTTCTCTTATTGTTTTATCCACTCCTGCGTGAGTGAAGAAGGTTGTAAACGTTCTACTTCATAGTGGATTGTTGACCTGGACGAGGTCCCGTGGTTTTTACCTCTTTGAGGGTTTTCCACGTAAAATTCTCTTGTGTGGTGTGTGATTGATGCATTGATTATTTTCATTGCTTTATTATCCATAATTCTGGTTTGTTCTGGAGGGCTAGATCCTAAGGTTTTGTGTAAGACCCCCACAAAGTGGTATCAGAGCTAAGTTCATTGAACGGGTAGGATCGGTTTTGAATTATGGAAGGTGGCTCAAGGATGATCAGCCTCAATGGTTCTAACTGGACCATATGGAAGGCTAAGATGGAGGACTTGCTTTATTGCAAGGACCTATATTCTCCAATCTCAGGCATATCAGCAAAATCCAAGGATATGACTGATGATGATTGGAAGAAGATGGACCGAAAGGCGGTGGGGTTTTATTAGACAATGGTTGGATGATTCGGTGTTCCACCATGTGTCTACGGAAACCTCAGCCGCTAGCCTATGGCTAAAATTACAAGGGCTGTATGAGAGGAAGACAGCCGGTAATAAGATATTTCTGATAAGGCGACTTGTGAATCTCAAGTTCAAGGATGGTGGTTCTGTGGCCGAGCATATGAATGAGGTCAGTAATATAGTGAACCAACTCACCTCTATGAAGATGGTCCTGGATGATGAATTGCAGGCTTTATTATTGCTTAGTTCATTGCCTGACAGTTGGGAGACATTGGTGGTGTCTCTAAGTAACTCCGCGCCAGACGGAAAGATATCCATGGAACAGGTAACCAGTTGTCTCTTCAATGAGGAGACAAGAGGAAGTCTCAGGGGTCTACTTAGCAAGAGGCTCTTGTGACGCAGGAACGGGGGAGAGGAAAGAACAGGAAGGGCGGGAAGGCCCGAGATAAATCAAGAGGCAAGTCGAGCAACAGAAAAGATGTTGAATGCTGGAATTGTGGCAAGAAGGGCCACTATAAGCATGAATGTCGTAAGAACGACAAGAAAGGAAAAGGGAAGGAAGATGAATCAGATTCCACTGCGGTCGCTTCAGATGGCGACGTTGTTATTATTCTTTCAGCAGATCATGATGTGTGTCTCACAGATACGAGTCAGGACACCGATTGGGTGATTGACTCGGGAGCTTCTTTTCATGCGACTCCACACAGGGACTTCTTCACAAGCTACAAGTCAGGCAACTTAGGGACCGTGAGGATGGGAAATTCTGGCGTATCAAAGATCGTGGGAGTTGGTGATATTTGTGTGTGAAAAACTGATGTGGGCTGCACATTGGTTCTCAGGGATGTGAGGCATATCCCAGACCTTCGCCTCAACTTGATGTCGACGGGAAGGTTGGATGATGATGGCTATGAAAGCCGGTTCGCTGGTGGGCGCTGGAAGCTCATCAAGGGTTCGTTGATCGTAGCCAGAGGAAAGAAGTGTTGCACCCTGTACAAGGCAAGTGTCAGTGTATGCAAGGGTGGGTTGAACGCAGCGGAAGATTCAGCTATTGACATGTGGCACAGGCGTCTAGGCCACATGAGTAAAAAAGGGCTTCAGGTACTAGCAAAGAAGCATCTCCTTCCAGACGTGACAGGTATGCCTCTTAAAACCTGTCTTGATTGTTTATCAGGGAACAGCATAGAGTTTGATTCGTTAAAACTGCTTCTCATGTTAATAACGTGCATGCATTAGATTTGGTTTATTCTGATGTTTGTGGTCCTATGAGGACAAAACCTTCGGTGGGGCATTGTATTTTGTTACTTTTATAGATGATGCATCTAGGAGGGTGTAAGACCCGCATCTTAGACCGTACCGTTCCATAAGTTTCCACGGTCTTTCCGGTCGAATTTCGGCAACCTTCGACCCTTAACCGGCGTTGCGCGCGACCCTGATTCACACGCTGTCAACCCGAGTCGACTCAACCAGAGACTTGTACCATTGCGACCGCACCGTCGCCGCGGTTCCGATGCCGCGACTCGCGCGCCGAGGCGATACTCTGGCTAGGAGATGTGGGCTAGCGTTCGGTGCGAGGAAAACGCCGCGCGTTACGAAACCCAAGAGAATCTCAACGAGATGTCACATCAATCACCCATCAATCAATCCCATCATGTCAAGTACACATCACTTTTCACCCATTTCCAAGCAACCACAAAAGTCAAAAAGTTCTTACAAGCCCATACCTTTCTTACACAAAATGCCTCCAAAGTCAAAAAGTCTCTTACACACCCATCACCACCACATCCATCACTCCATCAAACATCACTCATCTCTCTCTCTTTACAACCCTCTCTCTCCTTCATTTTTTTCAAAACACTTTCCCAAGCAAGAGAGCTTCACACGTCCAAGCCTCTCCCTCCCTTTCAAAACCACAAGTGTGGCCCACCTCTTCCTACCCTTCCATCTTCCATCTCAACCATCCATTCATCATCTCCTCCGTCGGAATCGAAGCAAAGGAGCATAGGAAGCCTTGGGACCAAGAAGGAGCCGGTGGGTGATCTTAGATCATGGTTTTTCATGCATTTTGTTTGATCTAGGGTCCATAATGTGGGACCCCCTTGATGTATGTTTGTATGAGGGGCCCATAGTGGCGGGGTCCCTCCATCCTCACCGCTCTCTCTCTCTATCTCTCTCTCTCTCTCTCTCTCTCTCTCTCTCGTCTCTCTCTCTCTTTGTATGATGCTTGTGGCCCACCTCGAATCATGAGATCATCCGCCTTGTCCACCCATCCAAATTATGTGGCCCACTTGGATGGACCCCACCATGAGGCAGGTATTTTATCCAAGCCATTTTATAAGTGGAGCCCACTTTATGTGTGATGTTCCACACCCCCATAGCCATGTGGTGGCCCACCTAAGCATGGCCCACCTTAAGAGTATCAGTGCGCCAGAACGTCCAGCGTCCAGGGGACGCTGGACGTGAAAACATTTATGAGCTTGTTTTCAAGCTTATTGGGTGAGTTGCTTGTGTAGGCCCCACCTTGGTGTATGGTTCAAATCCAAACCATCCATTCCATTATACAGATTATTTTAGGCGTTGGACCGGAAAATGACGCCAATCCGACACTCAGGCGGGCCGTACCATAGAAAATGGTGTATTCTACCGTTCAAAACTTCTAGGGTCCACCTTGCCTTATCTACATACCGAAAAATTAAACTTTGGACTTGTTTGATGCATTCCGGGCCCGAACAACCATGGACGGGCTGGATTTTCTGAAAGTGGGCCCCGCGTACCATTTTCTGCAAAGAAACAAAAATCAAAAAAAAAAAGAAAAAGAAAGAAGCAGAGGCTTCTGCCTCTGCCGTGTCAGGCGGGCGCAGGCAGCGCCTGCGCGCCGGTTTGGGCGGACGGACTGGGTCACCCACGGCTCCTGCCGTGGGCCCCACCATGATGTATTTATTTTATCCACTCTGTCCATTAGGTGGACCACTCCCTGAGGTGGGTCCCCTCAAATTTTCAGGTACATCCAAGACTCAGGTGGCCCACACCAAAGGAAACAGTGTAAATTGAAGGCCTACCATTGAAATCATTTTTGGGCCCACCGAACTTTCAGATCAAGCTGGAATTTGTGGTTTCCCTTCACCCTGGCCCGGGCGACCTTATCAACGGTCCGGATGGCATATAAACGACATGGTGGGCCCCACTTGGAGCCCACAGTGATGTCTGTGTCTATCCCACCGTCCAGGCGGGCGGGGGGGGGGGGGGGGTGGGGGGGGCCTACTACTGTGTGTTTGTGTTTTAACCCACCGTCAAGGCAGACGGTGGGCCCCTGTGAGATGTATGCGTGCATGTATGTGTGTGTGCACGAGTGTGAGCGTGCTTGCGTATGTGTGTGGGTGGGTGTGTATGTGTGTGGTGTGTGTGTGCAGGCATGTGCATGTGTATATATATATATATATATATATATATATATATATATATATATGTATGTTTATATTTATTATATTATGTAATATAATACACATTATGTTTATTATATATATTATATGGTACATATGACATATATTATATTTATATATTTTTGTTTACATTAATATACATTACGGTGGACCTAGGGATTTTAATGGTGAAATGGCTCCTCTGATACATGTGATTAGGTCCACTTTGGTATATACATAAGGCCCATGATATGAGGCCCGTTCGATGCATTTTTTTTGCCCGTGATTAGGCCCACTTTGATATATATAAAGCCATGTTACGAGGCCCATTTGATGTGCTATAAAGGCCACGTGTTACGACCCATTGCAATGCACTTAAGGCCCATTGATGTGGCCCTCTTGATGAATATAAGGCCCATGTGACACGGCCCATTCAATGTATTTAAGGCCCAATGGGATGTATCTAAGGTCCATTGCAATGTGTGATCCCTACATGGTTTATGTAATAACGTTTACGACAGATAATGCCTTGGGAGCGATGTCGGTTTGACGTCCACATCGCACGTATAGTGTTGGTTAAATGTCCGCATTATGACTCTCCCTAGGGCCATCGATAAGCCCGTACTGGTGTGTGTAGGCCGTCCATGTCTAGGCCATCTGCGTTGCAAGAGTAGTTCATTACTTTATAACATGTGTAGTATAGTTCCATGATTCATGATCATACGCATCATATGTATGCTTGACGTGAGAAGTGGTGATCATAGCATATGCCTTCGGGCAGGTTGTTTACGGGCTCCCGGTTAGGCGGTGTTGCCTACATGAGCGCATGATACGCGCAGGATTGCTGCATGATTGGATAGTGTGTTTCATGCATTCGCATTGTGTGATGTGGTTACTGTATGCCCTAGCGACATCAGGGTCCATAGCCTCCACAGGCGTATCGTGGTTGGCAGGATTGATACCGGAGAAATCTTGTTCTACATGGGGTGCTATAGATATCCCTGGGTGAAAGTCCCTAAACCCTTATGGTACCAAGAGGTTGCTCCAACGTCTAGACCGAGTGGGTGCATGAGCGCCGATGGCCGATTACCAGGAGGCTGCGCTTTCCACTGTGTCGTGGTCGGTTGGAAGGGGGTACGGCCTTACCCGCCCGAGAGGAGGGGGCAATGCTAGGCTGAGTCTGACCAGCTCGAGGAATGGGTCCGCTATCGCTCGAGCCGAGCCCGATATTGGCAGGCGGGTAGTGAGGTCTCTTCCACTTACCTTATTGCGCGCGATGGGGCGGCAATCTGGTTTAGAGTGTACTAGACCCCGGTGATATCCCAGATTTTGAGCTGTACTGATATGTGGACTTAGATGAGGATTTGTATGCTTGATTTGCATTTCGCATCGCATGGCCTTGGTATGGCCGACATCTTTCATGCCTTGCATTGCATAGCCTTGGTACGGCTAGTAGTATTCATGGATTCACTAGCATGTTCCGCATTACTCTGATACTGCAATACTGCATTACTACCTTGCGCACACACTTTCACCACCTCTAAGCTTTCTATAAGCTTATGCACGACCGTTGCGTGCAGGTGACGCGAGGACGCAGCAGCGCTGAGACAGGAGCGCAGAGCAGATCTTTTGGAGCTTTTTTGTTCATCCTCATTGTATTTCCCTTTATGCTCATTGTACTTGTAAAGTTTTTGATCATAGTGGAAATGTGATGGAGTTTTTGGTTGTTGTTTGTGGGTTATGCCTTTAGTTATGCTTATTACCAATTAAACGGATGCTGAAAAAATCCTCCTTGTAGCATCCGAGGATCGGAACCTGGCGTATGGGCGCTGGGAGCCGAGAATGGGGTTCTACGGAGGCTTTCGTCGGTGCCGGATTCGGCGATCGGGAATTTTGTGAGCCCGGTTTCTCGATTTGGGGCGTGACAGGAGTTGGTATCAGAGCATACTCGGGAATAACTAAGAACAACATTACATATCTGCTATGAGTTTAGGATGATTAAGTCCAAGTCCGGATAGCTTAGCAATCTTTATTACCGACCCTTAACGTGCGTACCTTCGAGAGTTCCTAAGTTGATGGCGCCTTCGATATTCCTAGGACATGGCGCGCCAGAGAGTGACCCGATCGACTCCCGCACCACCACCTGAGACTCCTGCATTACCACCGACGACCCCTGCTCCACCACCGGAGATTCCTACTGACCAGTATATGGATGCAGATCCTTTACCAGAGATTCCTACTGCCCATCCGGAGTATGCTACTCCTCCACCAGAGACCGGTGCGGACCCGACTGTATCCGTGATTGCCTCCCAGTTGCAGCAGATGTTACAGGCTGTGACGGCTGCACTTCAGGGACAGGGCAGGCACTGTTGTCTCACCGGAGCAGGCCGAGCAGGACCGTGCGAGTGCACTTCTTCGAGAGTTTCCGACGACTTGATCCCCCCGCGTTCCAGGGTGAGCCAGACCCGACGGCAGCCGAGAGATGGCGCGCCGATGTGGAGAAGATATTCGATACGATGGATGCACGACCGAGCGGCGAGTCCGATTAGCCGTATTTCTTCTCCATGGTGAGGCTGAGCACTGGTGGGCATCAGTCTCACGAGCAGCCGGCACCGATTTTGTATGGACATGGGAGGATTTTGTGGATCGGTTTGACCGACAGTACTTTCCCGATCACATTCGATGACAGCGGGCATTAGAGTTCGAGGCTTTGGTGCAGGGTGATATGACAGTGGCTCAGTATGCGGCCCATTTCGTAGCACTGTCCGATTTGCGCCGTAACTTGGTGGATGACGAGGAGCGGAGAGCCCGCCGCTTCGAGACGGTTTACGTTACGGTCTCCGAGGACGTGTCATTGGGCATGAGCTCTCGACTTTGAGGAGAGGGTACGGAAGGCCCAGATTTATGAGGCTGAGTGGGCCGGCTCTCAGTCTGATCGTGGTCAGAGGAGAGACCGGAAGAGGCCCGCTCCTACCGGTGACCCAGCAGCATTCGACCGACAGCAGCAGAGGCGCACAGGTCGCCCATCCTTCCGAGCACCAGCAGCACCTCCGCACCACCTCCGAGGCAGTTCACCGGCTCCTGTTTTTGGTGCGGTGCGACGGGACACCGTATGTGGGAGTGTCCCCGTCCCCAGCAGCAGCAGCAGCAGCAGCAGTCGAGAGGTCCGCAGCAGCCTCCACCACAGCAGCAGAGACCCCCCACAGCAGCAGCGACAGCAGCCTCCACCACAGAGACCACCTCAGCAGCAAGCATCAGCCTCCGAGACCGCAGCAGCAGAGGCAGCAGTTTCGACCAGCCCAGCGACAGCAGCAGCAGCATCAGCACGTTCAGAGGGACAAGGCACCTCCCCAGCAGGCTCAGGCTAGATTCTACGCGGCCCAGCAGGATCCTCAGTCATCTGGAGGAGTTGTTGAGGGTATACTTCTAGTCTCTGCATGCATTGCTCGAGTTTTATTTTGACTCTGGTGCTTCGCACTCATTTATGTCCGAGGGATTTCTGTCGTTCGACTGGATTGCCGACAGAGTCTGCTCGAGAGGGTTGACCGTATCGACGCCCTTGGGGAAGACCACAGTATTAGGCCTCTTCTGTTCGTCTTGCCCCGTGTTAGTAGGAGAGATCTTCTTGCCCGTCGACTTGTACGTGCTGCCGATGTCGGATTTTGACGTTATTTTGGGCATGGATTGGCTCGCCGAGTACCACGCTGTCTTGGACTGCTCCGCGAGGACCGTCACGTTCTGTATACCAGGCTTGCCGCAGTTCCAGTTCGTTGCAGAGCCTCGAGGAGAGCCGTTGTCTTGCTTGATGTCTTGCGCCGTTGAGGAGCCTGTCGCCGCTTGTATTAATCAGTTGCCGATTGTTTGTGATTTTCCCGACGTGTTCCAGGAGATTCCGGGATTACCGCCTCGCCGACTCACTGAGTTTCAGATTGATCTCGTGCCCGGTATCCGCACCTATTTCGAAGGCCCCGTATCGTATGGCACCGTTGGAGTTGCGGGAACTGCAGAAGCAGTTGGACGAGTTGCGTGAGTTTGGGTTTATCCGTCCGAGCAGTTCGCCGTGGGGAGCGCCGGGTACTCTTCGTGAAGAAGAAGGATGGATCGTTGAGGCTCTGCGTAGACTACCCTACCGCGAGCTCAACAAGGTCACGATCAAGAACAAGTACCCGCTCCCGAGGATTGATGACTTGTTTGATCAGCTGCAGGGTGCACAGTTCTTTTCGAAGATTGACTTGCGTTCCGGTTATCATCAGATTCGGGTCCGAGAGGAGGACATTCCGAAGACGGCATTCAGGACGCGCTATGGTCATTTTGAGTTCCAGGTCATGTCCTTTCGGACTGACCAATGCACCCGCGTTCTTCATGCAGTTGATGAACGAGGTCTTCCGCCCTTATCTCGATCAGTTTGTCGTAGTCTTCATCGATGACATTCTGATCTATTCGAGGACCCGTGAGGAGCATGAGCAAGCATCTGGAGGTTACGTTGCAGACCCTCCGTGCACCCAGCTTTATGCGAAGCTGAGAAGTGCGAGTTCTGGCAGGAGGAGGTGAAGTTCCTCGGTCACGTGGTGACGAGGGAGGGTGTCGCAGTGGACCCTCGAAGGTTGAGGCAGTGCGTCAGTGGGGTCAGCCCACGTCCGCGTCCGAGATCCGCAGTTTCCTTGGTTTGGCGGGCTCTTACCGCGTTTCATTGAGGCTTCTCTCGTATTGCCCCCGCTGACCAGGTTGACTCGGAAGGGCGCGGAGTTTATTTGGAGTGACGCCTGCGAGCGAGCATTTTATATTTAAGGACCGTTTTGACGTCCGCTCCTGTCCTCACTCTTCCCTCTGGGA